>JBBBDQ010000673.1:577500-967500 GCA_037127315.1 Ascarosepion bandense | reverse complement strand
TAATGAACAAAACTAGATAGATAGATAGATAGATAGATAATGAACAAAACGAGATAGATAGATAGATAGATAGATAGATAGATAGATAGATAGATAGATAGATAGATAGATAATGAACAAAATAGATAGATAGATAGATAGATAGATAGATAGATAGATAGATAGATAATCAACAAAACGAGATAGATAGATAGATAGATAGATAAATAGATAGATAGGTAATGAACAAAACGAGATAGATAGATAGATAGATAGATAGATAGATAGATAGATAATTAACAAAATGAGATAGATAGATAGATAGATAGATAGATAGATAGATAGATAGATAGATAGATAGATAGATAGATATGAACAAATAGATAGATAGCAATTTTTCTAAAGAAAGTAATCGGATTATAATGGTCCGACAGTGCTTTTCAAAATTCTATGAAAGTGGCAAAGAATATATTAACAGAGCGGGTCTATGGAGACCAATTAAAAACTCCATGTCGGCAACTGAACCCGTTGAAGTAAAAAATCAAAAAAAAAATCAGCGGATAATACATTCGTGGCTGTTATTGAGAATACGTTAAGCACTAAACGCCTAAAAAAATTTAATATATTTTTGTTATTTATTCTATTATTTATGTTGATCAGTTGTTGATAATTTTATTACCGTGTTATTTAATTAAAAAATAAATTTTATGATTTCATTAGGCTCTAGTTTTTAGAGTAAATTTAATAAATTTAATAAAAATGTTGAAAATACCAAACAATTGAGCAAGCTTTGATTTGATGTTTAAATTAATTGATTAGAATTTAACAAATATGTTTACGGAAATTACGATTGTTTTTAAATTTTATGTGATTTGCACAATAACTTCAGACGGATTACAGATAAGTATTGTCAACTATTTATTGATAATGAATTAAGTATTGTCAACTATTTATTGATAATGAATTAAGTATTGTCAATTATTTATTGATAATGAATTAAGTATTGTCAACTATTTATTGATAATGAATTAAGTATTGTCAATTATTTATTGATAATGAATTAAGTATTGTCAACTATTTATTGATAATGAATTAAGTATTGTCAATTATTTATTGATAATGAATTAAGTATTGTCAATTATTTATTGATAATGAATTAAGTATTGTCAACTATTTATTGATAATGAATTAAGTATTGTCAACTATTTATTGATAATGAATTAAGTATTGTCAATTATTTATTGATAATGAATTAAGTATTGTCAACTATTTATTGATAATGAATTAAGTATTGTCAATTATTTATTGATAATGAATTAAGTATTGTCAATTATTTATTGATAATGAATTAAGTATTGTCAATTATTTATTGATAATGAATTAAGTATTGTCAACTATTTATTGATAATGAATTAAGTATTGTCAACTATTTATTGATAATGAATTAAGTATTGTCAATTATTTATTGATAATGAATTAAGTATTGTCAACTATTTATTGATAATGAATTAAGTATTGTCAATTATTTATTGATAATGAATTAAGTATTGTCAATTATTTATTGATAATGAATTAAGTATTGTCAACTATTTATTGATAATGAATTAAGTATTGTCAATTATTTATTGATAATGAATTAAGTATTGTCAATTATTTATTGATAATGAATTAAGTATTGTCAACTATTTATTGATAATGAATTAAGTATTGTCAATTATTTATTGACAATGAATTAAGTATTGTCAATTATTTATTGATAATGAATTAAGTATTGTCAATTATTTATTGATAATGAATTAAGTATTGTCAACTATTTATTGATAATGAATTAAGTATTGTCAATTATTTATTGATAATGAATTAAGTATTGTCAACTATTTATTGATAATGAATTAAGTATTGTCAATTATTTATTGATAATGAATTAAGTATTGTCAACTATTTATTGATAATGAATTAAGTATTGTCAATTATTTATTGATAATGAATTAAGTATTGTCAATTATTTATTGATAATGAATTAAGTATTGTCAATTATTTATTGATAATGAATTAAGTATTGTCAATTTTTTATTGATAATGAATTAAGTATTGTCAATTATTTATTGATAATGAATTAAGTATTGTCAACTATTTATTGATAATGAATTAAGTATTGCCAATTATTTATTGATAATGAATTAATATTGTCAATTATTTATTGATAATGAATTAAGTATTGTCAATTATTTATTGATAATGAATTAAGTATTGTCAACTATTTATTGATAATGAATTAAGTATTGTCAATTATTTATTGATAATGAATTAAGTATTGTCAACTATTTATTGATAATGAATTAAGTATTGCCAATTATTTATTGATAATGAATTAAGTATTGTCAATTATTTATTGATAATGAATTAAGTATTGTCAATTATTTATTGATAATGAATTAAGTATTGTCAATTATTTATTGATAAGGAAATAGTATTCTACTTGTCTATTAAGTACTTTTATTGGCATAATTCTGTTCACTTTACATAACTAAAATAATATAATTTGGATCATATCAATAGGTGTTATTATTATGAAAAATATCATAGAAATATTTTGTTATCCACTCTATTTTATAAAAACTGTTGCATATATGTACGTAATGATTTTTTAATAAAAACTTTTATTACCATCATTGATAAGATTTTGAGACATTGTTCCTTCAAAGACGAATCAAAATGTACAAATTTGTAGTAGCTTGTAGTTTTTTACATGCTCTAAAGAAGTAATTAATAACAAATATTCATTGCTCTATTTTTATATTGAGCACTGTTTTAAGTTAATGTTTTGAAGGTTCCAATCATTTTCTTCGTTATTAAAAAATTGTACACACACACACACATACATATATATATATATATATATATATATATATATATATAAAAACTAATTTATCAATGGAACTTTGTTTGTCTGTGTGTCCGTTACATATAGACTGCGAAACCGCTGAACCGATTTTCTTGAAAATTTACACAATTGTACTATAAGCGTCTGCGAGTGTTCTTAGCTAAGTTTTGTGTCGAGGGATCCCCGATAAATATCGACAATCCATAATCGAAAAAATTGGGTTATAGAAGGAGTGTTCTGATTTTAATCAAATTTGATACACTCATAGACAAAGACATAAGAAACAATATTCAGAAGTTTCAAGATTGCAGCTCTTATAATAGTGCAGAAAATTTGATATCGATACCAGGAAATCAAAATTTGACTTACATCCATTCATTTTTCTTTCAGTCTACGGTTTCGCTTTAACTGGAAACAACGATTGCTTTTTAGTCTTTCGTGCCAACGTCCAAAGAGTCTGAGCTCCAGGACCATGGATTAGTTTTAAACCTTTCATTACACCCGAGCAACGCCGGGTTATACTGCTAATATATATATATATATATATATATATATATATATATATATATATATATATATATTACTTATTATTAAAACAATCATTAACGTTTACTACCAGTTATTAAAGCTCTTGCCGCGTGTTCACTCTATAACAGTGTAGTTGTTTTGCATGAGTTCGGTTGAGAGGGTAAGGCGCAATATATATATATATATATATATATATATATATATATATATATATATATATATATGCAAGTGAATAAAGAACGAAGAAAGTATTAACAACGTTCAAAACATAAATTTAAAAGAGTGCTCAATATAGAAATAGAGCAATGAATATCTGTTATATGTTATAGTTTAGAACATGTACAAATTAAAATTTACTACAAAAGTGTATATTTTGTTTAACATCGAAAAAACAATGTCTCATCAGGTACTTAATAGTTCTACCGCTGAGCTATGGCCGCTTGGTAGAAGGAGACAGACTTTTAGCCTGTGTTATACCATGTAAACCTACATCAGTAGTTAGTGTTCTAATTTATTACTGAATGAACAATATAGCACAGAGGGAGAACCGCCGACTGACACCACTTCGGTCTGGTTTCAATCCTGGGTTAAAAACAATCGGAGTCTAACCGTATTGATGAGCTGTGATACAGCGAAACAGATCTGTCTGCGGATGACTATAATGTTATTAGAGGCGTACAAAAGTTTCTCAAAAACTGTTTGTTTTACCTACTTTTTGTCCAAGTGTCGATTGTCGCCTTCATTTCAGTTCTTGTTCAAACGCGCGATATGGCATTACATCAGAATTTGAGATTTGCCACTTTTTTCCTCGGCTCTTGGAATGATATTCCTCGTAGCTTGAATTGACACCTCGGCCCGGCTGGCTCGCTACCCCTAGTCCGGAAACTGCTACGATGATGATAACCGGAACCTGAGTTGGCTGATGCTGTCGAAACGGCACCAATTATGACGACGGTTTCGGGCCGCTAGTCGTGATGATCTCGGCACAGTAGTTGGTCCTCAAGACGCCTATAACATCGATAACAACGCAAACGGTAGCCTCATCCTACCGCTGTAAACGATCTGGTGAGAAAGTATTGTGTTACTCCTAAGATGCACAAGCAAAGTCTATCTGAGCCAGTGTTTAATAATAATTGTTTCGATGCTGTTGATTAGAGCTTTCTCAAGGACTTCAAGATTTGTGACGTAATCTTCCCATTTGATGTTCATGATTGATCCCATGTTCTGCTGGTGAAAGCGCTCATGTTTCGTTATGCCTCGACGATACGAGCTGCACATTGCGCATGTTTAAAGTAATACGGCTTTATACACCGTTTGTTATTTTAGCTGATTGCTTCCGAGCAGGTGGACGGTTGGATAATCTCCCAAAATCAAGACGGCTTGCATGAATGCTGTTCTCAACAACTCGCCTCGTACATGCGGCGAATAAAACTAAAAGTGCTTCATCCAATCGTTTTACAACTTCAAATATATTTTTACATCATTTGCGTTCTAATTAATGGCATCATCTTTGTTGTTATTATCATCACCTTTCGGCTGCTATAGCATTCGACCTTCTTCGTCGTGGTGCAGTGGATATCGGCTCGGAAAGACAAATCGGTGAGCCGAGTTCGAATTCCAGTTGAATACCCTGCATTCACTTAAGCACTGGTACCCTTGGTAAAGGTATTAATCCGTCCCTTCCCTCCAGTTATGGGTTAAATAACAACGGTAGAACTTGGGGACCCTGCCCTTAAAAACAAATCCCAATGAATCTTGATACTCGAAAAGAAAAAAGTATTACTAGACACAAAACTTATATAAAAACAACAATAAATTGTTGAAAGAAAAAGGTATTACCAACAATAAATAAATAAAAATTTAGTTGGCAATAAATGACCCGCCGAGGTTGATTTGCCATAACAACAAAACAAAAATTGGAGTAGATAGATCTATCTCAATTGGAGTAGATAGATCTTCGTTATTAAAAAATTGTACACACACACACGCACACACACACACACACACACACACACATATATATATATATATATATATATATATATACACGGTACGGTTCACACTCCACCCACGTCTATTGAACAGGTTAAGAGGCTCATCCCTTGTTCCTTGTTTAGGATGTGGTTTCCCGCTTTCTCTTTTCCAATCTTCTCACTTTGTTTTTTTTTTCAATTGGAGTAAATAGATTTATCTATCGCCCGGTTCACACTCTACCCACGTCTATTGAACAGGTGAAGAGTCTCATCCCTTGTTCCCTGTTTAGGATGTGGTTTCCCGCTTTCTCTTTTCCAATCTTCTCACTTTGTTTTTTTTTTTCAATTGGAGTAAATAGATTTATCTATCGCCCGGTTCACACTCCACCCATGTCTATTGAACAGGTTAAGAGTCTCATCCCTTGTTCCCTGTTTAGGATGTGGTTTCCCGCTTTCTCTTTTCCAATCTTCTCACTTTGTTTTTTTTTTTTCAATTGGAGTAAATAGATTTATCTATCGCCCGGTTCACACTCCACCCATGTCTATTGAACAGGTTAAGAGTCTCATCCCTTGTTCCCTGTTTAGGATGTGGTTTCCGGCTTTCTCTTTTCCAATCTTCTCACTTTGTTTTTTTTTTTTCAATTGGAGTAAATAGATCTATCTATCGCTCGGTTTACACTCCACCCACGTCTATTGAACAGGTTAAGAGGCTCATCCCTTATTCCCTGTTTAGGATGTGGTTTCCGGCTTTTCTCTTTTCCAATCTTTTCACTATTACGTAGCCCCCTACACATCAGTGGCGTTACCGCCTTCCTTGGGGTGATACGATTAAAAAAAAAAAATAAATAAACGTTCTTCAGGTGCTCTTCAAAGAATTTATGAGTCAAGCCAATTATTTACTTTTCGGGAATAAATTCTTCTTCTGCTGTTCTTGTCGACAAATATCTGGTGTTCTTTTCTTTTTGGTACCGTCCAGTTTTTGCTCGTCCCGTTTCCAATTTTATTGGGTCTCTACTACTAAACAAAGGGATTGAACACAAAATTAATATGTCAGCGGATTCAGTAACAAACGTTGTAATACACGAGGTTATCATCTCTGCAGAAAGAGACACCTGAGAAATACCGTAGAGCTCAATAACTGAAATGTTGCGATAATATCAAAATAGATCAGGATATCTATGCGATAGTAAATACGGTAAATATTGGTGATGCGCATTGTGGTGCAGTGATTATCGGCTCGGAACGAGAAATCAGCGAACTGAGTTCGAATCCCAGTTAAATTCGTTGCATTCACATACGCGCAAATACTCTTGGGGAAATGTGTAAATCCGTCGCTTCTCCCTCCACCTATGGATTAAATAGCAGGATAGATTGGGTTCTGTAGCGTTGGCTGGCAACCAGGCTATCGCAGAAAATAATGGCAACCTACTGCAGAAAAACCTTCTGGTCTTTTGCGACATGATTGCTCGAGTGTGTATCCCGTATGGCACTTAACTGAAATATTGATGACTTTTCATCCCAGAAATTTAGAAAGAAAGTGTTTTGTTTTAATATTTTAAATCTACGCGAATCTTTGTATTTATTTGTTAGTTCCATAATTGTTGTTACATTGAGTATGGAAAATGTTTTTTCAAATGTTATAACTATTATGGGATATAACCTTTTACCTCTTTACCATCAGCATGGCTGATGCTAACCTCTAGGAGAACAAATCTTTGCTCCTTTTTGGGCTCATGTTTTCCACTGATCTTAAGTGGAGTGATTCTATTGAATCGATTACTAAGTCTACTGCGAGGAAAACTGGTTCACTATGTGGTGTCTTGTCAGAATACATCTTGAACATTTATAAATCTACCATTCGTCATTGCATTGAATATTGCTGATATATCTGGTATCGAGATTCTTGACAAAATTCAAAAAAGGGTATCGATTTTGACATGTCATCTCGACTTCAGTCATTCTCTCACTGATGTGACGTGGTTTCCGACTCTTATTTCTAGACTAATTCTCACAGCAATTGTTCCAATGCTCTCCTTGGTGCTTCGACTTCATAAGTTTAAACGTGCTACTAGATTGGCAATTAGGTCTCATTGATTTACTGTTGATCTAGCTAGATGCAACCGTCAGTTCTATTCTAGTAGTTTCTTTTCTCGTACTCCCCTACTGTGGAACTCCCTTCTACTTACTTCCCTTCTGCCTACAATCTTCAAAAACTTAAATGCAATGTCAGACTCCATCTTCTGTCTTCCTGAATTCTTTCCTTTTGTTATCTTTTCTCCTCCCTAAAGTCCTTTCTTTTACGCCAAGAAACTCCTTGAGTGATCGTGGCATCATCGCCTTGGGGTGATATGATTTAAAAAAGCATACAGAGAATTGTCTTCTGGTAGTTTGTCAATTGCTGTGAATTCAGTTTTTTATATGCGTTGTGATGCAGTGGATATCGACTCTGAACGAGAAATCGGTGAGCAAATGCCCTTGTGTAAGGTATTAATCCGTCTCTTCCCTCTAGTTATGGATTAAATAACAGGACAGATTGGGTTCTATAGCCTTGGTTGGCGACCAGTCTACCGCAAAAATTGATGGCAACCTACTGCGGGATAATCTTCTTCTGCCCAGTTAGCCATGTCTCAAAAGAGACATGCTTACCCAAGCGAGTATCACGTATATCACTTAACTGACTGACTGAATATAATAGTTGGAATCATGATTAAGGTTTCTACTGGTCATAAATTAAGGGATCAGTTTTCTATTGTTAAGAAGTCGTAAACTGATCCCCCATTAATTATTACGTAATAATTTAATACATCACTTCTCCCTCTAGCTATGAGTCAAATAATAGAACAGATTAGGTTCTATAGCCTTGGCTGGCAACCAGTCTACCGCAAAAATTAATGGCAACCTACTGCGGGATAATCTTCTACCCAGTCAGTCATGTCTCTTTCGAGACATGCTTACCCAAGTGGGTATCACGTATAGCACTTAACTGATCATAACAGAAAAAAATTTCTGTTTTATCGTTCACTAGCAGTATAGCCCGGCGTTGCTCGGGTGTAATGAAAGCTTTAAAACTAATCCATGCTCCTGGAGCTCAGACTCTTTGGACGTTGGCACGAAAGACTAAAAAGCAATAGTTGTTTCCAGTTAAAGCGAAACCGTAGACTGAAAGAAAAATGAATGGATGTAAGTCAAATTTTGATTTCCTGGTATCGATGTCAAAAAAGTGTTTTTCGTCGTAAACTGAATTTTGAAGGCTAAATAAATCCTCTGAGTAAATGGTATCATGGCTGAGACTAAGAACTACAATTATACCTACTTAGAGCCAAACCTGAAGCAAAAACTAAAATAAAAGGGCTGAAAAATACAGACATACAGGCAGATAAACAGAACACACACAAACATCTTGCCTTTTATATATATATATATATTATCGATTTTCTGCACTATTGTAAGAACTGCGGCCTTGAAACTTCTGAATATCGTTTCATATGTCTTTGTCTATGAGTGTATCAAATTTGATTAAAATCGGGCCACTCCTTCTATAACCCGATTTTCTCGATTATCGATTTTCGATATTTATCAGGGGTCCCTCAACACAAAACCTAGCTAAGAACACTCGCAGACGCTTATAGTACAACTATGTAAATTTTCAAGAAAATCGGTTCAGCCGTTTCGAAGTCTATAGGTAACGGGGACACACACACACAGACACACACACACAGACAAAGTTCCATTGATAAATAAGTTTAGATAACATTGTGTCCAGTCTTATATCGCTTTTAATTTTATACTGCGACTGATAATGCCGTCTTTCAGCTGAATCATAATGTGTTTAAAGATTTTGTTCTAACCTGATATAAGAAAAAATTCTTGTTAGCAAAGTCCGATTGTTCTAAATTCTATATTATATTTGCCAGGTAGTCTTTAAAATTCTGATCAATACTGAGTTTAATAATATATATTTAAATAATACTGCGTCTCTCTATTAAAATATGTTGCATTTAACATTTAAAATTTGTCGCGAAATACTTGCTACATTTGAAAATAAATAAATTTAAATTAATGACATCAAAATTATTCTTTACACTATTTACATTGTTCTGTCTGTTGTTCTTATCTTGATATATATGTATGATATTATTTATTTGAGCATTATTTTTGGTCGATACTCGTATTTAAGTAGATATTCTGTTTATTATCAAACAGTATATATGTATATTTATTTCTACCGGTCTGATTATTTACGATAAATTTTGGTATGAAATTTTATCGTAAATAATAAGGCCGGTAGAAATGAATATGTATACTGTTTGATTATAAACAGAATATCTACTTGAATACGAGTATCGGTCAAAAATAATGTCCAAACAAATAATTTTAAATTGTCGGTTGTTTAAAACGATTGCGTTAATCTTCGTGAGATATATATATATATATGATGAAAATAAAGGTTTATGGTATGCTATATTATAGATTAAAGTGAAGTGCTCAATAATCAAGTCTCCGTATGTAAATATAAAAATGCACATTGAATTCAACACCCGAGGTGGGGCGACAATTTGTTTCATGTTAAATGCGATCAAAGGCTCGCAATAAATGCTCTTGCTAGTGTTCAAAACTACACAAAAATACATCTTAGTGACCGAAAGCGCTTTGGACAATGGACATGAACAATTTTTGCACTTCCTTACTCTCACCAAAAGGAAAAATGTAAGAATACTGGAAACATCGAAATCAAAAATTAAATTTTCTTTGTTTATCATATTTAGCGAAAGATGTTTAAATGAAAGGTTGCTACATATATATATATATTATTTATTCATAAATTATAACATGGATATGTTACAATATCACTACAAAAGTAGCCATTTTGTTTCAGCACTTTTGTGTCTTTTCAAGTGATGTTATGGTTCTTAAATGAATGGTTTAAAAGTCTGAAAACGAGCGTTGCCCCTTTAATCAGGGAGGTATTATTGTATATGTAATGTGGACCAATCAGAGTGAAGCAACTTCTCATTTGGAAAATATGCGGGCAGGCTTAAGGTTAATTTTGGTGGGTATTGTTATTAATATTTGTTTGAAGTCAGATTATTATTACTAATTAATACTTATATCTACTTTGATCTTGTTGCTAAAATTATAATTCAATAATAGTATACACTTGTATGTATTTTACGCTGACTACGAGCACACAGACACACACGCACGCACGCCACGGCCGTGACATATAAAGCTTCAGATGAACCAGATAGATAAGGCGATGTTCATGAAATTGATACTCTTTAGCCAGGTCAACGAGTCAAAAGAAAACATCGTACCGCACTGAGGTGGGATACATATATAGGCAGACTTAGGAGAGCGCAACGAAAGAGGAGAAAAATGGATCCAATGGTGCTCAGCCAATGACCAGGTTATTACTAACACCTGGTTCCAAGAACACCCACGACGTTTATGGACATGGAGAAGTCCAGGAGGCGCCACGAAGAACCAAATAGATTATATAACTATAAACAAGAAATTCAGGAACGCAGTAGTCCAATGCAAAACATACCCAGGTGCCGCCTGCGGAAGTGACCACGTCCCAGTCATCTGCAAACTAAAAGTGAAACTCCGAAGAGTGAAGAAGCCCAGCACATCACCAAGGCTGCAATACGACACGCTAGAGGACGATCTCACCCTGCAGAAAGAATACAGTAACAGCGTGAGAAAGAAATATGAAGAACAAATTGGAAAAGGGTACTCAAAATGGGATTCACTAAAAGAAGCGATGGTAACCTCAGCGAAAAACATAGCCCCAAAAGAAATCAGACGTAGAAGAAAAAACGAGTGGATGACCAAAGAAATCCTCCACATGATGCAAAGGAGACAAAAAATAACGCCAAGGCACGGAGCAGAGTACAAAAAAACTTCACAGGGAGATAAGGAACAAATGCAGACAAGCCAAAGAGGAATGGCTCAACAACAAATGCGCAGAAGTAGAGAGACTGAGCAGTAACAACAAAGCAAAGATGCATAAAGAGATAAGAGAACTGACAGGACAAAAAACCTGCTCCTCAACAGGATTCATAAAATCCAAGGAAGGAACAATCATATTAGAGAAAGAGGAAATACTCCAGCGATGGGAAGAATATATAAAGGATCTCTTTTGCGACAAGAGAGAACAACCGAGAATACACAAGGAGATGGATGAACCGGAAATACTGAAATCCGAAGTGGAAGCTGCAATGGCCAAAATGAACAGAAACAAAGCACCTGGTCCGGATGGCATAGTGATAGAGCTGCTGACAGCCTTAGAAGAATATGGCATAGAAAAGATTACCGACATAATAAACGAAATTTATAGCAGCGGAATAATACCAGACGACCTATGCAAGTCGATATTTATAGCGCTGCCGAAGAAAACTGGTGCAAACGAGTGCGAACTACACAGAACTATCAGCTTAATGAGTCATATTACAAAACTGATTGTCAGAATCCTGATGAATAGAGCTAGAAGCATAAGCAGGCCAGAGATAGAGCAGGAACAGTGCGGGTTAGTCAAAGACACTGGAACAAGAAACGCCATATTTATGATTAGGATGCTCTCTGAAAGGGCGTTACAAATGAAGAAAGACGTGTACCTATGCTTCATTGACTACGCGAAAGCATTCGAGAAAATACGACACAAAGAACTGATGGAGATGCTAGGCAGCCTCGATATTTTCGGCAAAGACATAAGAATAATCAAGAATCTCTACTGGCAGCAAACGGCCTGCATACGGACAGGTAACGACCTCAGTAGATACACAAAGATAGAAAAAGGCGTAAGACAAGGATGTGTCTTTTCACCGGATTTGTTCAACCTATACAGCGAGAATATTTTGAGGACCCTAGATGACACGCCAGGATTTGTTACTGGAGGCCACAACCTGAACAACATAAGGTATGCGGACGATACAGTGCTGATTGCGGACACGGAAAGGAAACTGCAAGACCTCATACAGAAAGTAGCAGTGGAGAGTGACAAGAAGGGACTACAAATAAACTTTAAGAAAACTGAGTGCATGGTCATCAACAAAAGACACAACCCAAAAGGCCAAATACAAGTGGGGGATAACAGAATCAAGCAAGTACAAAAATTTAAGTACCTAGGAAGTGTTCTAACAGAAGATGGAAAGTGCGACACGGAGATCCGAAGGCGAATTGGCATGGCAAAGGACGCGTTCCAGAAGATGAGCAAAATACTAACACACAGGAAAATCTCAATAGAAACGAAGAAAAGAGTGCTAGACTGCTACATGATGTCAGTTCTTCAATACGGCAGTGAATGCTGGACAATATCATCAAAGATGAAAGAAAAACTGGAGGCGGCCGAAATGTGGTTCTACAGAAGGATGCTACGGATATCGTGAACTGAGCATGCAAGCAACGAGGTGTTGGAAAGAATGGCAACAAAAAGGAAATTGATGCTGAGCATCAGGAAGAGACAACTGAAGTTCCTGGGACATGCAATGAGGAAAGAGAGCCTGGAGAACCTGATACTGACTGATCAGATAGAAGGAAGGCGAGACAGAGGAAGGCAGCGGATAACATATTTGCAGGGCCTGATCAGGTGGATGACGGAACGGGGGTTGCCAGGAGCAACAGGCTCAAACATACTAAGAGCCACAAGGGATAGGGAGACGTGGATAAACATGATCACCTACGTCCTGAAGGGACAGGGCACATAGAAGAAGAAGAATGTTGTTGGACAACCGGGGCTCTAACTGGAGTACGCACACGTATACACGCGGACACACGTCCAGCGGTTGGGATACATACACACCTACATGCACGCATGCATGCATACATGCACACACACTTACTCACACATACATACACACACACACACACACACATATATATATACATACACATACAAACACATACATATACATACACATATACATACACATACATACATATATACATATATATATACACACATATACATATAGATACACACACATACACATATACACACATATACATACCCATACACACACACATATATATATGCATACATATATACATCTATACATATATATACATATACACACACACATATATACACATACATACACACACACATACATATATAGACATACATCCACAAACACATACACGTATGCGCATATATACGTATTCGCACGCGTGTGCGCGCACATACATGCACACATACACATACATGTACATATACTCATATACAGCATCAGCAAATAGCCCTGAACTGCTGTTCATAGGGGCGTCTATAATATTTTGAATTCATATTTTAGGTACTGCAGTTTGTTAGACGATCGAAAGGCTTGATACCTGATATAATATCTGTCATACTATCAAATGTTCATACATGCATACATACAACACACATACATATATATATATATGTACACATATTCACGTACGTATAGGCGTCCACATCCATCCATACGGGCACACACATGTGCACCCGTACAAGAGCATATGTACATCCGAGCCAGATATACATACATAATCCAACAAGTGAAGGGAATACACGTACATACACCTCAGTAAGTGGCGCGGATACTTGTATACTTGACCAGTATGGGAGGACAGACGTGTGCCCAAATGCACACACTCTCATGCGTGCATAAAAATACACACATAGGCATGCATGCACATACACATGCGTACACACATACACGCACAAACATACACAAGTGCACACATACATACACGTGTACACATACATATGCATATATACAGCCACGCATATATATATATATCTTTAGGCACACTCATATACACATACACATACATATGTACGCAATAACATTTAGACATTAATCTACCTATACTTGATGGGTACACCCGTCCGACCCGAACGCCCCAAGAGGCTCCCGTTGGTGCACGATCCGACATACATCAATACCACAAAGCTTTGTAAATACCAAACCCAATGGTTAACGCATACCTGAACAGCTATGGGGCATCCGAAGCGATATCGATTATCACGCCAATGCATGACAGAGTTCATACCAATACCGATTGGTCGGCCAGAGTCATCATGCTTCGCCATAGCAACGACTGTCTTACTAATAACCGATAACCGTGATTCTTAGGGCCTTTGTCCCACACAGTTTTTTCACTATTTATAGATCCTTGGTTCCCCAAAAATCAATGTCGGGTGGAGTACCGCCCGCCCGCACACGTGCATGCATGTATATATATATAAACACACACACACACACACACACACACACACACACACACACACACACACACACACACACACACATATATATATATATATATATATATATATATATATTTACCACTATAACCAGGAGTTATTAGCTCTACTTTTGTATTGAGCACTTTCTTAAAAATAGTGTTTCTTTTGACAAGGAATATTATTCCAACAATACTTGTATATATATATATATATATATATATATATATATATATATATATAAAGTAGACAGAGTCAGAAATGAATACTGCTGAAATTAATACTATTTTCAGCGAGTAGATTGCGTTCAGTATGCCATTTGATATTTAACTCTGTCCACACTGCTTATATTTGCAGATGCTGTATTCCACATATTGAGGGCATTTATCCTACAAATATAGTGTAGCTTAAAACTATATCTAAACTTATTTATAAATGGAACTTTGTCTGTGTGTCTGTGTCTGTGTGTGTGTGTGTGTGTATCCGTTACCTATAGACTCCGAAACGGCTGAACTGATTTTCTTGAAAATTTACGCAGTTGTACTATAAGCGTCTGTGAGTGTTCTTAGCTAGGTTTTGTGTCGAGGTAACCCCGATAAATATTGAAAATCGATAATCGAACAAATCGGGTTATAGAAGGAGTGGTCCGATTTTAATCAAATTTGATACACTCATAGACAAAGACATAAGAAATGTTATTCAGAAGTTTCAAGGTTGAAGTTTTTGCAATAGTGCAGAAAATCGATAATATATATATCTATAAAAGCTTTCATTACACCCGAGCAACGCCGGGCTATACTGCTAGTATATGTATATATATATTGGTAAATCACAAAGAATCTTACTAATATTAGATATTAACACGGATCAAGCCAAATAGCTCAGTGTAATTAAATCTATTTATTTACAGAACCAATATTCATAACGTATGAAAAAATACAAATTTTCTTAAATCGGATGGCTATTTCGATGCGTAAATATATTTATTTTCTGTGTGTAAAAAACGGAAGTAAGGGTAGAGAAAAAGAAAAACGTTGCAGATCCTTGCTATTGGAACATGTAGGTGACAGAAACGAAAAGAAATACAATAAGATAAATTAAAAATAAAAAAGGAAGAAATAGGTCAGACGGCATAACAGCTTTACAAAGCCAGAGTTTAAAGGTTCACAAATAAGTTAAAGAATAAAACTAGGAGGAAAATAGATTTAAGAACGAGAAATTATTATATATTATAATTAAATTATATGGCTAAGAAATAAAACAACGACCTTAAAGAATTTCATTATCAGATTAATTATGAAATTAAACCTATGACGACATTAATATTAAAATTGGTTAAACATAGCCTAAGTTAAAGAAACGTAGAATCAGAAAGAAAATAGATTTAAGAACCGAAAGTTATAAGATATAATTTAATTATATGGCTAATAAAAAGAAATCAAACAACTATTCCAAGGAAATTTAATTTTAGATTATTTATTAGGAAATTAAATTTAAATCTATAATGGCAATAATACCAAAACAAATTGGTTAAACTTAAGTTAAAAATAAAATGATTAAACTAGAAGGAATATGAATATAAGAAAGAAAAGTTATTATATAATATAATTTAATTATGTGGTTAATAAGAAAAGAAACAACAATTTAAAAGAATTTTAATTTTAGATTAATTATTAGGAAGTTTGTAACTAAATTAAAATTTATGACGGCATTTGCTTCGAAATCATTTTCTTAAGTTCAAAAGGAAATTTATTAAAAGGTATTTTAATATTTCAACTTTCTCAATTAAACATAGATTGCACCTATTGTCAAGGTTATTAGGGGTTCGAGCAGAACCTATTAATCTCCAACTCACTATAGGTTACGTTCCTCCTTTTTCATTTCCCAAAATCTTCGAAAAAGAGAAGTTTGGAATTTTGATTGGGGGTTGGAAAAGAAATTTTTATGGGAGTAGCAACATTGTTTAAATTCTCCCGGCGAAATTCCAATGTAAAGTTTATTTTGTGGAGAAATGTTGGCTTGGTAGATCACTTGGGTAAACACACACACACACACACACACACACACACACACACACACACACACACACACGTGTGTGTGTGGCGAAAGCGAACATGGGAATCAAGACTCAGTTTCACGCATTAATACAATCGTCTATGCATCTTCTTTATATACTGCTGCCATATCTGGTCGGGTGCTCCTGGTATTCACCTACGGCTCATTGACAATATCCAACGCAGAATCTGTAATGTGATCGATCCCGACTTGGCAGCTCAGATACAGTCATTTTCTCACCGGCGCAATGTGGCTTCCCTGTGTCTCTTTCAAATACTTTCACGAATTCTGCTCCGATGAACTTAGCTCACTAGTGACCTCTATATATGAATTAACTCAAGCCACAAGATTAGCAACTAGGTCCCACTCTTTTACTCTTTAAAATGTAAACGCAAATTCTACTCCAAGAGCTTCTTTTCTCACACTTCCCGCCTGTGGAATTCCCTTCCGTTTACTAGCTTCCCTAACAGCTACAATTTCCAAGAATTTAAATGTAAATTCAATAGTCATCTCCTATCTCACTAACTTGCATCCTCTCTCTCATGCTCCTTTCTTCATCCACTCTACTCTCATCAGTATTCTCATCCTTCTCTTACCCACTTCCTGACACCCTTATAACCTGTCACTGATTCCTATACTTTTCCTCCTATGTTACCCCCTGCACACCAGTGGCAGTAAACTGCCTTGCTTGGGGAGATAGATAGATAGATAGATAGATAGATAGATAGATAGATAGATAGATAGATAGATCATCATCATTTTGCGGCATCGGCCGAGATTCAAAATCTTGTCAGAGCTACCAAGGGTGTTTTTATCGTGACACCATCACTAGATGGGTTGCCTACCACGGCTTAAGAGAGGCCCATTCACCCTCATTAAGAGAATGATATCCCGCGCCAGTTTCCCAACCTGTTGTTTTTTATAACCTCGCAGTAAAATATATATATATATATATTATACATAAGCTACTGCTTGTAGAAAACTAATTTTGAAAGGATTTTTTTTTTTATTATTATAACGTCGGTAGCAACGCCTGTTCCTCTTGGGTCATTAAAGATATTATACATAAACTTCTGCTTGGAGAAAACAGTAATTTTTTAATGTTTTTTTTTGTTTTTGTTTTTTTTAACGTCGGTTGTAACGCCTGTTCCTCTTTGGTTATTAAAGATATTATACATAAACTACCGCTTGTAGAAAACTAATTTTCGAAAAGGATTTTTTTCTTTTTGTTATAACGTCGGTTGCAACGCCTATTCCTCCTTGATCATGATATAGATAGATAGATAGATAGATATCGTCCTAACATATATAAAGAAAGACAGAAAGATAGAGAACGAGAAACAAGATAGATAGATAGATAGATAGATAGATAGATAGATAGATAGATAGATAGATATCAACACGCACACATAAAAGCAATCAGTGAAACAAGTTCAAAAGTAAAGCTGTGTATAGTTACCTCCCGCCAATTATCTCAGAAAAGGCATGGATTCACTATTTTCGGCGGTCTGTACATTCGCTATATTATGTTCGTTACGGAGACTCGGGTAGTGCTCTCTCACACCTACCTTAGAAATAAATACACACTCTTTCTGAATTTCTGGGATGAGGAATTATCATGAATTACATTAATGACAGTCTGACTAATATCCTCATTTTTTCTTCTCAACGTCCATAACGTTGTGATCTCCGGCCTTCAG
This sequence comes from Ascarosepion bandense, assembly GCA_037127315.1. Lineage (NCBI taxonomy): Eukaryota > Metazoa > Mollusca > Cephalopoda > Sepiida > Sepiidae > Ascarosepion > Ascarosepion bandense. The sequence goes on along the minus strand of JBBBDQ010000673.1, from coordinate 949,173 downwards.
GTGTCTGTTGAAGTGGATAACACTTGTAGAATTTCAAACAGAATTCATTAATTAATCTGTGGAGGTAGATTATTGTTCTTGTCTTCACTGTTTCTCTGTATGGATGTTTGATTTTGTTCTTTTTAATTATGGGTCAGTACTATTCGACCCTGGGATCGAACTTACAATTACTACGTCACTAAATTCATGAACCAATGCCTTACACTTTCAGGCTATTTTCTGAAGCTAGAATCATAATAAAATTAATGTGTTTATTGCTTCCTTTGGTTGGATTTCTCCACCGCCGTTTCTCTTCCTTACTGATAGCGTAGAAAACTTGCTGTAAAACGTAACTGCCTCCGCGCTATTTCTCATATTACTGCTGATGTTGAAACTTTGATGTCAAGTTTAGCTATTTCCACTGCCGAGTCTCTTTCTTTCTTCTTTTTCCTTCTTTAATGGTTCTGATATGGTATGTATATAGAAAAAGTGGGAAGCGCGTCTACTGATTGCAATGAGATTAAATAATGATACGAGAAGAACAATGGAGAATAAAACTTTGAAGAAACAAACGCCTGTGTTTGGCTATGACGGCCTGCACAGTAGGCCTAGGATAGATATAACATCCTTCATTCTTGAAAAACTAATTGTTACGAGTGAGTGGGATTCAAATAATTAGCTAACAGAAAAGTATATAGAGTTTTTGTTGTTGTTGTCGTTGTTGTTTTTGTTTTGTTGTTGTTGTTGTTGTTTTGTTTTGTCTTTTTTTTTTCTTTTTTGTAATCATTTCACCCCAATCAAATGCGCATGGAGTTACTGTGAGTTTGATTTTGTATTTGAGTTTTGTTTAACGGCATATCAACACCTCTGTGGGTCATTTAATGCCAAAAAAAGTGGGGTTTTAAGGTATTTTGTTTTAATGTTCAGTTATAGTGAGAAGGTTGATTTAGTCAGATTTTAATGAAAAATTGTTTTTATTCTTTTTTTATTTTAGGAAACTGAAAATGCCTTCTAGTTAAATATTCAAAAATGTTTTGCTGAGAATAATTTTTTCCTTCAAAAATGAATATTTCCTATAAAAGTGTGTTTTTATGAGTATATATTTCAATAAAAGTGTATTTTTATACTTTCATAGTGTTTTGAACCCAGTTTGGTGAGGTAGCTATTTGCCCATAGCTGGGACCCTAACAGTTGCTACCACTCCGGGTTAGGGTGGACCTGAGAATAACAACAATTATAAGGTGGTCTCATGCTCCTCACAACCTTCCAATCAGAGGCCTTGCTGCTGGATGAAGTTTACTGTCATGTCCAGGACCAGGAGTTACTGTGAGAAAAAAGCCCGGGCACAGGAGGTTTTGAAGAAAGGATAAAACAAGAACGGGATTCCAGAAAATAGAAAAAAGCATTTGTCGTTGCATTGAAAATTTTAGAGATTGTAGTTATCAGTATGTTGCTCTTCAGGAGACGAGCTTCTGCCATGTTTATGGCGGACAGTAAAGTTTGTTTGTGGTGGTTAGATAAGAGCAGTTTTTTTATTATTATGTCGCCCCAAGCAAGGCATTTTACTGCCGCTGTTGTGCAGGGAGTTACATAGGAGGAATGTTATGAGAAAGAGCGATAGGTTACAGGGGGTGTCAGGAAAAGGGTAAGAGAAGGATGAGAATACTGATGAGAGTGGAGTGGACAGAGAATGGAGCATGGGAGAGACAGGTTACAGGGAGTGTCAGGAAGAGGGTAAGAAGGATAAGAATACAGATGAGAGTTGGGTGGACGGAGAAAAGAGAATGGGAGTGAGGATGCAAGTTGATGAGACAGGAGACGACTATTGATTTTACATTTGAATTCTTGAAGATTGTAGATTGTTTTTTTTTGTTTTTTTTTGTTTTTGGAAGCAAGAAAATTTTCAAGCCATTTCCTGACCCAGTTAACCACTGATTGGAGATCCGTTTCATGAGCAGAAGGCAGGTTTACTTTGTCAACCTTTGCAGATTTCCTATTGAAAAGAGAGTAAGTGGTGGTATCATATGCATAGATGTCTACTTTGAATGTGATGACATCAGAAAGATCATTGATGAAAACTCGAAACAGTGTTAGACGAAGGATAGAGCCTTGAGGAAGAACCGCGTTCGTATGGAATGATCTGTAAGCGTGCTCGTTCAAAACAACCCTCATTTCACGATTTGATAGGAACAATTGGATTAAATTAAACCGTTGTCTAGTAATAACGTGGCCCTGGAGCTTGCGCAGAAGGCCTGGAAATCTAAATAGCATAAACTTGCCTAAAAGAAAAGCAGAAATATCATTCTGGATGTCCCAAACATTGAAGAATCGCTGAGTAACGATAGAATTTCTTTCTTTTATTTTTGATCTTGTGAAAGGTTTCAATGTAGAACATTGACCTGAAAGCCATAAAATTTGAAGTTCTTTTTTTTTCCTTCAGAGCTGCAAAAAAAACAAAAAAAACAAAGAAAATCCCTGTATGGTGTAAACAATATGATTCGACCTCAAAGCATGTTAACGAAACGATTTCAATCAATGCATGAATAATGAAATAAATATCTAAGATGTTTTTCTGTGCCATTTTCTTTAATGATAACATTTAAGCAAATTGCATCGTATGCTTCTCCCTTATTTCGAAAGGGCAAGGACTAAAGCGTTTTTTTTTTTGGGGGGGGGGTTGCAATTAAAGATTCTTTCTTCTTGAAGTGATACTTTTAATGAATATCATCCGCCTGTTCCTGGCAATTGTAGATGCTGACAATGAGTTAAATTCATGAATTCTAATAGAAAAGAAAAAGGAACCGACTAAAGAATAATTAATACCTTCCAAATTAGCAATTAAGATGTGACCTGACTTGACTAAGGGAGGCAAGTGAATTCAATTCACTCTACGTTCGCCACACGCTATGTTCATTCATTTCTTGTCATTTGCACATTAATGATTTAAAGAGAGTTTGTAATTGAAATGAAGCGTAGGAGAGAAAAAACCCCAAAGAAGGAAAATTGGCTACAATTTAGAGAATGTTAAATTGCATAAAAGCTTTTATTCTGAATTTATGCATTTGCACATTCATGCAAGATGTGATTAGCACTGGAAATTAAATGACAGCAAATTTCCTCTCATATATAAGTTATATATTATTATTATTATTATTATTATTATTGGGAGAGGGGGCAACACGCCAATGAAGTGACGCTGGGATGCAAATATACGAAGCCCAATATACTCATTATGAAACCCAAATCGATAAATGAATGCCAGGCATATGCATAACAGTCAAATGTGTGTGATATGATGGACGGTTTTGATAAAAGCGATGCATAACCTTGAATTTAAGGCCTACTTAAAATATATATTCAGGTCGAATAATTTAGTCCATTCAGACGGCTTCTGATAGAGGGTGTACCCAAGTCAGTCACTCAGTTAAGTGCCCTTAAGTGATACACGCTGGGCGATCATGTCTGTTTCAAGACATGACTAACTGAGCAGGAAAGTTTCCTGCAGTAGGTTGCCATTACTTTCTGCAATAGACTGGTTGCCAAACAAGGCTATATAATCCAATCTGTCCTGCTATTTACCCAATAGCTGGAGGAAGAAGCGACGGATTAATAATTTTTTCCCAAGGGTATTTGCGCTTAAGTGGATGCAACAAATTCAACTAGAATTCGAACTCGGATCTCCAATTTCTCGTTCTGAAACAATATCCACTGCAGCACAACGCACAAGTATCGAGTTAGAATTGAAACCGTATCGACAATCTGCCATGAAGCTGTTCTCCCACTCGTGAACAGAGATATACAGTGTGCTAATCCTTAGTGGGTGTTGCTTAACTCATTAATGTCTGACAACTGACAAGCAGAACTGCTATCTGGTACTGAATATGATAATTGCGGGAGCTCGTCTTAAATCAAGAAGACAACATATGTACATATCATCTCATTATTATTATTATGTCATTTTTCATCATATTTCGATTTCTGCTTTGGTCTCACTACCAACCAAGTCTGCAGGGAGACCTAAGGCAGGTAGTGGCGTGTTGTTATGGCTCCATTTCATGTTTTTCTATCTTCCCTATCATCCCCAGCATTACATAGACAAAGTTCTCCTTAGTGTGTGGGCTGTACTTAATAAGACAATTTTTTGTATATCTCTTAAGCTGGGGTTTCCAGGGATTCTTTCAAGGTGTTGTTTTGTTCCATTTTTTATCATTCCAAGTGCACCTACTATCACTGTCACAACTCTTGTTTTCAATTTCCACATTTTTTCTATTTCAATTTCCAGGTCTTTATATTTTGACAGTTTTTCAAATTCCTTGATTGCTATGTTACAATCCGCTGGACAAGCCATATCAATTAATAGACAAGTTTTCTCCTTCTGGTTTTTAACAATAATGTCTGGCCTGTTTGCTTCAATTTTTCTGTCTGTGTAGATGGTGTAATCCCATAGAATGGTTACATCTTCTATTTCTGTAACCGGTGCTGGATGATGTTCATACCAGTGCTTGTTTACAGCTTTTCCATAATGTTTGCACATTGCCCAATGTAAATATTGCCCAACTCTATCGTGGCGATTTTTATATTCGTTTGGGGCAAGCACAGAACAGCCTGAGATTAGGTGGTCTATTGTTTCTTGGTGTTTATCACAAAACCTGCATTTTGGATCCATATTATTATGCATAATATTTGCCTGAAAGTTTCTCGTGAAAAGACTTTGGTCTTGTGCTGCAAGTATAAATCCTTCAGTTTCAGACTTTAATCCAGATGCACGTAACCATCGATGAGTATTAACTTTGTCAACATTGGATTTATTGGCACGTACTGGATATTGGCCATGCAGAGGTTTGTCTTGCCAGCGCTGTTTCATCTTTTCAAGAGCTTTATCTTTGGCTTTCATTTTCATATTTTTTGCCGCAATAGTTGGTTCTTGGCTACTGTTTATTATTATTATTATTATTATTATTATTATTATTTCCTTTGATTTCTAAACGAGGGATCTAAGGTCAAAAATGGGTTAATGACATTTTCCACTGATCATTTTTTGTAAAAACTAACAAAAATTCCCTTCGATCACACACACATTTTAAATAGATAAAGCATTTCTTATGCTGAGAGTTATACTTGTGAATAAAATTTTTGTATTTTTTCAAGTGTGGGATAGCAGAAATCCCTTTAATATGTCTATCGGAACCTTTTCTAATCAATCTGAGGGTTCCAACTACAAATGGAATTATTGATGATAATGCCTCATTTTTAGATTTCCAGTTCAAGATGCTTATATTTTGATAGGCCTTTGAAAATCTTCAAATATACATTATAATCCGCAGGGATTCTAACATCAATAAGAAAACACCTTTTTTTATCTTTGAACACAATGTCTGGCAGATTAACTTCCATTGTTCTGTCTGCGTGTATTGTAAAGTCCCACAAAATTCTTACAATTCCTATTGCTGTAATCGGGTTTCAGTGATGTTCATACCAGTTTCATGTTTTTTTTACCTTCCATTAAAAGTTGCAAATATTCCAGTTCAGATATTGGTTCCTTCCATCATACCAAGTTGAGGCACCTCGAGGTGGTGTAATGGTTAGCAAGCCTGTCTCGCTAAAACCAGTTACATCTATCCTGCACTTATACAAATCTACCATCCGCCCGTGCATTGAATACTGTTGCCACATCTGGTCGGTTGCCCCTACTATTCTCCTCGGGCTTCTTAATAAAGTACAACGAAGAATCTGTAACGTGATTGACACCGACTTAGCTGGCCGCCTGCAGTCACTCTCTCACCGGCGTGACGTGGCTTCCCTGTGCCTCTTCTATAAATACTTTTATGGATTCTGCTCTGATGAACTTAAATCACTGGTGCCCCCTAGGTGTGAGTTTGCACGAGATACTAGATTGGCAACTAGGTCCCACCCTTTTACAGTGAAACCGATGAAATGTAACCGCAATTTCTACTCCAACAGCTTCTTTACTCGCACTTCCCGCCTGTGGAATTCCCTTCCGCATGCTTGCTTCCCCGACGGCCATAACCTCCAGAAGTTTAAATGTAAGATCAATAGATACCTCCTAACACACTAACTCTCCCATTCTCCATAACTTTCCCTCTATGTACATCCTAACTCGTCTATTGCCCTGTGTAAAACCCTGCGCTATAGTGGCAGTGGAATGCCTTGCTTGGGGTGACATGATTAAAAAAAACTGAGTAGTGAGTTCGATCCTCGCTGGGTATCTCTTTATTTCGGCCTTGTTCCACATCTAAGCAGCGCTTAGAAAATCAACTATCATACCACGTTGTATATTCAGTGGGAGTGTCGTATCTGCTTACAGCTCCAGCCAACAGCAGCAGTTTCATCTAGCCATTCATCCGGCCATCATCATCATCTCCAGCTCACAATCAACAATTGCTTCAGCCATCTCCAGTAGGTCTCCAACTCTCGACGCAAAATCAACTCTAGCTTAAACCATTCTCACCAGCCCAAATGATATGCAATAAACTGTCCTTTTCAGGAAAAATCTTTTCCTCAAGCACATAATTATTCATTTCAGGACAACGCTCTACACTGGTTACAAAACTGTCCTCTTCAGGACAAGGCACATCAGCGACTATCAAAACTGTCCGTCTCAGAAAGCGCTCTCTAGCGCCTTTCAAAACTCTTCTCAAGGCAACGCTCTCCAGCGATCACCACAACTCTACATTTCAGGACAACGTAAATCAGCAACTATTAAATTAAAATTGGCTCAATCTCTACCTTCTCTATCTTCTAGCAATTCTATATTTGTTTTATTAATACTTCTACTACTATTATTAATACTATTATTTTATAGTAGTAATAGTAGCTGTAGTAACCATAAAACACGTCATAATTATTTACGTATTCATTAGTCTTTTTGTCGTGAATCGGCTATTTCCGTAAAGCTTTGAAAAGAGCCCAGAAATAACTTTTTGTTTTAAAAGTAATTGAAAAAATTGAAAGCTCTGATTATTTGAACGAATCTTTCGATCCGTTGTGAACATTGAATTCGACGATTGTGCATTCTACTTTTATTGTTAATATATATATATATATATATATATATATATATATATATATATATATATATATATATAAAGACTTTTTCCGTAACTCATCCAGGCGTCTTCGAACTTATTTAAATTTTTTTTTTTTTTCGTGCCGTGTTTATTCTTTTCAACACAATTGTACACGTGTGTCTGGTTTGGTTTGAGGTTGTAGAGAAACGGCCACCGGGTTTTCAACGTGTCTTTCCTTAGATCAAAGAACACAGCGTGGGCAAGAATGTTCACCGTTGTAATAGACGTCATGAAGACCAGCGATTGTGACGAGGCCATCATCACGACTAGCGACCTGAGAGCGTCGTCATAATTGGTACCGTTTCGACAGCATCAGCCCTAACTCAGGTTCCGGTCATCATCACAACAGGCTCCGGACCAGGTCCAGCGAGCCAGCCATGTGGCGGTGTTATATTGTAACAATAATGAGGATATAAAATGGGGGATCAAATCGATATTGTAATCAATATATATACTGATCCCTCATTTTGTGGTCATGCTATTTTCTATACATTTATATTCTAGATTTATGATCTTGAGTTAGTGGATGGCAGAGCGAGGTTTGGGTGGTGTAGCAGGAGAAAGCGTGTTAAGAGCCACCAGGGATATGGAGATGTGGAGGGCCATGATCGTCTACGTCCTGAAAAGATATGGCACATAAAAGAAGAAGAATAGAATGTCCATTCCATCTATAAGTTTTTCAATGATTGTTATTGCTGTTTGAAACCTACCTAATCTTTCTATATTACTAAGCATTAACAATATAGGTGTTTTAAAAAAAGTAAGTCTATTTTGTTTAAACAAAAACAAAACACTTGAAGAGAGAAAATAAATGTTTATGTTTTTGTTTGGTGCCTCTTGTTAATACAAAACGCAATGGTTTCAGCACAACCGCGTTGATTTATATCGTTCTTTTCATTTAGATATTATTGCCTTCAATTCCATAAGATCTTCTCCGGCTCATTTATCACTGCTGCCACCGGCATCCACAATATTCGTCCCATTATTTACAAGCACTTCCAACTCAAATATAAACATCCTAAATCTTGTTTAATACGGTTTCTAGCGAAACAATTATTGTCTATATATTTACTGACATTTATTCATGGAGGTAACAATGTTTCTACGTTCGAAAACGTTACGACATGTAGTTGTTCGGATACAAACGATCTTCGATTGGCCATACAAGTTCTGAAATTAAAAAGAAAAAAAGGAAAAGTCAGACAGTTTTTTTATACATAGTAAATTACTGAATTAAACATTTTCTGCAGATATTTTCCCACAATACACATAGATAGATAGATAGATAGATAGATAGATAGATAGATAGATAGATAGAATAGAATAAGATAGATAGATAGATAGATAGATAGATAGATAGATAGATAGATAGAACAGAATAAGATAGATAGATAGATAGATAGATAGATAGATAGATAGATAGATAGATAGAACAGAATAAGATAGATAGATAGATAGATAGATAGATAGATAGATAGATACATACATACATACATACATACATACATAGATATGAAGAGAATAAAATAGATAGATAGATAGATATGAAGAGAATAAGATAGATAGATAGATAGATAGATAGATAGATAGATAGATAGATAGATAGAATAGAATAAGATAGATATGAAAAGAATAAGATAGATAGATAGATAGATAGATAGATAGATAGATAGATAGATAGATAGATATGAACAGAATAAGATAGATAGATAGATAGATAGATAGATAGATAGATAGATAGATATGAACAGAATAAGATAGATAGATAGATAGATAGATAGATAGATAGATAGATATGATAGAAGAGAATAAGATAGATAGATAGATAGATAGATAGATAGATAGATAGATATGAAGAGAATAAAATAGATAGATAGATAGATAGATAGATAGATAGATAGATAGATAGATAGAACATGAATAGATAGATAGATAGATAGATAGATAGATAGATAGATAGATAACAAACATATTTAGATAGATTGAGAAATTGATAGATAAATAACGAACCTGTTTAAGTTGATTAACACTTTTTATCATTTCATCAAGTAAGGCGTGCTTTCACAAGTACGCAAGGGTGTTACAATGCGAGAAAAGACTGGGTACAGGAGGTATTGAAGAAAGGATAAAAAGTGAACGGTATTCAAGAAGATAGATAGCAACTGACGTTGTATTTAAACCTTTGAAGATTGTAGCTGTCAGGGAAGCAAGTAAACGGAAGAGATTTCCACTGGTGGAAATTGTGAGAAAAGAAACTGTTAGAGTAGAAGTGACGGTTACATTTAACTATTTCAGCGGTAAAAGGTGGGACCTGGATGCCAATCTAGTATCACGCTTATATTCATCTGCTCCATGAACCAGGAATAAAACCCGTCAGAGAAAACATTTGAAGAAAAGACAGAGGGAAGCCACGTCAGGTCGGTGAGAAAGTGACTGAAGTCGAGATGCCAAGTCAGGACTGATTACATTGCAGATTCTTCTATGGATTTTGTCAAACACATCTACATGAAATGCAAGAATATTCGACCAGATATGGCAACAGTATTCAATACACGGAAGAATGGTAGATTTATAAATGTGAATAATAGATTTCGACAAGAAAAAACTTATTGGCACAGCACAGAGACCCAACTTTCCGATTGATTCTATGCAGTCGTTCCACTTCAGGTCGGTTGAAAATTTCCGGCCAAAAAGAAACAGTGTGTCGCTCTCCAGGAGATTATCATCAGCCATACTGATTACGGACAGGGAATTTTGTCTATGGTGGTTAAAGAGCAGTTTTGTTTCAGAGGCATTAAAATTCAAAAGCCGTTTCCTGCACCATTTAACCACTGATTAGAGGTTAGCTTCACGAGCAGCAGCCAGGTTTTCTGTGTCAGCCTTGGCGGATTTCCTATTGAGACTGGAGTAAATGGTGGTGTCATCTGCGTAAATACCTACTTAATAACTGATGACAACAGGTAGATCGTTGATGAAGATCTGAAACAACGCAGTACTTAGGATAGCTGCGTTCATGTGAAAGGATCTGGAAGTGTGCCTGTTCAAAACGACCTTCATTTAAATAATACAATCGTTCAGTAATACCGTGGCCCTACAAATTGCACAGAAGGCTAGCAAGCTAAACCCTGTCAAACACTTTCAAGATATCAAGCTGGAGCTTTGGCATGATGATCAAGACAAAGCGTAAGCCATATTGTTTGTCAGAGAGTGAGTCGTGAGAAGTGATGCATAACTTTCGTTTCAACAATTCCAACTTAAATTAAAAAAAAAAATTAACCCTTTAAGGAGAAAGTTTTATGAAGACATAATAACCGCATTAATACAAACTATAAACAGTCGCATAAAACATTACATTACATTACCATCTTCCTACAGATCCATTCTTCATGAACCTAACTTATGTCTACCGATACATAAAAATAAGTGAAACAATATTAATTCTATATAATATTCTTATACATAATATTCTAAACTAGCAGTATAGTAAACTGAATTTTGAAGGCTAAATAAGTCTTCTGAGTAAATGGTATCATGGCTCAGACTAAGAACTACAATTATACCTACATAGAGCCAAACCCGAAGCAAAAACTAAAATAAAAGGGCTGAAAAAATACAGACATACAGCCAGATAAACAGACACACACACACACACAAACATCTTGCCTTTTATATATATATATATTATCGATTTTCTGCACTATTGTAAGAACTGCAACCTTGAAACTTCTGAATATTGTTTCTTATGTCTTTGTCTATGAGTATATCAAATTTGATTAAAATCGGACCACTCCTTCTATGACTCGATTTTTTCGATTATCGATATTTATCGGGGGTACCTCGACACAAAACCTAGCTAAGAACACTTGCAGACGCTTATAGTACAACTGTGTGAATTTTCAAGAAAATCTGTTCAGCTGTTTCAGAGTGTATAGGTAACGGATACACACACACAGACACACACACACACACACACACACACACACACACACACAAAGTTCCATTTATAAATAAGTTTAGATAATACATAAAAATAAATAATATTTTAATATAAAACGTAATATTCTATGCAATACATAATAATTTAAATTATAGATGAAAATAAATGAAACAATACCAAATTTCATCTTCAATAGATAGATAGATAGATAGATAGATAAAGTCTTCACCTAAACTCTGAAATTTTATTTAGTACAGTATAACCCGGATATAAGATACCCTGATATAAGAGAAACTCGGATATATTTTCTCTGGTCCTAAATTAGAGCCTATGGCTCTAATATATAAAACAGACCAAACCTGGATATAAGAGAAACCTGGATATAAGCGAACTTTTATCCGGTTCCGACAACTTTCTTATATCAAGTTTACTAATATTAATTTATTTGTTTTTACTCGAAAGAATTCGGTAGATTCGCCTCTCATTAAGTTCACGCTTCGCTCAGGTCTTTTCAACATGTGTAAAGCTTCATCCCTTATTTTCTCATTAGGATTGGGTTTCTGGCCCTGAAAGTTTTTTTTCTTCTCTTTTACGCCCAGAAAATGAGACAGAGGAAAACAGCGGATAACATATTTGAAGGGCTTGAGCAGGTGGATGGAAGAACGAGGGTTGTGCGGTATAACAGGAGAAACCGTGCTAAGAGCCACCAGGGATTTTGGAGGCGTGGAAGGCCATGATCGCCTACGTCCTGAAGGGTCATGGCACACAGAAGAAGAAGAAGCTCCTTGCGCTTTACCTTGGCGGCATTATCGCGCATTGAGTGATGTTGCTAATAAAGTAATGTTCAATGTATAGCAATAAACCTATCATTTATATTATTAACTTCACACTATCTTTTTTATCGTTATATATATATATATATATATATATATATATATATATATATGTATATAAGTAAAAAGTGCGAGAAGCCGTTAACCCTTTTTTAAGTGTAGATTTATTGTTGTTAATGTTATTAATGTTACTTGCTTTTCTTTGTCTGTTCTATAAATACTTTCATGGCTTCTGCTCGGACGAGCTTAAGTCACTGATGCCTCCTCAACAGGTGTTTACTCGTGCAACCAGACTGGCAACTGGGTCCCACCCATTCACAGTCAGGTTAGCCAAATGCAGACGACAATTCTACTCCTGCAGCTTCCTCTCTCGCACTTCCCGCCTGTGGAACTCGCTCCCGTATTCTTGCTTTCCTGACGGCTACAACCTCCAGAAATTTAAATGCAAAGTCAATAATCATCTACTAACCACTGCACTCTAGCTCTCTCCCCACTCCTGTATAACCTTCCCTTTCTCTCCACTTATGTATCTGTCATCGCACCTGCTTTCTATTGTTCCTTTCTAACTAGTTTGTACTCCTCACTCTTTTCTAATTAATCTTTTTACATTTATGTAACCCCCTGCACATCAGTGGCGTTTCCGCCTTGCTCGGGGTGAAATAATAAAAAAAAATAAAAATAAAAATATAATATATTAAATCTAATGTTATTTGTGTCGCTACACGTGTTTCGAGTCTAAAGTTGACTCTCTTCAGGAGAATAAACTTGTGCCTTTATCTATCCAGATCCGTTTGTTTTTCTGATGGCTAAAGTATGGTGTATCTATAGATAAGTGGTGAGCAGGTCAGAAAGTTCATAAGCGTGCGTGTTGCTTCTTTTTTGGGGGGGGTGTTTTGTTTTCAGACTCGTACGTTAAATCTCTTCCGTCACCTTTCGTTAGGTAGAAAATATGTTTACGCTAACTTTCGAAATTCAATTTCGTCTTTATACTTCAAAATTGTTTTCAGCGATTTTGATTCAATTCTACTCTACGGGTCATCTAGTTCTTTTTTTTTTTTTTCGGAATACTATTTTTTGCAATGGTTCGTGATTTTTTTTTTTTGATCGAGTATGAATTTATTGTGTGTGTGTGTGTGTGTGTGTGTGTGTGTGTGTGTGTGTGTGTGTGTGTGTTAGGTTTTTATGTTGTTTTGTTGAGGGAAGACTTGTATATTTTTTATAAATATTTCTTTCTGAATCATGAGCGTATCCGAATTCACATTTTGGTAGATAGGCATTAATCTGAATTTACCTCCACTACACTCGTGTAAATGTTGGGAAAGGTACTATTCTTTTATTCAGGACTTGTGTCGCCCCCACGTATATTTTTGCGCATTAGTCGCATTTTAGAGCATAAATTACGTTTTTAGAATTTTCAAATGTAGATGTGTTTTCGAACTTGAAGTGGTTTCCTTCTATTATTATGTTGTATGCCACAAATCTCTTTTGGATGCTTTTTTCGTGTTTCTCGAATTTTGATGAGTTAGTACGTTTTTTAAATTTTGGGGTTGGGGTTTGCTTTTAATTATTTTAGTTGTTTTCAAGATTTCCTTAATTTTATCATTTTTGTTGAGTAATTCTATGTGCCTTTTTATCTTTGTAAATAATTCTGGGTCGATTTTGTTGTCTGGTGGTGTATGCGAGGATGTTTTCTTCTTTTTCATGTTTTTGTTTTTGTTTTTGTTTTTTTGTTTTGTGTGTGTGTGTGTGTGTGTGTGTGTGTGTGTGTGTGTGTGTGTGTGTGTGTGTGTGTGTCTTTTTTGTTTTGTTTTTTTTTCTTTTTGGGGATTCCATTGAGCTTCTAATGGTATTTCTTCTGCCAATTGGAAACCCTTGTTTATTAGTGGAGTGGGGTATCCTCTTATTTGTAGTGATTTTCATAGTTCCTCTAGGCGTATTTTGCGAAGGGTTTCGTCAGCTACTATTGTGCAAATTCGTCGTGCTAGGGAGTAGGGGATGGATTTTAGACAACTTTTAGGGTGGTGACTCTTGAAATAGAGGTATTGTTGGGTGTCTGTGGGTTTATGGTAAATGTCTGTGATGATGTAATTATTTTTGTTTTTTATGAGTATGTCAAGGAATGGCAATTCATTACAGCTATATTCTAGAGTGAACTTAATTTTTTGGTGCAAGTCTTGTAGTAGATTGTGTAATTTATTTATATCTCACTATGTTGATCACCAAAAGATAAAACAATCATCTAGATATCTTTTCCATGATTTAGTGAATTCTGTTTTTATGTGTCCTGTCTGGTTGTACTGACTTTCTTCTAGATGTGCTACTACGAGTCTTGCATATTTGTGACATTTTTGTCCTCATCGCGGTACCTGTTGCTTGAATATAATTTTGGCTGTTGAATTAAAATTAATTGCTGTCTCAAATTAGTTCCATACTTTGTATAATAAATTCTTTTGTGACGCGTGTGGGAAGTATTTCTGGATGTTTTTCAATCCAAAATGCATAGGCTTGTTTTCCTAGTTCATGAGGTATGTTGCTGTACAGGCAGTTCACGTCAAATGTTACTATGAGTGTACCTAAGTCTACTTTTTGTGGTATGAAGCTTAGGAAGTTTATGCTGTCTCTATGTATGCTATATATATATATATATATATATACGCATCGCTCATTCAATAATGAATTAGAGCACTCTAGCTATTGGGCGTGTATAATGATATGCTCGCTAAAAAGTCTTCCTTCTTCTACCGGACGCTCGTGGCCCAGAGGTAGAATCGGTAGAATCGCCGACTGATACCAATTCAGTCGGGTTTCAATCCTGGGTTAGGAAGCGATCGGAGCCTAACCGTACTGATGAGCTGTGATGAACGGATGACTATAGTATATATATATATATATATTCTTCATTTGTAAACGAGTTATTTCGCGACCTAGATTTCTACCATGTGGTGTCCTGATTTTACCATTTATTTTTTTTTCTTTTTAAGAACGTTCACGTAACGGTGATTTTTTTAACGCTTACGTAACGGGGAATTTTTGAACGCGCAATTTTTAAAAATTACATGAAATTATAACGTTTTCATTCATGGTTGTATGAACCTAATAGATATTTTTTGTATGGTTACACTTGGTCATAATTTCTGTTCTTTCATTCAATAGTTCATTTTTGTTTGGGAATAGTATAATTGCTAACTTTCCTTCCTGGAACAGCCTACATATTTTGCCACCGTTGTAAGGCTTAGCTGTTTTTACTGTACTCCACGTTATGTCTGGGTCTTTTGCATATTTTAATTTCAATTTCCACACGTGACTAGCCAATTTTGTACAGTTTTTTAAGTTTTCTATTTTGAATGTAGACTTGTGATTGAACCACCTGGTTTTAAAGGTGTCTTTGGTTGATCCCAAATATATTTTGTTTTGACCGTTTAAGTCATGTACTTTTGCTTTGTAAATGTCTTCTTTTGTGTTCTTTTGTGTAATAACTCGTTTACAAATGAAGAATATTCAAAAGTTCTATAATATAATTGTATTGAACAAGTGTGTGTGTGTGTGTGTGTGTGTGTGTGTGTGTGATAAACATATGTTTTTCTTACCGGTAGCACAACTGTGATTATTAAAATAAATTATTGGTCTATTACTATACATATTAAACTTTAGAAGGAACCAAATCTTAACGGGAAACAAGTGGTAAACCTCGACTTCTGTTAAAAAAATGCTTTAGGGTTATTTTTTTTCTCAAGTCAAAATCATCTTTTGCAAAGTCTTTTTAAAAAAAACTAAAATGTCAAATAAGGTAATCAATACAAGCGGATCAATTGTTCCAAACGAGTGATTACTTATTTTTTGTATTATAAAAGCAAAGTATGAACATCTGAAGGCCAACTTTCCATTGGTCATCAAACTGATATTTCTTCTATAGGGTGCAATTAATTTGTTGAGTCAATCAAAATAACCTGAAGCGAAAGACAAAAAAATGATCTGGACTTTTTGAAACGAGTCCATCAATTCTCTTTCATTAAAAGTAAATTTTCGTGCAATCAATTTTAAATGAATTAAGACACTCAATTTTTATGGTCGATTTAATTTCACTTATTGACGCAGTGTCATTCGCTCTTAGCTCTCTATAAGGCTCTGATATGGCTAAAGCTATTTGTATTAAAGGATTTTCGACAAAGCAGTGAATGAGTGGAAATGATTCACTTACTAGGGAGGAAATAGGTTAGCGCACGACTTTGCATAAAGCGATAAAACGTCGATGGGTTTCAATTGACTAAGCAATTAAACATTATCCGAAATTAAACATTTAAGGATCGACTTTTTAATTACGGATTAAAACGAACAACAATTCTTTCGTCAAATACAAAAGAAAAGGCGTTTCTTTGTAATTGCATGTCCAATCGATAAGTTCCCCAATACAACAAAACTAGAAGGTTACACAACTTTTATAGCAAATCTAGAAACTAATTATTATTTTGAACATACAAGAAAAACTGAAGTAAAAATTATATTTTTTCAATGCAAATCGAGTGAAAAGTTATGGAAATGACCTGTAAATTTAAGGACGGCAATACCTTTGAAGGAAAAGAAAAAACAAAAATAATTCACTCACTTTCTCACCAATGTGATGTGGCTTCCCTTTCTATATTTTCTACAAGTATTTCCATGGCAACTTCTCAGACGAGATTTTTTTTCTCTGGTACACCGACCCCGAGTATATACTCGTGCTACTTGATTAGAATCAAGGTCCCAATCTTTTACCATAGAAAAAGTTAAATGTAAACGCCTTTTCTACTTTAACAGTTTCTTTTCTTGCGCTTCCAGCTGGTGAAATTCTCTACCGTTTGTTTGCTTTCCTGATAGCTAGAATTTCCAAAAGTTTAAATGCAACGTCAATTGCCATCCTCTATCTACTTGATTAGAAGAGAAAATTGTCGCGGTTTTATATTTTTAATTTGGCGCATGCGCGTTGTTTTTGTCTACCGCCCGATATAGTCGGTTCAGTTGAGCAGTCTGTGAGGAAAAGAGCAATTCACTCGGCCAAAAACTCGGAAATGGCATGCTGTTCCGATTGGCGTTCCTGCGGGAACTCCAAAACGAACATTTCGGAATTTTTCAGGTGTCAGAGAATTCGGAAAGAGTTAGATGAGTCTAATGGTGATTATGAAGGAACGGCAAGTTAGAAAATGTCACTCATTTGACAAGAAAAAGAACGACCGAATATATTGGTGAGGGCCTCAGATTAAACACAGAGGCAGTCCTGCCCTAGGTGAAGAGATTGCCTGTTTTAAGACCCTACATCTGGCAACAAGACTCTGCACCATGCCACACAAGTAAAAAGAACCCATTCATGGCTGTCACCGTTACATCTGATCAACTAACTCCCTAGACGGCAATCCTTTTCATAATAATTACGAGTGGGTCGGAGTTAAGCGAGATATTAAATAAGCTCCTTGTAACACTTTGCGTTGTGGTGCAGTGGAACAAGAAATCGGGGAGCCGAGTCCGAATTCCAGTTGAATTCATTGCATTCATTTACGCGCAAATACTCTTGGGAAAGGTATTATTCTGTCTCTTCCCTCCAATTATGGGTTAAATAACAGGACAGATTGAGTTCTATAGCCTTGGCTGGCAACCAGTCTACTGCAGAAAGCAATGGCAACCTACTGCGGGATAATCATCTGCCCAGTCAATCATGTCTCATTCAAGACATGATCGCCCAAGCGTGTTTCACGAATGGTACTTAACTGATTGACTTGTAACAACAAAGATGAACTGAAGGTAAGGATTAAGGCATCATTCACCAAGTGAAACGGAGAGACTGTCCAGAGGATCTGCAAGATATTCTAAAGTATTCTGGTGGCTGTGGTTGAAGCCAATGGCGAGTTTATTGAATAAATTTACTCATACATTTTTCAAGATATTTATGTGTAATTTTGGTAAGTATACCTGCTAAAATAATAATAAGATGTCAGTGTTATTTTCATTTTAGCGTAATTTACATAACTTATCCATCACAACCTATATATATATATATATATATATATAGGATGGATATATGCGATGGATAAATTGTCGTCTCAATATATATATATATATATATATATATATATATATATATATATATATAATAAAATTGACTCTGTACGTATTCAAATCTTAAAATGTTACACAAGTAATTTTTAAGAACCACGAATAACCGGCAGAATCTAACTCCGTTATCGCCCTCGGCTATAAAGCTTTGGACAACGAGGGGAAAAAAAAGAAAACTGCGGAGCACCGACAATACATACATTTGATTAGTCCTTGGTCTGCCTTTGCCCTGACGAGCCGTTGTGCGAAACCGCGGTAGGTCTTGGCGATCTTGCGATTTTTTCTCGTGTATATATATATATATATATATATATATATATATATATATACGGATGTGCGTTGTGATGCGGTGGATGTCGGCTTGGAGGGGGAAATCGGTGAGCCGAGTTCCAATTCCAGTCGAGCACACTGCATTCACTTGAGCACTAGTACCCTTGAAAAAGGTATTAATCCGTCCGTTCCCTCCAATTATGGGTTAAATAATTGAGGTCAGCTGTTCATGCGATCTGTGGCGCATTTCTGCAACGATTGTTTGTTATCAGCAGTTCCAAAAAGTGTGGATGGTACTACATAATGCCTTAAACACTATAAACAAATCTTTGTGTGGATGTCTTACTAAGGTTAGACCCTCATACATCGAAATCCATGGGAGAGTCCATAATATATATATATATATATATATATATATAGGGTGTGTAAGTATGTATGTAAGCATTTATGTATGTATGTATGTATGTGCGATGTATAAATTGGCGTCTCAATATATATATATTGTGTGTATTTTGGCAGCATTTTTTCATTAATGCAGGTTTCATTGAATAATATAGACAAGTTTTGTCTATTAATTTTGTGTAGGATCCGTTCATACCGTCTGATATACTTGATGGTGATGTCGTTAAAAGACAACAAAAAATCACAGTATTTGTTGAATTTTTTATCGGGTCTAAATGACGGCGTCTGACGTTGCACTTAAATAAAAATTCAAATATATTCCGTCATTTAGAACAACACGGTTATCAACGCACACTTCTGAGAAAAACGCTTGTTGATAACACGTACATACTCAAACAAGAAAATAATAAGCAGAAACTAAAAATCCTCGAAGCACTCTACATTAAACAATTTAAACCTGGTTTGAATACAATCAATTTTGATATTTCCAACAACGTACTCAAATGTCTGTAATCAGACCAGGGACCACAACACCACTATTTTGTCACTGTCTTCGGCCATCCACGGTAGCGATGGACTTATATTTTCAATTCAATTCAATTATCTTTATTGTTAATAGCTTAAATGTTCTATGTTTACTGTGTGTTAATATTTACTCTTTGATAATGGCTTATGTGAGCCGAAAGCTTAGACCCGATAAAAAATTCAACAAATACTGTGATTTTTTGTTGTCTTTTAACATCACCATCAAGTATATCAGACGGTATGAACGGATCCTACACAAAATTAATAGACAAAACTTGTCTATATTATTCAATGAAACCTGCATTAATATATATATATATATATATATATTACAGCGAAAAAGTTCCTGATTTTGCATATGAGTAAAACTATTTAGGATTTGCTTTGATGCGATAACGGTGTAACTTTTCCCTATCTGTGGCCTGTAGTCGACTTCTATTCAAAGCTTTGAAAGCTGATTTTCGTAAATACACATCTCCGCCGACACTTGCTGCTTAACTAACGACTCTCTTGGACAAGTAAAGTTTTTTTTTTCAATGATTTATTATGAACCAAAAGAATTTTGATAAGTTTTTCTTCTAACTGAATCATTTCAGATACGTTTCTTATGATAGAAGTTGGGTTATTCGCTTTAAACTTCGTCTAAGTGAAGAGAATGGCAAAAAGATATTTGTTAATATTCGTTATGAATCATGAAGGATTAAATGAAAGTCATTAGCGTTTCAAATGAGAATTTTCTCTCTTGTTTGGGATGAAATTTAATTTTGTCTTACAAAAATTTCTATTTTTATATATCTGTTGACTTCATTTCCAGTCCGTACGCAGGCGGTTTGCAACCAGTAGAGGTTCTTGATTATTCTAATGTCTTTCCCGTATATTTCGAGGTTGCCAAGCATGTCTATCAGGTCTTCGTGGCGTACTTTTTCGAACGCCTTTGCGTAGTCTATAAAATATAGCATTTTAAAAAATTATTTATTGTTTCCTGTGTTATTTCACTACCATCTTCAACGGAAGATCCAAAATCGGTGAAAGTAATGAAGACTGTAAAATTCAGTCAATCAGCTTTAGTGCCATACGTGATACACGCTTTGGGCGATCATGTCTCTTTCGAGACATGACTGACTGGGCAGAAGATTATCCCGCAGTTGGCATTGCTTTCTGCGGTAGACTGGTTGCAATCCAAGGCTATAGAATCCAAACTATCCTATTATTTAACCCATAACTGGAGGGAAGAGACGGATTAATACCTTTCCCAAGAGTATCTGCGCGTAAGCGAATGCAATGGATTCAACTGAAATTTGAACTCGGCTCTCCGATTTCTCGTTCCGAGCCGATATCCACTGCAACACAATATACATCCCATCTGTCAGTTAAGTGCTACGTGATAAACGCTTTGGGTGATCATGTCTCGAAAGAGGCACGACTGACTGTGCAGAAGATTATCCCGCAGTAGGTTGCCATTGCTATCTGCGGTAAACTGGTTGTCATCCAAGGCTAAACAACCCAAACTGTCCTATTATTTAACCCATAACTGGAGGGAAGAGACGGATTAATACCTTTCCCACGGGCATTTGTGCGTAAGTGAATGCATGGAATTCAACGGGAATTCGAACTCGGCACCCCGATATGTCGTTCCGAGTCGACATCCGCTGCACCACAACGCACATAGTGAAATTAGTTATCGGAAAACGATGTCTTTTGGAGGGAAGAGAAAAAACTGGTGGTGATTGTTTTGCGTTTCTTTTCTGCGGAAACATGATACAATATAAAATGAACGTACGATTTTTATTACGACCAAAACATACGAGTGAAACAGATAAAGTGAAGATGTTCTCTGCCGATTTATCGCTACTATACCAGAAAGAATAAATTATAGTCCCTAATGTGTTACGAAATCGCCGGTGTTCCAGCGTTTGTTCTATTTCTTCTTCTTTTTTTTTTTCTTCTTGCACTTTTTGTCACTCCTAATGACTAAAAATAGAGAGATAAAATCATTGCATCTCGTTAATTTCTTTTTATTGGCATTCTGTCAAGTTTGCGCGTTAAGTGAAGCTCACAACTTATGCAACCCTGTCTATCCAAAAGACTTTCAAAATAAAAAGAACCTATCGTGTGAAAAGCCATTTGTCTGCTTAGCACTCATCAGCCATCTTTAAACTCCGCCTTTCCGTTCGATCTAAATGTGACAGCGACCAGTAAATATTGAGGAATTACTTTAATAAATAAACTCACTTTATTCGTGATAATCACTCTATTTAATTTAGAAAAATTACTATAAACGGATATTGTGCGTGAGCCTAACCCTGGGGCAATGTTTAGTAAGCTAATTTCGCAGACGAATTTGCAATTCTAGTTAGATAGATCCTCAATAGACAAGGGTTGTGTAAACTGTTTTCATTGAGTCAGCATCATTGTTATTCCTGTGTAAAGTAGACCGTATCGCAATAACAACACGAGTTTCACAGCGACAATATAAATAACAATTATATATGCATATTGTTGATTATTGCGTTTTGGGACCAGGATCCAAAAGTGTATGAGAAATTAATTTAATATTTAATATATTTGCTACTATTAAGTTGTACATATGAAATAAAATGATTTGCAATAAGAAATTCTCGCTAGACTTGGTAAAGTACCGAAATGACATCGAATGTATATACAGACACCTAGATCCCTACTTCACACAGACCTCTACTTTGCACAGGCACCTAAATCCCGACTTAACACAGGTACCTAGATCCCTATTTTACACAGGTACCTAGATCCCTATTTCACACAGGCACCTAGATCCATACTTCGATCCCTATTTTGCACAGACACCTAGATCCCTATTTCACACAGGCACCTAGATCCATACTTCGATCCGTATTTCGTACAGGCACCTAGATCCCTATTTCACACAGGCACCTAGATCCCTATGTCAGTTTACATGGTGCCAATGAATTAGAACTGATGTTAGCAAAGTGTAGAACATAACGATCAACGTAGCTGTAGAAATACATAATACAATATGTTGATTTTGGAGAAAAAGAGTTTTCTGATAATTAGTGTTCGCTATAAAATATAAATGATTGCATGTTTTTGTCTTTATTGCTACTTTGAATAGATTGTTATTTTGTGTAAAATGTAACCAAATCATACCAAAATCTATGAATGGATATTTAAAAACATATTGTTGGTAGGGCTTCTGTAGGCCACATAAAACCACCGGCCTTCCCACCCTTGCACTGAACCAAAGACGATATTATAGATAAGTAAAATTAAACGTTAATTTTCTTGTATATTTTGTTCTTTGAAAATATTTCGCAATGATGCTGTTAGAAATGTGTAAAGAAAGTTTTGTTGGAGTAGCTTATGACAAATTATTTTTCGCGTTGTCATACACATGAAATGCTTGAAGGCTTCGCTGATGTTTACCAACGATATTTTCCAATCGCAAATGAGCCAGTTGTTTCTATATCGGTATTATTTGAAAAACAAAAGCTATACACATATATCTATAACGTCAAAGCATTTAAATAATCTTGCAATTGCATTGTATATTATATAAACATCATATACATACATGATGCATTATTTTTTTATATAATCATTTTACCCCAAGCAAAGAAGGACTGCCACTGGTGCACAAGGTGTTACAGTAAGAGAAAAAACAAGGTACATGGGATGTCGAAGTAAAGATGAGAGATGGCTGGGATTCAAGAAGAAAAAAGATGACAATTGACGTTGCAATTAAACTTTTGGAGATTGTAAGTATCAGGGAATCAAGTAAACCAAATGAGTTCCATAAAGAGAAAGTGCGAGAAAAAAAGACTTTTGAGTAGAAGAGGGGTCATTTTGACAGTAAAATGGTGGGACCTAGATGCCAATCTTGTAGCATGCCTAAATACATTTGATTGTGGAACCAGGAAAAACGCCCGCCAGAGCAATTGCCATGAAAATACTTGTAAAAAAGACAGAGGGAAGCCACATCACGTCAGTGAAAAAGTAACTGAAGGAGTCCTGCCAAATCTAGATCGATTATATTGTAGATCTTCCTCTGAATTTTGTCGAGAACTTCAAGATAAATAGCAGGAACACCCGACCAGATATTGTAACAATATTCAATGTGTGGACGACTGGTATTTTTATAAATGTGCAAAATGGATTCTGACAGGAAAAACTCCTGGCCCGACACAAGGACCCAACCTTCCGAGCAGTAGATTTAGCTATGAATTCAATGTAGTCATTCCATTGAATAAGGTCAAGGTGGCGAAGTGTGTTGTTCTCCTCTACGAGATTAGCGTCATTCATTCTGTTGGTAGGCAAGAAAGTTTCTCGATAGATATGAGAATAACTTCGTTTCGAAGGCATTAAAATTTATGAGCCATTTCCTACCCCATTTAATCATAGATTCTGGGTCATTTTGAAAGGCAGCAGCCACGTTTACTTTGTCAGCCTTAGCAGATTTATTAGTGAGACGGGAGTAAATGATGCAGTTTTATAATATTATAGATAATACCAAAAACTAAGAACTTTGACGTAGTATATAAATTTATAAGTTGTAAAGTTTGTCTCACGAGATCATTTAAAACGGAATAATGAGTTCGATCCTTGCTGGATGATCCATGGTAGCTAGCTTTCTCCCACATTTAAGCTACACTTCGGAAATCTCAAAAAATAATATTGCTCAGCATTTTCATATTTATATTCAATTCTTCTTAAATTAAATTTGATCGGTAACGTTTCATTCCTCATTGAATAATTATGGAGCAATTTTTGCCATGTTTAATATATCATGAACAACTATTCCTACCAAGCCACCAAAAGAATTCATGCACCAAGATAGGCGATTACGTCACAAGTAAAATTCATAGAAAGTCAGATAATTCATATGAGACTTTTCAGGTGATGTAAAAATGTTTTACATGGATACACTATATTTAGAAAGAAATCAAATGGAAAATATATGAGACAGTTTAGCAAAACTTAATATGTTTCGCCTGTCGCTACGCATCGTAAGAAAAAAAATTTCAATCGAAAAATCAAAATAATGTGATTCGTTAAGTTTTTTTTTTGTTTAATCATCTCACCCCAAGCAAGGCATTCCACTTCCACTATTGCGCATGGGGCTACATAGGGGAAGGTAAAGAGAAGGAGTGGTTAGACATAGGGAATGTCAGGAGGAAGGTGACAAATGAGTAAGGATAGCGAGGATGAGGGTTGGGCAGATGGGAAGAGTGTTTGATAGAATGGGAGCAGGTTAGTGT
This sequence comes from Ascarosepion bandense, assembly GCA_037127315.1. Lineage (NCBI taxonomy): Eukaryota > Metazoa > Mollusca > Cephalopoda > Sepiida > Sepiidae > Ascarosepion > Ascarosepion bandense. The sequence goes on along the minus strand of JBBBDQ010000673.1, from coordinate 924,803 downwards.
GTTAGGAGGTGTCTATTGACCTTACATTTAAACTCCTGGAGATTGTAGCCGTCGGGGAAGCAATCGTTTGGAAGAGAATTCCACAATCGGGAAGTGCGAGGAAAGAAACTGTTGGAGTAGAAGTTACGACTGCATTTTATCGGTTTCACTGTAAAAGGGTGGGATCTAGTTGCTAATCTAGTATCTCGTTCAAATTCGTATTTAGGGGGCACTAGTGATCTAAGTTCATCGGAGCAGAAGCCGTGAAAGTATTTATAGAAGAGACACAGGGAAGCCACGTCGCGCCGGTGGGAGAGAGACTGCAGGCGGTCTGCCAAGTCGGTATCTATCACATTACAGACCCTCCTCTGAACCTTATCGAGAAGCCCGAGGAGAACAGCAGGGGCACCCGACCAGATATGGCAGCAGTATTCAATGCACGGGCGGATGGTAGATTTATAAATGTGCAGGATAGATTCAGACGGAAAAAACTTCCATGCCCTACACAGAGAACCGACTTTCATAGCAGCGGATTTAGCAATGGATTCGATATAGTCATTCCATTTGAGGTCCGCTGAAAGTGTGAGACCAAGGTGTTTTACTCTCTGGGAGGCAAGCCTGGTCCATGCTAATGGGAGGTAGGTGAGATTGTCGATGATGGTTAATTGAGAGTAGCTTCGTTTTAGAAGCATTAAAATTTACTCACCATTTCTTACCCCAGTCCAATATGGATTGGAGGTCTTTTTCAATCTCGGCTGCGAGGTTAGCTGAACGATTCATTTCTAGATTTTATTGTTTCGTTACTGAAACGAAACTTTAAATAATTTTAGTTACTTTTTATAGTTCTTAAATAATACACAGTTTAAGTATTAATTTAATTAGAAATGGAGGTATATTGAAATTATGAAAAATTACGTGAAAATTTCATATCCTCTGCTACTTGACACAACCTCGAGCAAAGAAATTATCAAACAACGAGGTGATCGGAAGGGATTTTTGTAAAAGTTTTTTTTTCTGTCTTATTATAACGCCGCTGTCTGGATTAGCGTAATAAAAACTGGATATACTGGGTGGGGAGTGAGAAGAGAACTTCTTCTCTTAGTTATCAGAGGAGAGGAATTTGAAACCTGCGACAATTTTGAAAGACGGTTCAAATATAAAGAGAAGCAGCCATCTAGTTTAATTACTATTCATGCCGACACGATTCTTGGGTGGATAGTCAAGAGAGAAGCAAGTAATCAGATCAAGTTACCTTCAGTAGGGAAGAGGATGTCAAATACCGAGATACCACGTGACCAACCAACGACTACTGATAACATACGAAAAATTAATCCGGGCCATGTTAGACACGTGAAACAGACTAACCTAGTTTTTCTAACTAACGCAAAATAACTCGCTCTCTACTACCAGAATTCTTCAAAACTCTACCAAGTTTACTAGTATAAAAGCATTCATTCAGCACTCCTTCCATTCAACTACGGGAACTTCCACTGACATTGAAAGAATCAGGAAATTAACAACACTTCGTGAAGTTCAATCGCTATAGAAAAGCATTTTCTTTTACAGATGTAAGCTCCCACTTTCTTTCTCTCTTTTATTTGGCACTAAAACGACAATGTTAAGCAAACTTCTATATATTTCTTCTTTCAGATGAAAAATTGTAAATAAAAAATTATTTTTGTTTTAATTTCACAATGAGTCATACATAATACACACTTGGACGATTATGTCTTGAAAGAGACATGACTGACTGAGCAGAAGATTTTCCTGCAGTAGGTTGCCAACCATGGCTATAAAATCAAATCTGTCCTGTTATTTAACCCATAACCGGAAGAAAGAGACGGATTAATACCTTTCCCAAAGGCAGTTGACATCCTAAATATCATTGGAAAAAACATTAATTATTTGCGCATTAGTGGATACGAAGAATTCGACTAGCATTCGAACTCGGCTCTCCGATTTTTCGTTCCGAGTTGATATCCACTGCACCACAGAGCACGTCCGTGAGTGAGAGGCCTTTTTTATGATGCGCCTTAAAAGATAACTAATTGATATTTTTATATGGCACACAAGGGTAGGACTTGAGACCCTGCCCTTAAACAAATCCCAACGAATCTTTCTCCATCTTGGGATGAAGCCGGCTCAACCCGACCAGGTTGAATGCCGAAACAGGTACTGGTAGGTACACAAGTGTATAGACTGCGTTTAATTTAATTTAAGTTCCTTGGATGTTCATGTATACTTTTCTTCAAACCTAGGTGTGTTACCAAAAATACTAATCATTCAAATGAATTATTTATCTTCTTCTTCTTCTTCTTTTATGTGCCATGTCCTTTCAGGACGTAGGCTATTAGTGGCTTTCCACATTTCCCTGTCTCTGGTGGCTCTTAGCACGCTTTCTCCTTTTGCGCCATGCAACCCTCGTTCTGTCATCCACCTGATCAGGTCCTTCAAATATGTTATCTGCTCCTTTCCTCTGTTTCTTTTCCCCTCTATCTGGCCTGTTAGTAACAGGTTCTCCAAGCCCTTCTTCCTCATTTCATGTCTCAAGAACTTTAGCTGTCTCTTCCTGATGCTCAGTATTAATTTTCTTTTCGTCTCCATTCTTTCCATAACCTCGTCATTGCTCACATGCTCGATCCATGATATTCGCAAATCCTTCTGTAGAACCACATTTCAGCTGCTTCATAATTTTCCTTTATCTTCGAAGATATTGTCCAACATTCACTGCCATATTGAAGAACCGACATCACATAGCAATCCAGTAATCTCCTCTTTGGTTCTAGTGAAATTGTCCTGTTTCTTAATACTTTACGCAACTTCTGGAATGCTTCTTTCGCCATGCCCATTCGCCTTCGGATCTCAGTGTCGCACTTTCCGTCTTCTGTTAGAACACTTCCTAGGTATTTAAATTTCTGTACCTGCTTGATTTTAGAGTCCCTCACCTATAATTGGCATTTTGGGCTGCCCTTTTTGCTGACGACCTTGCGGTTTATTTGTAGTCCTTTCTTGTCACTCTCTTCAGCTACCTTCTGTGGGAGGTCTTGTAGTTTTCTTTCTGTGTCTGCTATCAGCACTGTATCATCTGCGTACCTTATATTGTTTAAATTGTGGCCTCCGATTATGAATCCTGGGCATTTTTTAATAAAAGCCAACTAAAAAATTATCATGTTTTTTTTTAAGCAAATGTAATTTGGCTGGATTTTAATATAACATATTGCTATTAAACTTAGATAAGAGTTTCGCAAAGTCTTTAGCCCGTATGCTATGGCTCGATGTCAAATGCCTCGGTTCCATACTTTAATGTCATGCTAAAACAAGAGCTGAGATATTAGGCTTTGCTTGAATCATAAACGAACGGCTTATTTAAAGGCTAATAGACCGACCCTTCTGTTATTGAAGGTGAAGATGTCCATCACCGGTCGACCGGTTGAATGTTGTCGATTTGATATGATAAGATTAATTTATTTTTACTTTTCCGCGTCCGATTTCAATGGTCGTCCAACCATCTGTCCACATTTATTTTGTGTGTGGGGGTTGCATTTGTTGATAATTTCGCTCTTTTTTGTGTGGTGCGTGGATGTATCGCTTCTTTGATGAAAACGAATTTTTATTCATGACTGTAATTTATCTGCTTCACTTACATTCCCCAGACGGAGTGGATTTTTATTCCTTCAAGTTGAGCGCTTTCAGTGCCATATTGATTCTGTCGAATGTGGTCAATGCGCGCATCTGACGTCGTCTCCAAAATGTCACGGCACTGAGATTAAAATCGTAGAATTAATTAGGAGAAAGAAACACATTTTATTTCCCAGAAAAAAAAAATGTTTCTTTGCTCGGCACCATCATATTCATTAATCATTGACATACATGCATATATATATATATATATGTGTGTGTGTGTGTGTGTGTGTGTGTGTGTGTGTGTGTGTGTGTGTGTTTGTGTGTGTATGTATGTATGTCTGTGTGTGCGTAAATATTATATATATATATATATATATGTCTGTTAGTGCGTAAAAAATATTATATATATATATATATATGTATGTGTTTGCGTAAATAATATTATATATATATATGTGTGTGTGTGTGTATGTGTGTGTGTGTGTTTGTGTGTGTATGTATGTATGTCTGTGTGTGCGTAAATATTATATATATATATATATATATATATATATGTCTGTTAGTGCGTAAAAATATTATATATATATATATATGTATGTATGTGTTTGCGTAAATAATATTATATATATATATATATATATATGTTTGTATGTCTGTGTGTGCTTAAATAATATTATATATATATGTATGTATGAGTGTTTGTGTGTGTGTGTGTGTTTGTGTCTGTTTGTTTGTTTAAGTATATTAGTTATAAAATGAACGACAAGACGAAAAACTTCGCCGTGATGCGTTTTGTTCTTTAGAAAAACTATCGGCTGAAGAAGTTTCTTCGGGGAACGAAAAGTGTCATTGCATAGTTCTTTGGCTTGTCATTCATTTTCTCTCTCTCTCTCTCTCTCTCTCTCTCTCTATATATATATATATATATATATATATATATATATCTTTTTCTCTCTCTCTCTCTCTTTCTCTCTCTCTCTCTCTATATATATATATATCTTTCTCTCTCTCTCTCTCTCTTACGCACGCACACACACACACACACATATATATATATATATTCCATTGCGTATTCACTTCTTATTTTTTACCGTTGCCTTAAAACAATAGTAATTATATAAAGGTCTGTCTCGAGCCGATCTGCCTACCATATTTACACTTCTTAAACAGCGCAGACTCAGCTGGCTAGGCCATATCCACCGCATTCCAAAAGACCTCCTGTATGGAGAGCTGACCTCTCGAAGAAGACCGACTGAGTGGCCACAATTGCGGTATGGTGACATCATAAAACGCGATATGAAAGCTGTGTGCATCAACACAGAGTCATGGTAGAGCGTAGCTTTCAACCGGTTCAAATGGAGAGGAACCCTGGCCCAACAACTTAAATCAAGAGGGAAACACCTATCACAAGTCGCCATGGAGAGGCGGGTTCGCAGAATGCAAAATGACAGCTCTGACAGAACAGAAAGAAAACATAAATGCAGCCACTGCAACAAAGACTGTCACTCCCGCATCAATTTCTGCAGTCACAGACGCAGATGCTCTAGCCAAGCAGACAACTAGGATGCTACCCATGGTCAATCCTGACCAACGGAGGCCTACTTCTACTATAATAATTATATAAACTACACAGGAAGCGAGAAAAATAAAAGAGGAGTCGGATTAATATTAGATAAAAACAAGAGTAATTGCATTTTGTGCTACTGGTGAAACGAAAAAGGAAGTTATTTAACATTCCTATCATAACCGTATATGTACCGAAATAAATAAATAAAAAGCATGGAAAAAAAGATAGATAAGTTTATAACACAGTAGAAAATACCAAAAATCAAAACAAGTTACAAGAAACGATCATTACTATGGGGTTCTTGGACCTAAATGCAAAAGTAGCGATATCGTGAAGTTCACTATTAATTATGGACTTGGATCACATAAATACGGAGAAATGGATTCGTTAAAGCCCAACGAATGGCCAAGTAATAATAACTAATACTTGGTTTAATAGAAATTTCAAATAGAATTGTGATCATCGTTGTTTCTGTTATCACAAAGTTTCGAATGTTGTGATCTTTACCCGATTATCCTACAGAGAATCCTGTACTGAACCCTTTTATGGAAGTAGATTGTTCTCGTTCTTCAGCCCATGTCTAAGGATATCTCGTCTCGTTCGGCTCAGTTATTGATAGCCTCTTTTTCACAGATAGACAACATAAGCATCAAGAAATTCAGTTATTTTTTCTTTCTTAAGCATACCCAAGTTATAACTGCGGAGAGAGATGACTTTCCAGTCAAATAAGAGCAAAGCAAAGAAATTGAAGAGCCCTAAATCACTACATAAACTGCAATACCACAATGTGTTTCACTGTGCAAACACACACACAGATACATATGTGGTTACAGTAAGAAATAACTATGAAAATCGAGACCGAGTGAAAGGCTCAAATTGGAAAATCCTAAAGAGAGAGCCACGTGGTGGTCAGTGAATCAAGTAATTACTGATGTGAGATCTTATTTTGTGATATGGGAACAGAAGAAAATAATTGTCGATTAAATCTAAATAGAGAGTGTAGTAAATTGCCAATCCCCGCAATCAAAAATATCCAATTAAAGATGTTAATAAATGTAATCGACCGAGAATAGGCTGAGGGATACGGTAAGGTTTGGACCGGTGAATCATCTAATATAACGTATTAAACAATTCCAAACTAAAAAAAAATCAATGGGTTATTTTGACATTGTCATTCAAATCTATTTAGAGTGGCGGTTAGATGGTGCAAAAAAAAAAATGATACCCCTTTCATTTTGCAAGAAATATTTTTCTTTTTTAATTTGGAATGAGCTTATTTTTATGCTTAAGCTATAATTTTTTTTTTCAGCAATGAATCAGAATCGGTTTAATTTTGTAAACCTAAAAATGGAACTTATATCATGCGATAATTTGCCCATATATAGCCTGGGAAGTGTTCAATTGTTTGACAGTCTCACAAATTGTAATCATTGTTTTTTTCATTTCAAAATAATCTGTTCTCGGTGACGGAGTTGAATAGAAATAAATCCAAAAAGGTTCAACATTTTGCTAAAAAATAAAGCTCTTTAAATTCATTCAATATATTTACCATTTGATAGCACTTTTGTTCTAGTTTCCAAAGAAGTAATTTCAATTCATATATCTATATTGACAAACTTTCAAATTTAACATGCTAACTTTTCTAACTTTCTGTTATAGACACACAACAGTGGCATAGTTGTACTTTCAATAATAATTTGTTAAAAAGAACAAATACTTCTACGCACATACTTAGTTATTGCTATATTATGCTAAAATATGTTTGACTTTTTCACCAAATTTCATAAAAAAAGAAAAAAATCGATTGTTAGAATTTGTAAATTACAATTACTAGTTCGATACATTTCTCTTCGCTGACAACAAAATTTTAAAAAATTCAAATTTAAATTTTTTATCCATTCAAAATGCTATATATATTAGAAAATTTATTCAGTTTAATACAGGAGTCATAAAATGACTTCAAAGCGCAGGTTATAAGTGACGAGGACTCCGACCGCTTGTCGTTGATGGCTTCGACACAGTAGCTGGTCTTCAAATCGACTATTTCAACGGTGTTCTTCCTCGCCCACGTTGTGAATTTTGATCTCAAGGAAGTCACGCTGAAATCTTGCTAGCTGTTTCTTTGCCGAGCTGAACCAGACCGGACGCGCGCGCACATTTAGGTTAATGAAAACGGCACCAAAAATAAATTGAATGACGCCTGAATAAGTCGCGGAAAAGTCTTTATATATATATATATATATATATATATATATATATATATAAAGAAATAGAATATAACAATCACCAATCCCTTATCTTTACAAGGGAGTGGAATTTTCGTCTATGAGTAGTGTTTGTCTTTTTAAGATTAATTCGAGCTTTCAGTTGGTAATGTCTGTTCACGCCAATCGGAGTTTTCAAGTTTGTGACGATTCTAAATGTCTTTGTTTCGCGTCATCCCGAAGCTTTGCGGAAACTGCCGAAAGAATGTCTCTGTGTGTGGTAGGTAGCGGTAAGTCGTCTACTTTTTCTTTAACTCTAGTTGGTTCGTTGTTTGACTTTAACTCTTTTCGATCGGTCGGCGACAGGCTTCTCTACCATTGGCGCCCAACGTCTTGGCCGCTTATCTCTCTGGGCCGGAGACTGACTGGACTCTGCTGGACTCTTCCTTTGACTCTCTTTGTTTGTGGCCCCTCGGGACCCTGTTTTTATACTTATCCCAAATTCAATGGTGGAAGGCGGGTTTTTTATGCAAATCCAACCTCTAGCCAATGAAATCATTGCATTTTAAGGCAGAGCTACTTTCTTCCCTTGGTTTAACCAATAAAGCAGCAATATTTCTGGTGACATCACATCTTCCTTTGATTCAACTAATTACATCATTTATTTTTCAGGTTTTAAATCTGTTCACAGGAAAATTGAAAATTCAGGATTCAAGATTCAACCTTTTGACCTCATCAAAGATTTGTAACAATCTCTTTTCACCAATCCAAAACAATGTTTTTGCTACGGCTTACATTCCACTTTTACCAGCGGTAAAGCACAATGCTTTCAAAGGTTTCCTTAGTAACGTTGTTTCTGCTTTGTCAAATAATGGCCGTCCGATGCGGTGACCTCGTCTGACCTGCTGCCTACACCTGCAAATGTTTGTTAATTCACCTCTATACTCAGCCAGTTTACAATATTTCATTTTGCAATATTTTCTCTTTTCACAATTCATTAGCTTCGTTCATATTGCAACCGAATAAACAATTTTATTATCTATTAGGCTTATTTTCCTCACGGCTCTTATTGGAACAATTAATCTGCACAATTAATAATACAACTAATAATAATTTCTTTCGCTCCGTCGTACTAAAATAGCGTTACATATACACTTTTTTTTTACCATGAGGTTGTTGTCATTCGCCCTCTTGATATATAAGTCCATTTCAATTTAATTTAAATTGTGTATGTATGTAGGCTTTCGTGTTTTTTTAAATTTTTTTTTTAATCATATCACCCCAAGCAAGGCGGTAACGACACTGATGTGCAGGGGGCTACATAAGAGTGAGAAGATTAGAAAAGAGAAAACCGAAAACCGCATTCTAAACAGGAAACAAGGGATGAGCCTCTTCACCTGTTCAATAGATGTGGGTGGAGTGTGAACCAGGCGATAGTTTACGCATGTATAATTTAATTCAATGAAAATCCCACAAATATTTCGGCAAAATCTTTAAAATATAATTATATTTATTACAGCATAATTTCCAAAATGTTCAATAAAATATAATTGTCTTTTGACTTTAGGTTTTCTTGGCTGTAACTTTATGATTTTATTGCTCAGTCCAGGGTAGTGAGAGATAGAGGAAAGTATTCTTCCAAAGTTTTATTTAAAATTCAGTCAATTGTATGTATGTATGTATGTATGTATGTATGTATGCGTGTGTGTTCATTAAATAGTCAGTCAGTCAGTTAAGTGCCATACGTGATACACGCATTGGGCGATCATGTCTCGAAAGAGACATGACTGACTGGGCAGAAGATTATCCCGTAGTAGGTTGCCATTGCTTTCTGCGGTAGACTGGTTGTCAACCAAGGCTATAGAACCCAATCCGTCCTGTTATCTGACCCATAGCTGGAGGGAACAGACGGATTAATACCTTTCCCAGTGGTATTTGCGCGTAAGTGAATACAATGGATTCAACTGGAATTCGAACTCGGCTCCCCGGTTTCTCGTTCCGAGCCGATATCCACTGTACCACAACGCACATCCTCATTAAATAGTACAATCACATAATCACAGCACAGAAATACGTATATACATACATTACATACGCACATATAAAATCAAACGCAGACAGTGTGTGACGGACAGAGATATAGATTACCTGCTAATCAATGTGGTTAAACTTAGAAAAATAAAATTCCCATTTATGTAATTCTGTCAAGATTCGTGTTTACGAAACAAATGAGTTTTATGGCACATGCCTAATGACATTCCAGACAAAACGTCAGATGCCAAAAATAAAGGATTAAACCAAGCTTTATTTTATCTTTTCAAGAGGAAGCTATCCTGCACATATATAAATCTACCATCCGCCCGTGTATTGAATACTGCTGCCACATCTGGTCGGGTGCCCCTGCTATTCTCCTCAGGGTTCTTGACAAAATACAACGGAGAATCTGTAATGTGATCGATACCGACTTGGCAGATCGCCTGCAGTCACTCTCTCACCGGCATGACGTGGCTTCCCTGTGCCTCGTCTATAAATACTTTCACGGCTTCTGATCCGATGAACTGGTACCCGCTAGGCACGAATTTGCACGAGATACTAGATTAGCAACTGGGTCCAACCCTTTTACAGTGAAACCGATAAAATGTAACCGCAATTTCTACTCCAACAGCTTCTTTTCTCGCACTTCCCGGCTGTGGAATTCCCTTCCGTATACTTGCTTCCCCAACAGCTACAACCTCCAGGAGTTTAAATGTAAGGTCAATAAACACTTCCTAACACACTAACTCGCACTGATTCTCTCAAACACTCTTCCTATTCCCCTCCTTACTCGTCTATCCCCCTTCTTCTGACATTTCCTATATCCAATCGCTCTCTCAGCACCTTCCCCTATGTAACTATAGTGGCAGTGGAATGCCTTGCTTGGGGTGAAATGATTTAAAAGAAAAGGACAAATTAAATGTGATTTCAATTCAGTTCTTATTTATCAAAACATCGCAACATCAACTGGCTTTGATTTAGTGAACAGGACACAGGTTACTACTTATCAGGCGGCTTTTAGAAACATTTTGAGAAAAAAGGATGTGAAAAACTTCGATGTGAAAACATTTTTGAAGAATTCTTAAATGTGATTTCAATTCGAGAAAGTTTTCCCATCACAGTATTTTGCAGTGGTCGAAAAATGTAATAATCAGTTAGAGTAAGGTTAAGTGAATATGCCGGGTAGAATAAAATAAATCAACCGAGTTCCATGTTTTCCTGGGCTATTCTTGCTGTATGTGTCTTTGAGATGTCATGAAAGATGACAACATTGTCCTTTAATCCACGGTGTACGCTGCCAATGCAGGGCAAAAACTAAGGTATTTACTCCAAATTTATTGTTATCTGCCACGTAAGATTAGCCGTTAGGATAATATATTCATCATTACAACTGGTTTCTAAAAATGAAAATATCTTATGACTCAATGTAATATATAGGTTCCTTTTTTTATATGCTCGCTTTTATGACAACCAGACTGGCAACTGGGGCCCACTAATTCACAGTCAGGTTAGCCAAATGCAAACGACAATTCTACTCCTACAGCTTCTTCTCTCGCACTTCCCGCCTGTGGAACTCGCTCCCGTATTCTTGCTTTCCTGGCGGCTACAACCTCCAGAAATGTAAATGCAAAGTCAATACTCATCTACTAACCACTGGACTCTAGCTCTCTCCCCACCCCCGTATAACCTTTCCTTTCTCTCCACCTATGCATCTGTCATCGCACCTGCTTTCTCAGCTTTCTATTGCTCCTTTCTAACTAGTTTGTACTTCTCACTCTTTTCTAATTAATCTTTTTACAGTTATGTAGCCCCCTGCACATCAGTGGCATTTCCGCCTTGCTCGGGGTGAAATGATTAATATATATATATATATATATATATATATATATCGTGTGATCATACGATGGAACTTTACACTCCAAAATCAATAAATAAAAGATGTATTGTATTACTATAAATATTTTAGATCAAGAAACACAAGGTGCTAATCGCCCTGAGTATGAAGATAAACTACATCCGGCAGAAACACCTCTGATCGGGAGGTTTCGAGGAGGCTCGAACCACCTCTTAATACTGCTGTTCCCAGGTCTACCCTGACCGGAGTGGTAGCACCTAATAGGGTCCCATCTATGGACAAATGGTTAACCACTAAAATGGGGTTCAAAACACTAGGAAAGTATAAAAATAATTTTTTTCATGCAACGAATACATATTTTATTTATACGAATTTATTCTAAAACCCATTGAGTTTGTCATGCCGTAAAACAAAATAAACTAAATTAAACAAGAACCCGAGAATGAAACCTTCGCTTAACGTTTTTTTTATTACGTGCATTCATGGGGCATGTAATGGAGACCCATTACCATCTCCAGGTGATATTTTTCCTATCCAGATGACACTGGGGAAAGTGATATCCGTCAAATTTTCAACATGCAAATTAGACGGTTGAAAAGTGACATTGTTTGCATAGACAAATTACTTCAAATATTTCTTTTTTTGCATAAAACATTCTATATTTAATAGAAGTGAAGTTTCAGAGACAAACCGGGGATATTTTTGCACAAAAAAAGTTGACTGCAAGATTATTTTCATGAAAACTTAACTCAGAATGACAAGGTTAATTTTTCTGTTAAAAATCAATTTAGTGCTCCTCTTTTAAATGGTGATGTTTAACTGTATTAAAGGTAACGTCCCAGATATTTTCCAGGTATTTTTTTAATCATGCTATTTTCAAAAATATAGAATTTTAGGAGAAATTTTGACATCTTGTGAAAGGTTATAAAATCATGTCATTTAAGACACACTAAAAACGCAAGCATGGACCAGATGATTCTCCCGGAGAGTAATACACTACGCCTCCTCGGACTTACCCTGTCCTCAGACCTCAAATGGAACCACTATATTGAATCCATAGCAAAATCTACTGCTAAGAAGATTGGGTCACTATGTCGATCCAGGATGTTTTTTCCACCTGAATCCATCCTGCATATATACAAGTCAACCATCCGTCCGTGCATGGAGTACTGCTGCCATTTATGGTCAGGTTCCCCTGCCGTTCTCCTCAGTGTTCTTGACAAGCTCCAAAGGAGAGTCTGTAATGTGATAGGTACTGATCTGGTGACTCGACTGCAGCCACTTTCCCCACCGTCGAAATGTGGCCTCCCTCTGTCTCTTCTATAAATACTTTCATGGCTTCTGCTCGGATGAGCTTAAGTCACTGATGCCTCCTCAACAGGTGTTTACCCGTGCAACCAGACTGGCAACTGGGTCCCACCCATTCACAGTCAGGTTAGCCAAACGCAGACGACAATTCTACTCCTGCAGCATCCTCTCTCGCACTTCCCGCCTGTGGAACTCACTCCCGTATTCTTGCTTTCCTGACGGCTACAACCCCCAGAAATTTAAAAGCAAAGTTAATACTCCCCTACTAACCACTGGACTCTAGCTCTCTCCCCTCCCCTGTATAATCTTCACTTTCTCTCTGCCCATGTATCTGTCATTGCACCTGCTTTCTCAGCTTTCTATTGTTCCTTTCTAACTAGCTTGTACTCCTCACTCTTTTCTAATTAATCTTTCTACATTTATGTAACCCCCTGCACATCAGTGGCGTTTCTGCCTTGCTCGGGGTGAAATGATTAAAAAAAAAAAAAAACTCAAATTTTACACCTAAAACTACTTTCAATTAGTACGATTTTCAAAACGTCACACCTACATATAGATTATGCTTTCGAGATTTTGAGGATCGAATATTATAGCAATTAAATCTCTGATTTGTAGTTTTGTTTTCTGGTTTTGTTAGAATTATAAAGAAAAAATACTGTGAGAATGCTTAAAATTCAGAATTCTTACAAAATGTCTGGGTTTATTACAAAAAACAAATACATTTACATGTCCATTTTTGGAAATCTTATTCAATGAAAACCAATGCATTTTTTCAACTGCAATCATTTAGCTATCATTTCTGTTGCTAGGTGAAATGTTTTTTAAGACCGACCCTGTAATGTTTAGCAAGCTAGTCTAGTTGGTCCTTACTAATGAGTGATTAATTCGATTGTCACTGTGTGCCTTTAACGTGTAGCATTGTACCAACATGGACTTATTAAAGTAAAACATTTGATTTGAATAAATTAAGTTTCTCTTATTATAATAACTTCGAAATTCAGATGTATTGCTGGTAATATTTTTTTCTTCGTGTATTTTTGTTGGTAAAGTTTTCCTTCATTGAAAAAAGATTTGTTGGTAAATACCTCCATAGAATTTTGACCTCGGTTTGAGGGTTAACTGTTTACCCATAGATGGGACCCTAACAGGTGAATGGACTTGGGAACAACAGCAATTAAAAGGTGATTCCATGCTCCTCACAACCTCTCAATCAGAGGCCTTACTACCGGATGCAGTTTATGCCCAGAACTACAGTAACCAGTAAATTGATTTTGAAAAACAGGAAAGTTGTTATTTTCCACCAAGATAATTTATTTTATTTGTGACCTGCCAAACATTGTTATAGCTTAGCTGGGGTGTGTTATCCCACCCGACCTATGCCTCTCTTAGGGTTTTCATTTATTCAGCCTCTGACAAAAGTTTCGTGTTAAATTATCTTTTTATGAAATTTCATCCCAAACAAGAGAGAAAATTCTCATTTGAAACGCTAATGACTTTCATTTAATCCTTCATGATTCATAACGAATATTAACAAATATCTTTTTGCCATTCTCTTCACTTAGACAAAGTTTAAAGCGAATAAGCCAACATCAGTTACATGAAAAGTATCAGAAGGGATTCTGTTGATTAGAAGATAAACTTATCGAAATTATTTTAGTTCATCATAAACTATTGCAGCACACGACTTAAAAGAAACTTTATTTGTCTAAAAGAGTCGTTAGGTAAGCAGTAAGCGTCGGCGGAGATGTGTATTTACGAAAATCAGCTTTCAAAGCTTTGAATAGAAGCCGAATAGAGGCCACAGATAGGGAAAAATTACATCGTTATCGCATCAAAGCTAATCCCCAATAGTTTGGCTCATATGCAAAATCAGGAACTGTTTCGCTGTAATATATATATATATATATATATATATATATATATATATATATATATATAGGATGCACTGGATGAGTTGATATAGTCTCAAAGATAAAGAGAAAGGAAAAAAACAAGATACACGGGATGATGTAGAAAGGACTGGAGTCAAGTGGATATGAGATAGGAATTGACATTACATTTAAATTCCTGGAGGTTGTAGCCGTCAGAAAAGCAAGTATATGGAAGGGAGTTCCACAGGATGGAAGTGTGAGAAAAGAAGCTGATGGAGTAGAATTGTTGCCTGCATTTAATTGATTTAACTGTAAAGAGGTGGAACCTTGTTGCCAGTCTGGTTGCAAGTGTAAATTCTTGTAGAGGGGGCACCAGTTACCAAAGTTTGTCAGAGCAAAGCCATGAAAATATTTGTGGAAGAGACAAAGGGAAGTTACATTACGGTGAGAAAGTGGCTGGAGTCGAGCTGTCAGGTCGGAACAAAGAACAATTGCAAACAGGTGTTGAGCAAAACCCACGTCGAAGTGTCAGAGAAATGTCCAAGATGCTTGTTTTCAGCACTGCAATAGTCTCACGCCATTCACAGAGTATTGGCAAGGTGAAAAACCTCGATAAATGGGTTCCGCATGATCTCAACGAAAATCAAAAACTTAAGCGTTTTGAAGTGTGCTATATGCTCTTTTTGCGTAACAGTAACGATCCCTTTCTTGATCGAATAGTCACTTGTGAAAAAAGTGGATCCTTCATGATAACTGTAAACAATCAGGTAAATCGTTTGATCCTGATGTGTCCACAAACATTGTCTAAAGCTAAAGATGCTGCAGCAAAAGGCTATGGTGACTGTCTGGTGGTCTGCATCCTAGAAGCCAATAAGAGCAGTTTCACTGCAATCAACTTGCTGAAATACATACGTGTTTGCAAAAATGAGACCTGCATTAGTGAATCGACGTGGTTTAGTTCTGCAATTATACGGGGAATTTTCATTAGGTTGTTACCAAAATAATGGCCGCTTGAAGTGTTGTATTTTGAAAGGCCATTTTAACATAGTATTCATGCTATATATTAAGTGAATTTTGGTATACATAATAATTAATGTGTGCTCTTTAATAATTTTGAACTTATTTTCAGACAGAAATATTCTTGAAGCATTGAAGCCCTTAATTATGAACATGACAAAACATGATCTTTGTTTACTTTTCTTGCATGAGTTCAAACCTGGGTACAGTGCCTCCCACACTTTTCCAATATCAACAGAGCATCGGGAGATGGATTCACAAGTGCTCGGACAAGATCGAAAGGGGTTCCAGAAATTCCGTACTGGTGATGAGATCTTTTAAGAGGAAAAAAGTAGAGGACGGTCATGCAGTCTTGACAATGAACAATTGCCAGCGGTTATTGAGCAAAACCCACGTCGAAGTGTTAGAGAAATGTCTCAGATGCTTGTTTTCAGCACTGCTTCAATCTCACGCCATTTGCAAAATATTGGAAAAATCTCGATAAATGGGTTCCGCATGATTTCAACGAAAATCAAAAACTTAAACTTTTTGAAATGTGCGTGATGTATGCTTCGTAACACTAATGATCTCTTTCTTGATCGAATAGTCACTTGTGATGAAAAGTAAATCTTACATGATACCGTAAACAATCAGGTCAGTGGCTTGTTCGTGATGAGTTCCCCAAATATTTTCCAAAGCCAAAGTTGCACCAGCAAAAGATTATGGTGACTGACTTGTGGTCTGAAATTGGTGTTATCCACTACAGCTTCATGGGAACCAATTTGAGTATTAAAACAGAGGTTTATTGCAATCAACTTGCTGAAATGCATGCTCGCCTGCAAAAAAACAAAATAAGATCTGCATCAGTGAATCAACGTTGTCCAATTCTTCTCCCCGATAATGCGCGGCCATATGTTGCAAAAATGACGCTGCAAAAAGTCACAGACTTGGGATACGAGAGTTTAACACATCCTCCATATTCTCCTGACCTTTCAACCACTGATTATCATTTTAAGCACTTAAGCACATTTTAAATGTTAAAACTTTTAGGTCCAAACCAAAGGCTGAATCAGCTTTCAAATATTCGTTGTATCACAGCTAATAACTTTTCACCACGACGGGTAAATAATCTCGTCGATCGATGACAGACGTGCATATATTCTCAACACTGGTATTTTGAGTAAATTCAACATTTCTACAGTTAATTTTCAAGAATGTTCCAGAAATCGGCTATAATTTTTGTAACAACTTAATATATATACAATATATACTTGTACGAAATACACCATTTTTTTTTTAAAAACTTGGGTGGCCTAATAATTATGGCCGGTAGTATATATATATGCGTGTGTGTGTGTGTTTTCTTTTATAATAAAGACCGTTGTATATATATATATATTGTTATATTGTCGTCTGCAGACAGATCTGTTTCGCCGTATCACAGCTCATCAGTACGGTTAGACTCCGATTGTTTTTTTAGCCAGGATTGAAACCCGACCGAAATGGCGTCAGTCGGCGACTCTACGCCTGGGCTATGGGCGTTCGGTGGAAGTAGGCAGACTTTTTAGCGCATATCATTATACGCGCCCAATAGCTAGAGCGCTCTAATTCATTTCACTAAATGAGCGATGCGTACATGCCAGAGTAGCATTTATCAAAGTCTACTATTTTCCATAGTGCTCAATCAGGGTGTGAGAGCGTATATATATATATATACACTACCGGCTATAATTATTAGGCAACCCAAACTTTTAAAAAAATGATCTATTTTATACTGTTTTTAGCATTTATTGCCAAGTGGATAATTCTAAATGAAAATAGAATGGTTCTTTTGTTATTACTTAGCAAAATTTTACAAGTTAGCCAGGAAAACTTTGCTTCGGCCAGTCAATAAGAAGAAGAGACTAGCATGGGGAAGAGAGCACAAAAACTGGACACCAGAACAGTTCATTTGATGTACATGTCAGTGTGCAGTATTAACAAAAGAACCATTCTATTTTCATTTAGAATTATCCACTTGGCAAAAAATACTGGTACGAAATACATCATTTTTTTAAAAAAAACTTGGGTGGCCTAATAATTATGGCCGGGAGTGTGTATATATATATATATATATATATATATATATATATATATATATATATAAAACACCCACACAACGGTATATATATATAAACTTCTCAAATATTTGGGTGTCATTTTTGACGGTAGAGGTACACTCTTATATTATAATTCCGAAATGGTATTTTTTAATTTTATAATTGATTTTGATTTGAACTAAAACTTTAATAGGAAATTGTGAAGTAAAATCTGAAAAGATAAATTAACGGAATTTAAAAGTGATAGGTGGAATATTTTAAGGTAGAGGGTCTGCATTTTGTGCCTATCGGTCAATAGGGTAACTTGTTGTTCTTATTTTAGGGGAGAACAGAAGCCATTAACAATAAAAAATAATGTAAAAATGTCTTCATAGAAGAATTTGTGTTAATATGTATTTGAACAGATATTTATTTTTACGTTTGCATGTTATCATCAGTTCACTTCTTATAGACGTAGGATAATATATATATTTATTAGTATATTACATAAAATTGAACCCTGTTTTGTTAACACTAGAAAAATATTTATATATGTGCGTGTACTTGCGGGCATATGTATATTTATTGATACCTATATGTATATAATATCGTCCCCTGAGAGACTTAAAATCAGGAACTAACTACGAAACCTGATCTAAAAAAGCTTTTCCCCCAAAACTTTATTCCGATGTTTGGTCGCTTAGTCAGATTTTAAGCTCATGCAGAGGATATTTTTACACACACACACACACACACACACACACACACACACACACATATATATATATATATATATATATATATTCCATTTTTAAACAAGTTATTTCGCTACCCACCCAGGTTTCTACCATAAGACACCACTCATGGTAGAAACCTGGGTAGCGAAATAACTCGTTTAAAAATGGAAAATATTCAAAAGTTCTACAATATAATTGTATCAAACACGTTTTAATACAAATGTATACTGGTCTAACCATATTATGACCAAAAGCTAAGTATTAAACAATCAATATATATATATATATATATATATATATATATATTTGAAAAATGAAATACTGCTTTCAGTAATGACGCGCGTTGGAAAAAACGCGTTGGTATTTCTTAGAAGAGGGGCAATAAATTAAATTGTCTTATCAATATAACGATAAGAGACAAGAAAGTGTTATATATATATATATATATATATATATATATATAGTGCGAGGATCGAGATATTATGTATGATTTTGTTCTTAGGTTTATTGTCGGGAATTATGAAATTAAGATACTCTCAGTGGAACTTCTTAGTAACTACTTTTCTCTCCAGATCAGACGGGCATTTGTTAAGTCGTAATAGTGATCAGATGCATTGCAGTGAACTATCAGTACATTTAAAGTGTTGCTATACTGCATACGTATATATATATATATATATGTGTGTGTGTGTGTGTGTGTGTGTGTGTGTGTGCGTGCGCGTGCGCGCACGAGCACACTGCTCATATAGAGATAACCTGCCTTAAAAGACGGAGCGAATTTCACACTTACACGGTATATCACGGGATTGTAGGACCGGATGACAAAACGTTGTCATTTTTAGCAAAGGAACAAATGTTACTAAACACGAGACAGAAGGTTGTAGAGAGCCTTGATCGTTCACGCCATTTCAAAGAAGGAAGCCACTTTTTGTGTTAATAGGACTCGATAAAAAGAGATGAAGAATTAATAGTAAAAAATAAAGAGCAAAGACATTTATTTTTATTAATTAGCAAAAGACCCAACAGTCAATATCACAAACACGTTAACAACGTGCTTACCGTGTTCGGAACATAAAACATACACACTACTCTACAAAGATACATATCACTACATACATTCTGTTACACGTAAAATAAAATTCATCCTCGATAATGGCTAAATTATAGCCGAAAGCACTCGGATAAAAAAAACATTTCACAATGTTTATATAATTTATAATCAGGGATGTGCGTTGTGGCGCACTGCATATAGGCTCGGAATGAGAAATCGGGGAGCCAAGTTCGAATTCCAGGTGAATTCCTTGCATTCACTTACGCGCAAATATATTTGGGAAAGGTATTAATCTGTCGCTTTCCTCCAGTTATGGGTTAAATAATAGGACAGACTGGGTTCTATAGCCTTAGCTAACCACCAGTCTACCGCAGAAAGTAATGGCAACCTACTGCGGGATAATCTCGCAGCCGAAATTAAAAAAGACCTCCAATCCATATTGGACTGGGGTAAGAAATGGCTAGTAAATTTTAATGCTTCTAAACGAAGCTACTCTCAATTAACCATCATCGACAGTCTCACCTACCTCCCATTAGCATGGACCAGGCTTGCCTCCCAGAGAGTAAAACACTACGCCTCCTTGGTCTCACACTTTCAGCGGACCTCAAATGGAATGACTATATCGAATCCATTGCTAAATCCGCTGCTATGAAAGTCGGTTCTCTGTGCAGGGCCCGGAAGTTTTTTCCGTCTAAATCTATCCTGCACATTTATAAATCTACCATCCGTCCGTGCATTGAATACTGCTGCCATATCTGGTCGGGTGCCCCTGCTATTCTCCTCGGGCTTCTCGATAAGGTTCAGAGGAGGGTCTGTAATGTGATAGATACCGACTTGGCAGACCGCCTGCAGTATCTCTCCCACCGGCGCGACGTGGCTTCCCTGTGTCTCTTCTATAAATACTTTCACGGCTTCTGCTCCGATGAACTTAGATCACTGGTGTCCCCTAAATACGAATTTGAACGAGATACTAGATTAGCAACTAGATCCCACCCTTTCACAGTGAAACCGATAAAATGCAGCCGTAACTTCTACTCCAACAGTTTCTTTCCTCGCACTTCCCGATTGTGGAATTCTCTTCCACACGATTGCTTCCCCGACGGCTACAATCTCCAGGAGTTTAAATGTAAGGTCAATAGACGCCTCCTAACACACTAACCTGCTCCCATTCTATCAAACACTCTTCCCATCTGCCCAACCCTCATCCTCGCTATTCTTACTCATCTGTCACCTTCCTCCTAACATTCCCTATGTCTAACCACTCCTTCTCTTTACCTTCCCCTATGTAGCCCCATGCGCAATAGTGGCAGTGCAATGCCTTGCTTGGGGTGAGATGATTAAAAGAAAATCATCTACCCAGTCAGTCATGTCTCTTTCGAGACATGATCGCCTAAGCGTTTATCACATATGGCACTTAACTGACTGACTGATTTAATTTATATCTTCAAAAAAATCATAAGATCATGAATGTTACCAAAAAAAAAAAAAACTTGACCATAATACCTTATCTGCCATTTTTAATAAAACCTGCATAAAAGAGAGATTGCTGCCCAAATACACTATATATATAATCCTGGCTAAAAGCAATCAGATGTCTAACCGTACCGATAAGCTGTGATACAGCGAAACAGATCTGTCTGCCGATGACTGTTTATGCACTCAAACCCTAAATTGAGCACTCTGGAAGAATGGTAGCCTTTGAAAAAACAGTATCTACTCTAGCATCTACACATCGTTTATTCTGCAATGAATTAAAACACTCTCAGCTACTGGCGTATGTTTACATGGTATATCACACGCTAAAAGTCTGCCTTTTTCTACCGAGCGTCCATATCTCCGAGGCAGAATCGCCGACTGACATCAATTCGTTCAGGTTTCAATCCTGGCTAAAAGCAATCGGATGTCTAACCGTACTGACGAGCTGCGAGACAGATCTGTCTGTGGATGACTATATATATATTCTTCATTTGTAAACGAGTTATTACGTGACCTAGGTTTCTACCATGTGGTGTCTTCAGGCGATTTGCAATGACACTTTTTTAATACAAATGTGCACTGGTCTAATTTTATTATGACCAAAAACAAATTAAACAATTTATATATATATATATATATATATATATATATATATATATATATATAAGAAAGAAAAGTGATGTGACAAAGTGAAAAAGCTATAAACGACGCGTTTAACCGACGTCTCTTTGTTTCAGCTTCTACAGGGGTGAATGAAAAACAAAACATTGGGTGATTTTAGGATATTTAGTTGGGTGATTTTAGGTCCATAAGGAAAGTAACATTACAACATCACAGTCCATTGCCATTCGTTTTTAAAGAATCTTGTATAAAATAGATGTTGCTGTCCAAATACACACACACACACACACACACACACATATATATAAATATATATATATATATATATCTGTGTGTGTATGTATGTATGTATGTATGTATGTGTGTGTGTGTGTGTGTGGCGTTGACCTTTATTCTAGTTTTCTGGTCTTTTTCATTTTGTTCTCTTCTTCCACTTTCTTCACTTTTCATCTTTGCAGCATTTGTCCTCTCTCTTACGACTCATCCATTTCCTTTTTCTACTGTCTCCATCTTTTTTTTTCTTTATTACCTGCCCCACATTCTTTGCACCATTTCAGTAAATTAAACCCAGTTATTCCCTCTTACTTTTTTCGAAGTTGCCAATTACCCGTACTCTCCACTCGTCTTATCACTGCGTTCCCTTCCTCTGTAACTTTCTTTACACCCCTCCTCCCTGTCATTCGTACATTCTCTAATGCACACCCGGTAAGATTCCATCAATTCTTCTTTCTTTACCAACACCTGTCTCTCTCTCTCTCTTCACCTTTCTGACCTTTCTATAATTCTTAATACCCCTAAGCTCCAGTTTTATTAAAAATCAAACCATTCTTTGTTTCATAAATATCATCTATGTTCCTCTGCTAACAAATTAATCTGTGGCCGTGCCTGCTGCCAGTGGAGCCTTAATTCTTTACTTCTACCTGAACATTATTTATATCTGACAGCCATGTCGCAATAAATAGAATCGTTATTAAGTTACATAGTCAGATGACTCACAAATGTTCGCTATGTTTCCAGTCTAGCATCTGAAAGCCAAAGAGACATTGCGGTTTTAATATCCTCCATGTTGGCGTTGACTAATGGCTGAAAGCTTGTTGCATTTAAATTGAAGACAAATCTAAGACAGTTTTATATCAGCTTCGTGTAAATAAATGTAAG
This sequence comes from Ascarosepion bandense, assembly GCA_037127315.1. Lineage (NCBI taxonomy): Eukaryota > Metazoa > Mollusca > Cephalopoda > Sepiida > Sepiidae > Ascarosepion > Ascarosepion bandense. The sequence goes on along the minus strand of JBBBDQ010000673.1, from coordinate 902,244 downwards.
TATAGTCGCCACGAACTGAGATATATGCTCCAGACATCAAATCGGTAAATTCGTATAGATGAAGATGACACATCTAGAGGTGAAATAAGACTGAAATGATATCCAAGAATGAGACAAGGAGGTTATTTTTCTCTGACTTTCTATTCGTTAAGTAAGTCTCAGAACTACAATCATTTTCTTACAATCTTTCAGATTCAAATTCAAATTACGTGTTACCTGAATTGCTATATAAAATAAAGATGTAAGTAAAATTACACGGCTTGACTAAAAAGGTTGAAAAAATATATAATATTTGGTAATTTGATTAGATTTTATGAAATAGGTTGGGTTGGAAATTTTTCAGTAATCTTCCTACGAGTTTGTGCCTACTTGACAACAATATCTAAAATATCAGTTTGTCCATTGTAAAATGACAATAGAATAAAAATCGATATATTTTAAAGAGAAATAATTTTCAAATCAGAATACGCTCTGAAATTATTATATTGGTTTTCCTTGATGCTAATTTCAAACATTTTAATTTCTGTAACGAAAATTGTGTGAAAGCGAAAAACATTTGAAAGCAAGTCAACTTTAACCAAAAAAACTTGTGTTTGTCCTTAAATGATCTCATAAAGATGGGTAGGTTGTTAAACATTAAACAAACAAACAAACAAAAATTGTGAAACTGCGGTTGTATTGCAGGATCATTAGCATTTCTTTCTCTAACTGTCAGATTCACTTTTTTGATCTGGTTTCCCCAATTTAAATTAATGGAAAAAATAGTTGTGTCTGTTCCTGTAACAACAAGGTTTTCAAAGTTTATGACGAGCGATATATTTGAAAAATAAAGCTGAATATGTTTGACGGTAAAAGAATAGAATCTATATGCCAATCTAGTAGCACGTGAAAATACATGTGCTCATGGAACCCGGAAAAAAGCTCCACAGAGCAGTTCCCATGAAAATACTTGTAAAAAAGACAGAGGGTAGCCACATCACGTCGGTGAGAAAGTGACTGAATGCGAGCTACTAAATCAGGATCGATTATATTGCAGATCCTCTTTTGGATATTATCGAAAACCTCAAGATGAAAAGCAGGAGCACACGACTGGATATGTCATCAGTATTCAATACGCGGACGAATGGTAGATTTGTAAATATGCAAAATGGATTCTGACGACAAAACCTTCCTGGCCCGACACAGTAAACCAAACTTTCTAGCATTTGAGATTATTTGGGAGAGTAAGGCCAAAGCGGCGAAGTGTGTTGTTCTTTAGAAGATTGACGTCATTTATTCTGATAGTAGGCAAGAAAGTTTCTCTATGGTGGCTAAAGGAGAATAGCTTCGTTTTGGAGGCATTCAAATTTATTAGCCATTTCCTACACTATTAAATCACAAATTCTAGGTCCTTTTGAAGGGCAGAAAACAGGTTTACTTTGTCAGCCTTTACAGATTTTGTATGGAGACGGGAGTAAATGGTGGAATACTTGCTACAACCGATTATTATAAAGTTTTCATTAACAGTTTTTCTTTAAGTATAATCAGATGGTATAACTTCCAACATCTTAAAATTAACAAATGATAATTAGAAATTTAGAAGAGTTGAATCATTGACAAGATGTCTTTTAATGCCGCATTTGATTTTTGTTTTTTTTGTTTTTGTTTTTTGTTTTTTTTGTTTCGTTGTTTTTTGTTTTTTACTTCAACTGCCGGCACACAAATACTCAGCTAGTAAATATGCGGAAAAATTAGATTCAAGCTTGTTTTCGTTTATTTGCACATGAGAAATTTCCCTTGTCTCTTTAAATTATTTCTTCTTCTTAAACAGATTGACGGGCCATCTTGCTAGCTGAACTGATGGATGTTTTCTTTTAACAATGGCATTTCTGGTCAGTATTCGAACACAGGTAGAAACATGAACATTTTGAATATCCTAATTTCCATTTATTACTTTTAGATTCGTTTCACACGCACACGAGGCTATTTAGTTAAATATTACCAGAGGGTGAGTGTTATTGGCAAAAAAATAAAGGAGCAGCAAAAGTCATAATGCTCATTATATCAATATATAGATATTGAACCAGACTGAATGCAGAATTAGTTGCATATTTTTCACTTCTACCAATAGTCGATGTTAGAACCGATGTAAAAGTTAAATTTTCAAATTTCAAAGTAAGCAGATTTTCTTCAATTGTAAGACTGATGCTACATAATCTTCATACTCTCTATTTATCTCCATCTTAACCAAAGTATGCAAAGCATAATAATTATTTCCATTCCCTAAGCTAATTGAATTTTTCCCAGCAAAATAAGACTCTGATCTTTCTACGCTTCTATGTCTAATAATAGTAAGGTTACCTAAATCTACAAACTGAAGCAGTAGGTGGAGATTAGCGAACCGAAGTCCAAATTTTGCCTTGACCATTGGTGAAATTTTCATAGCATTTTTGCAAAGGTTTGACATAAGTTTTCTTGCAAAGTTTTGGATAAGTGGGGCGAAATATTTCTTTTGTTACCAAGCCTTTTGTAATTGCACTCAAAGAGGTAAAAGATTCCTTAATACTCGCAGTTACTGCTGAGAAATCTATTGGAAGTTTTCACATTAAAAAGAGAAAAAACAGTCCTTTCTAAAACACATACAGCTAGCAAAACCTCTGCAATAATTATTCTCAAAGAGGACCGAAGCCAACGAACTATTTCTTACATTCTAGACACATTTTGTCAGATCGAACTGCTATAAAAGTTCCAGTTCCTAAATTTGCCCAGATTCGTTTATATGTTTTCACTGCTAACTTTACAATAAAGAAGAAATTTTAACTCATACTTATTTGTTATATATCAGTGTTTAAAGTGTTTAAAGTGTTTATATAGAATTTTAGGCGTTTCTTTTTGGTGGTGATAATCAAAAAATGATCTAAAAATGCTTAAACAGAAAATATAAGTGTATCAGAAAATATTGAAAAAGCAAAGTTATGGAATTGATGACAGTAGACTAGAGCATAAGTAACTTCACGAGGAAAATAATAACTTTCACAAAGAGAAGAAAATTGCCCAGGGCGCCAATCATGGTCGAACCAAAAGAGCAAGAATAAAAATCAAGATAAAGTCTTTACTCATCTTTTCTGGAACCATATTCTCGATGTTGGCTTTGTCTCAAATCGAATTACAAAATAGGCTGCAAGTAAGTAACATAATGGATAAGAGTTTTGCTCCAGGCTCTAGGACACAAAATTACATTCACATCCTCAAAACTGGGCTTAACAAAAGAAAACGAGAAAAACAAATAATGATACAAAATCTCATTGAAATTCGAGCTAAGCATAAAAAACAGTAATAAAAAAAAGTAACAAGAAAACGAATTAAAAGTAGATATATCCAAAAAAGCTCGAGGTTACTTTGCACACATGCAAAAACTAGTTGTATTGTGGGTGTCTGCGTACCTGGGGAATATTGCCAACAATTCACCCACTCCCCAGTAAGCCAGTTACACTATTGTGTGTCGCCTGTTTACTTGCTTCGTTATTTGCCATTTATTCTTCAGCTCTTGCAAAATCCTCATTGTTTTAAAGTTTAACGGACAATCTATTTTCTATAGGAACGGCCATTTGCATATTGCGCGTCTGAATGATAAAAAAGCCGAGTGCGAACCAAGTTTTAATTTGAGCAGCCGAATTCGGTCAGATACAGGAGTTTTCTTCTGTGATTCATTACACATATCTTCATGTTTCGACGGATATCTAAAAGGAGTACTCTATTGAATATCCTATAATTCTAAGGTTAAGATGAAAAGTAAAGGAATTATTTCATGGCGTTACCGTCATTGATTTTATACTAATTTTCGAAGGCCGGTTGAAAAGTTCATAGGTTGACCGAGACAAAAATAAGAGTATAGACACACCAGTTGGTAGACTAAAAGATATGGGGCACTTCGACGTGGTGTAATGGTTAGAAAGCTTGTCTCGCTAACTCAATTACAACTGAGTAGTGAATCCAATCCTGATTGGATGTTCCAAATTATCGGCCTCCTGCCACATCTAAGCTAAGCTTAGAAAAAATTGGCAGCAGCTGCCCTAGATTTCCCTCTCCATTGTAACAGGGAGGAGGTATACGTAGTCGTACCGATGCCAGTGTTTTGCCCTTGGCTCAAGTGTACGTACTCGGGTTCCCCATGATAAACTCGACCTTGTGTCACATCCCGTCTCAGTGGGGAGACATGGGTAAATAAATAAAATATATGCAAGCAGTTAGCTACTGTATTCTGGTACACCTGCATGTTATTTAGTCGACCAACTGATGCGTCTACTAACATTTATACCTTGGTTAGCCTGTGAACCTTTCGGTCGACCCTGATACCGACTGTAGTTGCGATTTGGTACAACGCCACAAGTAGAAGAGCAATCAATGAGGATCGAACTCACTATTCGGTATTAGCTAGTTGACTTTACTAACCATTACACAACGACGAAGTGACTGAGTGCATTGCTTTTTTTTATATAAAATGCTTCTTCACAGTGATTGTGATGGACCATTACCTCTCGAATAAACGAAATGAGAGCAAATAAAGTTAATTTTTGCGAAGCGACTACTTCTGTCTATTTAGAAAGGTAAGAGTACGGATACTTTAACACGTGCATGATCATGACATTACAACATATAAAAAGTTCCATTTTGGATAATTTTCACGTTCTAATGAACGCTAGCAATTTGTCAACGGCTATATTTGAAGCAAAAAAAAATTTACAGTAATTTTAGCAACACAGTTTTGCGGTTATTTTTTGTTTCCATAATTAACAACACTGAAAATGATCTTGGAAAGAGATTGAAAGTACTTGGGTACCTTGAGAAATGAATGATAATAACATCTATCAACGTTACAGCTCATTTCTGACATACGCGAAAGATTATCCGTGAATATGAACGAATTTTATTAAAAATAAGCAGACACAATGTTTGCAATTTATTTAATCTGACATGGCTGAAAGAAAATTTGCTGCCTAAATACACAAATTTTAATATATATATATATATATATATATATATATATATATATATATATATATATATATATATATAGTCCATAATGAGCTTACTTCTATTCTATTTATTCAAGAATATTTTAATTGGGTTGATTTCACGCATAAATGTATTTGTGATTGTCTAAATATCAGTCAGTTAAGTGATATACGTGATATACGCTTGGGCGATCATGTCTCTTTCGAGACATGACTGCCTAGGCAGAATATTTTTACCGAAGTAGGTTGCCAATTCTTTCTGTGGTAAAGGCTGTCGGACCCAATCTGTTCTACTATTTAATCCATGACTGGAGGGAGAAGAAATGCGATCATACTTTTCTCTAAGGTATTTGCGCGTAAGTGAATGCAAACAATTCAACTGGAATTTGAACTCGGCTCTCCGACTTTTTTGTTCCGATCTTATATCCATTGCACCACAACGCCCATCCCAAAACATTTAAGAAAACATTGATTGCAAATAAAATTGAATGAAGCCTACTTTCGTATGATACTAGTATGCACAAGTATATAGCATTGAATCAAGATCAAAGTCACTAGAGTCAGTCAGTTAGTCAAGTGCCATCCGTGATACATAGGCGATCTTAGCTATTTGTGTGTAAGTGAATGCAAAGAATTCCACTCGAACTCATACTCAGTTCTTCCACTTTTCGTTCCGAGCCTATGTCTACTGCAACACAACGCACATAACTTATCAGGTTTTTCCAAAATTCTTCTTCTTCTATGTGCGTAGGCGATCATGGTTCTCCACCTCTCCCTATCCCTTGTGGCTCCCAGTATGCTTGCTCCTGTTATTCCTGGGCAACCCCCGTTCCGTCATCCACCTGATCAGGTCCTGCAAATATGCTATCCGCTGCCTTCCTCTGTTTCTCCTGCCTTCTATCTGGCCAGTCAGTATCAGGTTCTCCAGGCTCTCCTTCCTCATTGCGTGTCCCAGGAACTTCAGTTGTTTCTTCCTGACGCTCAGTATTAAGTTCCTTTTGGTTGCCATCCTTTCCAAAACCTCTTCGTTGTTTGCATGCTCAGTCCACGATATCCGCAGCATCCTTCTGTAGAACCACATTTCCGCTGCTTCCAGTTTTATCCTCATTTTCGATGATATTGTCCAGCATTCACTGCCGTATTGAAGAACTGACATCACAAAGCAATCCAGCACTCTTTTCTTTGTTTCTAGAATAATTTCGTTAGGTACAGAAACACCGAAAGTAAGTTAGTTAAGTGCCATACGTGATACACTCTTGGGCGATCATGTCTCGAAAGAAACAGACATGACTGACTGGGGAGAAAATTATTCCGCAGTAGGTTGCCATTGATTTCTGCGGTAGACTGGTTGCCAGCCAAGGCTATAGAACCCAATCTGTCCTGCCATTTAACTCAAAGCTGTAGGGAGAAGAGATAGATAAATTACATTATTATATTAATTATGATTAGTGGGAGGTCAGTTTATTACTTTGTAACAATAGAAAACTGATTCCCCAGTTTATGCACAGTAGAAGTTTTAATTATGTTTCCAACTATTATATATCCAGTCAGTCAGTATAGTGCCATACGTGATACACACTTGGGCGATCATGTCTCGAAAGATACATGACTGACTGGGCAGAAGATTATCACACATTAGGTTGCCATTGCTTTCTGCGGTAGACTGGTTTCCAGCCAAGGCTATAGAACCCAATCTGTCCTGCTATTTAATCCATAACTGGAGGGAAGAAATGGATTAATACATTTTGTATGGGTATTTGTGCGTAAGTTAAATGCAAGGAATTCAACTGGAATTCGAACCTGGCCATAATGTTCAACACGGAAATTAAATGAAGCCATAATTATAAAGGTAGGCAATGTTAAATTTCTGTTTATTAAATAACAACAAACGCCTTTCTTCCTGGTACAAGTGGCTCCTCGGGTTACACAGTTTTATTTCATTGTTTATGTAAAATTTACTCTTTCATCGTGTTTTATATCTACCTCTTCAAATTTCGATCAAGTCGTTAGTTAAGGAGATTAAGAAAAGAAGAGAAAACACTTAGCTTCTATTTTTTTTTAGTAAAAGAGCGCTCAACCGTTTTATACACAATAAATACCAAGATAATTAGATATTATTTTTAATCACCCTTTTATAATTTTGTTTATTCTATAGTTAGCACGTACCTCTTCACAGATGCTGTTTGGTTCCAATTAAAAAAAAGACGATAACGCTCTCATGAATTTTACTTTTATTTTAGAGAAATATGAAATAAAGTATCGCTTTTCATTATTTTTGTTTGTTTCTTCTTACTTTTTTGAATATGAGTTTGAATTTTGGTTAATGGCATATCAACCCCTGTGGGTTATTTCATGCCTAAAAGGTGGGGTTGTAATTTTTTAATGTTCGTTTATAATGAGAAATTATTAAAAAAAGAACTTTTTTGTTTTTATTCTTTTTTATTTTAGAAAACTGAAAATGTCCTCTCGTATTGTATTCAAAACTGTTTTACTGAGAATATTTTTTTCCTTCAAAAATGTGTTATGGTGATATTTTTCTTTCAAAAATATATATTTTTCTATAAAATTCTATTTTTATGTATATCTTTCTATAAAAGTGTATTTTTATACTTTCATAGTGTTTTGACCCCAGTTTGGGGATAAGCTATTTACCCATAGTTGGGACCCTAACAAGTGCTACCACTCCGGGTAAGGGTGGACCTGGGAACAACAGCAATTAAGAGGTGGTTCCATGCTCCTCACAACCTTCCAATCAGAGGCATCGCTGCCAGATCCTACTTCTTTAAAGAATGATCTGCGTTTGTATTTATGATTATTATTATTGGAATATTTGGTTAAAGTTGCCAAGCTTAAATATTTAACAATATAGTCGGATAATCCCAATCGTTTTAGTCGTTGTCCTTGCAAGGTGATTATTCAGTCATCTATTTAAGAATTGATTCATCAGAAAAATCAAATTGCAAAACCTTGAAATTTTTAGCATGAAATAATTCTATTAGATTTGCTTCTCTTAAAGCAATCATTTGAAATTATATTATTAATAATTGAGAAATGATTGCATCAGAATATTCAACTTCCCTTTTGATGAAAAGGCATAATGAAGAATACTCGGAATCAATAATTGTCCGTTACCTATAGACTCCGAAACGGCTGAACCGATTTTCTTGAAAATTTACACAGTTGTACTATAAGCGTCTGCGAGTCTTCTTAGCTAGGTTTTGTGTCGAGGTACCCCCGATAAATATTGAAAATCGATAATCGAAAGAATCGGGTTATAGGAGTGGTCCGATTTTAATCAAATTTGATACACTCATAGACATTCAGAAGTTTCACGATTGCAGTTCTTACAATAGTGCAGAAAATCGATAATATATATATATATATATATATATATATATATATATATATATATATAATGCAAGATGTTTGTGTGTGTGTCTGTTTATCTGTCTGTATGTCCTTGATACAAATCCACAATTTTTATCCGATTCTCACAAAACCTCAAAATTTGACTTACAAACATTCATTTTTTTTCAGTCTGCAGTTTCGCTTTAACTGGAAGCAACTATTACTTTTTAGTCTTTCGTGCCAACGTCCAAAGAGTCTGAGCTCCAGGATCATGGATTAGTTTTAAAGCTTTCATTACACCCGAGCAACGCCGGGCTATACTGCTAGTCTCACATAAAAGCTTTCAATTTTTTTTCTCCACTAAGGATAACTTATTACATTGTTTATTAAATTCTATTTATATAATTGCAACATTTGGAGGAAAAAGCGGCTGCAACGGATCCCAGCAATTCATCTATATTTACAAAATAGTAATTTCGATGTGGTTTAAAAAACTCGGTTATAAAAAAATCGGTTATAAAATTACGCATAAAACATCGCCAAAAATGTGTAGGTAACATGAATTATGTCAGCAACAAAGCGCAGCAAATTGTTCTTTATTCCAAAGATGAAATAAAAAAAATTCTACGTTTGACATTTTGCCTACGTTTGAATTAAGGTTTCCAGGTTATGATTATAAGCCTCGCACGTGGAGCAGATATACTAAATTCTTCAGTGAATATCGGGGGAAATATCATAAATAATTATTTGCATTATTATCCGTGAAGGATTTTTTTTTTTTTGTTAAAAGCTGAGTTACTCATATGTAAAGTTAAACAAAAAAAAATTGCTGAAATAAAGCATCCGGACTTTGGCATCGAACTAAAAGAAATCATGTACTTTGACAAATGCATACGGCAAAAAAAAGAGACAAATATTCATCGAGTAAAAGAGACAGGCGCCGAGAAATTGCATCTTTATAATACTTTTAAACATTTTTTGTGATATCAAAAAAATAAAAATTGAAAGAAATAAAAAAAACGTTGATTTATGGCTTTTTGGTTCTTCCATAATAATTATGGGATGCCAAACGAATTTTGAAATGCCTGTTCTAATTATTTTCAGATTTGTTGTTCATAAATAAAAATATATTTTCGGACATCAAAAAACTTTTTAAAAATTCAAGTTAATATGTATGTTATACTGTGGAGGCCCACGTAGAAGAAGAAGCTATGATTTTATCACGCTCTCAAGTGGTTGTGTTTAATAGCCAACAGGTGCTTCTTTTGAAGTGACATCCAATTTAACCGAATGAAAATGGAAAGTAAAGAGTGGGGGATTGAATGAGAGATCAAGTGGAAAAAACGGAAATACGGCATATCCGGTTGCTTGAACTGAATGCATGATCATCAGCAAAAAGTGCAACCCAAAATGCCAAATACAGGAGGGAGATACTAGAATCAAGCAAGTACAAAAAATTAAAATACCTAGGAAGTGTTCTAACAGGAGATAGAAAGTGCGACACAGAGATCCGAAAGCGAATTGGCATGGCGAATGATGCGTTCCAGAAGCTGAGTAAAGTATTAAGACACAGGAAACTTTCACTAGAAACAAAGACGAGAGTACTAGAATGCTATGTGATGTCAGTTCTTCAATACGACAATGAATGCTGTACAATATCATCGAAGATAAAGGAAAAACTTGAAACAGCGGAACTGTGGTTCTACAGAAGGATGCTGTGGATATCATGGACCGAGCATGTGAGCAATGATGGAGTGTGGGAAAAAATGGCAACGAAAAAAAAATTAATAGTGAGCATCAGGAAGAGACAACTGAAGTTCCTGAAACATGCAATGAGGAAGGAGGGCTTGGAGAACCTGATACTAACAGGCCAGATAGAAGGAAAAAGAGACAGAGGAAAGCAACGGATAACACATTTGAAGGGCCTGAGCTGGTGGATGACAGAATGGGGGTTACGTGGTGTAACAGGAGAAAGCGGACTAAGAGCCACCAGGGATAAGGAGACGTGGAAAGCCATGATTGCCTACGTCCTGAAAGGACAGGGCACATAGAAGAAGAAGAAGAAGAAGAAGAAGAAGAAGAAGAAGAAGAAGAAGAAGAAGAAGACATGAATGGGAGATGAGATAGTTGGGTGAAGAGCTAAGCTATTAGACCAAGATAGCTGTTGTCGACCCAAGTATCACCTACCAGGACGATCAGACAAAGCCCTTAATAAAACAGCTACATATATTATGTGAAACAGTGTTTGCGTTCTTATTTCTTGGCGAGGTATTTCTAATTTATTGTGTTGCGGGTTCTGTTTCAACTTTCGGGCACATCGACGAGATTGAGGATCATTAGCTGGTCAGTGAAAAGACTGAATGAAGGTCGAGTTTTATGTTCACACACACACACACACACACACACACACACACACATATATATATATGTCAGCCTCTCTATCTCTCTCTCTATCTCTCTCTCTCTCTCTCTCTCTCTCTCTCTCTCTCTGAATATATATATGTATGTGTGTGTGTGTGTGTGTTCTTTTATCTAGTGATTCCGGATTACCACTGAAACATCTCAAGAAAAGAAATTCCGTCAGATTCTCAACCAACATTGCTCTCTCTCTCTCTCTCTCTCTCTCTCTCTCTCTCTCTCTCTCTCTCTCTGTCTCACACACACACACACATCCACATCCTTTCTTAAGAATTTTATGTCTCTTATTGGGATATTTTGTTGTTTTTATATACCAGCTTATGTGCGTTGTGGTGCAGTGGATATCTACTTGGAACGACAAATCGGGGTGCCGAGTTCGAATTCCAGTTGAATTCCTTGCATTCACTTACGCGCAAATACCCTTGAGAAAGGCATCAATCTGTCTCTTCCCTCCAGTTATGGGTTATATAACAGGACAGATTGGGTCCCACAGCCTTGCCTGGCAACCAGTCTACCGTAGAAAGTAATGGCAACCTACTGTGGGATAATCTTCTGCCTACTCAGTCATATCTCTTTCGAGACATGATCGCCCAAGCGTTTATCACGTATGGCACTTAACTGACTGACTAAATATAATAATTGGAATCATGATTAAGGCTTCTACTAGTCATAAAGTGGGGGATCGGTTTTCTTTTGTTATTAAGTAATAAACTAATCCCGGCTAATTACTACTAAATATTATAATACATCTCTTCCCCCTTTAGCTATGAGTCAAATAATAGAACAGATTGAGTTCTATAGCCTTGGCTGGCAACCAATCTACCGCAGAAAGTAATGGCAACCTACTGCGGGATAATCTTCTGCCCAGTCAGTCATGCCTCTTTCGAGACATGATCGCCCAAGCATGTATCACGTATGGCACTTAGCTGACTGAAACAAATTTAAAGAATGTATTTTTAATCTGACATTATTTCTTATGCCAATAAACGTTATTTTTGTAAACACACATATTTGTGTAAACACATTATTTTTTATATCAATTAAATTAATGTCTAACGACCGAGATCATCAAAAGGTTTATAAACAATATCACTAAATTTGAATCTCAGTTTATCTGAAATAAGCCCTTTTAACCAGACGTACCTTTTATAGTTTCGGCCACGGACGTCCTTACACAAGTGTGAACTTTTCCGTTACACCCAATGGTGTGTAGGGCAGCTTTTTTTCTGTTTCCGTAACAAACTGATTTTTTTGGGGGGGGAGGGGCAGAGTTGTTAGCCCTGCGCCCAACCCCCATACCTGGAGGAAGGTGATTTTCTAAGCGTAGCTTAGACGTGACATACGGCCGAATGTAGGGTGTACCCAGTGAGAATCGAACTCACTACTCAGTTATAATAATTCTAGCAAGACGAGCTTACTAACTATTACACCATGCCGAGGTACCCACACAAGGTATGATTCAATATATATATATATATATATCATTGATGCTAAAATGTTAAGCCGTCTGAACGAACCGAAGTAAAAAATACCATTAAGCAGGAGACATTCCTGCTCATACTCCATGTAATTTTTTTTTTTTTTACAGTATTGTTTTACATGTCAGTCAGGGTATCTTATGATTGTGAATATATACGCTATCGCACTCCTGGAAATGTATTTAATATCAGAAGAATGTCGTCCAAGACGATGTTATCGGTTAACCTTATGCAAGATTTGTGTACACATGACTACTATCTTGTGGCTCATGCTGAGGGTAATATGCAACGCTTAATGGACGCTTTCACGGCTAAACATGTGGTCACTGTGTTTATTTTGGTAGCAACCTATCAAAGATATGCACACTGAAGAAACGAATGGGTCAGTGATACATTCGGTAATTTGGAGAGCAGATAATGGAGATAGCATGGAATTTTTTTAAAATGACTTAGATGTGGATGCGACATGCTTGTGTCATAACGTCATTAATGTATGCATAAGAAACACGGGCTGTTGTCTACAGTAATTACTTGAAACAGCTTGATAGTTTTCATCAACGATGCTTTTACCGAATCTTGAAATCAGCAGGAGAACGCATGTCGGGAGGCTAGAAGTGCTTGAGAGAAGTCAGTGCGTCAGCACTTGAAGTAACATCTTTTTAATATATGTTTCGTTCGAGTGTTCGTGTTGCTTGCATGAGCCACACCATGATTCAAAAACTGCTTTGGGGGAGATTGGTATCGGAGAGAGAACAGTCCGTAAGTCAAAGAAGCATCGTAAAGATGGCCTAAAAGGATTATTAAATATTACAAACATTGGTGCATAGGAGTTGGGAGTTCTATACACATGATTGCGTCACTTAGTGGTGTTGTATACTAACTTGTGTATAACACCTGGTAACCAAGGATGATGATCGTCAAACGATGAATAACGAGCAACGGTTATATATAAAAATATTACTTATATTTTTATTCTTCTTTGGTGACACTGGTGTAAAGTAGGAGGTAGCCGGAAAGATAGCACATACGCATACGAGAGTAGTTGACTGGTTGGAGCTGTCTTCTTTCCCATGCGTTCTCTCCGACTCCTCGGCTGTTCTTCCCTCGACCCGGAAAATCCAATCTTATATGAGCTGAAATACGTCGACTTCAGCTTAATTACGTCAACTTTTGTCCAAGTGCATTTATTTATCATTTTCACTTTATTATTGCCATTGGTCAGCTACCTTTGACGTCATCACATTCCTGTGTTATTGTTTAATATTCTGTGGGTCACAAATGCGTTATTATAATTCCTGTCTTTCCATGGTTTATATTTTCTGACTTAGATAGAACACACATTGTGCTTTTACATAATAAATAATGGTAATATTTTTTTCTGAATAGTTACCATTTTCTGTGAAAAAGTTTTTAAAGTTTAGGTTCAAAATCGTGGAGTTACAATTTCATTTTTAATGATCAGTGAAAACAGTATAGCACAGCCTTATCAAATTGATAATTTGCTGATGCTTTATAAATTATATATGGGAGCAATACATGGTACAAGAACATTATTCATCACATTATTAATTATTGTTTTGTCATTTACTTCAAATGAAAATTACAGTGAAAGATTTAGCTATATTATGATGTAATATTTTATACAGTACTGAACTTTCAGTGTGATTTTCAATAAACAATGTCAATTTAAAACATGTGGCCTTATAATTTATGCCCAGCAGTATTTTTGTCTGATATACAATTTTATCTATTTTTTATTATATTAACTATGATCTAACAAATGATCAATCTTATTCATTGAGTAGCTTTTTCGTAATCTTTTATAATTTTTTAGTTTTTACTTATCGAATAGAAAAAAATGCATATTTTGCTTGTGGTGATTCATAATTAGGATTCTGGTTTGAATAAATTTTCCATCCAATGTATCTAATACAAAATATATGAAATGTATTTGGATTTGTTGTTGAAATAGAAAATTTTTGAAGTTGGTTTGCAAGCAAAAACCTGTAGAAATTGGGTATTTCTGCACATTTTTTTCAGATCTTTAAAACTAAATGCTCAAAAATTGATCTAATTTAGGTGTTAGTAATTATCACATCAAACTCCATCTTTCACACCAAGTGCAATACTGGTTTTCTAAGAAAAAATGAAAGACCAACCTGCTCACTCGAGTGTCTCATATCTGTCAACATTGTGCAAAAAGTCTTTTCTGGTTTAAACGGATGTGCGTTGTGGTGCAGTGGTTATCGGCTCGGAACGAGAAATCGGGGAGCCGAGTTAGAAGTCCAGTTGAATTCTTTGCATTCACTTATGCAAAAAATACCCTTGGGAAAGATATTAATCCGTATCCCCCCCCCCAGTTATGGGTTCTATAGCCTCGGTTGGCAACCAGTCTACCGCAGAAAATAATGGCAATCTACTGCGGGATAATCTTCTGACAAGTCATGTCTCTTTCGGATGCCATACGTGATACACGCCCAAGCTTAACCATATGACACATGAGCTCTCCCAAACTATATGTATAAGCAGCAGTTCTGCTTTGTAGAGAGCAGAGAGTAAGAGTGAAATCTATTCCAGTAGATAACTCTGACAGCCGGACTAACAGTCACACTAATAATCTCTCATTGGTATATGTTTCTACTAATGTTTTTGTTAAATATATTTGTTTAACACTATTTCTTTTTTGTTTCTTTATTTCTGACCCCAACAAGGCCACAACAACTTAGCGACGAGAATTCTTAAGGACCCTTGAGGACCCCAAAAAGACTACGTGGAAAAATCAATGTTGGTTCAATATTGTACGTACGGGATTTTATATTTCGTCACACTTTGTTCTGTTCAACAATACTTGCTAAGAACTAATAAAATGGCCAGGTCCGTGACAAGGTAGAAAATCAAGTTTACAGGTGAACTCATCACGAATGTAACATTTTTAAGGAAGGACGTTAAAACATAAAGACATTTGTATAAAAAAAATACAGAAAATTTATTTGATACCGACTGGATGGAGAGATTTAAGTTGTGGGACATGCCAGTTAATTCATTTTGCCAAAAACTCGAAAGCCTGACCACCAAAATAATTTAATAAAAAATTAAAAGAAACATTTCCGGAAGTTTTTTTTTCTAGGGGCCTTGGTCGGTGTAATTATATTATGGCAAAATTCGAGTTAAAAGATGAAATCCAGCCAGTGTTTGTGAAAAAGCGGAATGTGCTGTTCGCTTTTTTGCCACAAATAAATGAAGAACTCGACAGACTAGAAAGAACCGGTGTCTTGTCGAAAATTGTGTACAGTCAGTGGGCTCCACCGACTTTTTCCGACGGGCCTTAATGCGGCATCCAAGGACTATCAGTATTCTTTACTCCGCCGTTTAAGGAAAATGACGGCGCGGTGTCTTTTCAAAAATTGTGTACAGTCGATGGGCTTCACCGACCGTTTTCGCCGATTTTTTGGACTGTGTTTAATACGGCATCCAAGGACGTTCAGTATTCTTTACTTCGCCATTTAAGGAAAATGACGGACCGGTGTCTTGTCAAACATTGTGAACAATCAATGGGCTTCAACGACCGTCTGCGCCGATTTTTTCGACGGGGCTTAATGGGGAATCCAAGGACTATCAGTACTCTTTACTTCGCCGTTTAAGAAAAATGAGAGACTATCGTCGTAAATACAAAAAGAAAAAATATTAAGACTCCTGCGGAGTTAATACTTAGGAGGGGTGTTTTGATGACTTAGCCATATGACACATGAATTATCCCAAACTATAAGCAGCAGTTCTTCGTACAGAGTAGATAAAGAGAAAGGAATCTATTCCAGCAAATAACTTTGACAGCCGGACTAACAATCACGCTAATAATCTCCCATTGGTATATGTCTGTACTACTGTCTTTGCTGAATGTATTTAGTTTTTTTTTTTTTTTAATCATCTCACCCCAAGCAAGACATTCCACTGCCACTATTGCGCATGGGGCTACATAGGGGAAGGTAAAGAGAAGGAGTGGATAGACATAGGGAATGTCAGGAGAAAGGTGACAGATGAGTAAGGATAGCGAGGATGAGGGTCGGGCAGATGGGAAGAGTGCTTGATAGAATGGGAGCAGGTTAGTGTGTTAGGAGGTGTGTATTGACCTTACATTTAAACTCCTGGAGATTGTAGCCGTCGGGGAGGCAATCGTTTGGAAGAGAATTCCACAGTCGAGAAGTGCGAGGAAAGAAACTGTTGGAGTAGAAGTTACGGCTGCATTTTATCGGTTTCACTGTAAAAGGGTGGGATCTAGTTGCTAATCTAGTATCTCGTGCAAATTCGTATTTAGGGGGCACCAGTGATCTAAGTTCATCGGAGCAGAAGCCGTGAAAGTATTTATAGAAGAGACACAGGGAAGCCACGTTAACTCTATTTGTTCTTTGTGTCTTTATTTCTGGCCCCAACAAGGCCACAACTTAATGAATGCAATGATGACTTGGATGTCATCAATAGATCGATAAAATAGAACATTTAAACAGAAAATTGTACTCGTGACATGTTAATCTCACAGCAGTAGATATAACCTTTTTCTCACCAAACTCTGACTTCACTGACTACCTTGACCTGATAAACGAACTACATGGATCCAGAAAGTCTTATATGTTTGACTGAAAACACAAAATCTGAACTATCGCAAATACCATCAGGCGTCTGACAGAGAAAATGAAAGCCACAAGTTGATTAATCTAAACTCCATGCCCAGCAGGTGAACAAGCACAAATCTATAGAATTACAGGGAATAAAGGAATGCCTAATGTTATTTATATGGTAACGATAACTCTCGCCATTACCATTAGCTATGAGAATCACTTAATGTAGAAAAAAATGAATGATGATGAGCGGAGTGGGGGAGCCAAAAAGTGCAGTGCGACGCTCGCTCGCTCGCCTGCGGGCCAGCTATTTTTCTTTCTTTCTTTCTACGTTCGCCTCAATGAAATGTATTCCAGGTTTCCCTTTCTCGGGCCCGTTACTCAGGACAGTTGTGAAACAGACACCAACTAAGCCGCTCCTACCTCCTCTTTGTCAGTCTGACTGTCAATCCGCAACTTCAACACACGCAATCCGCCCAAAAGATCCTCTTTGCACAGCATCGCTGGCACCCACTTTTAATGGTATTCCAAGACGGCCAACATTTGCATATGTGCAAATATCGTCTCGTTTTAGGCGAGATAGACACGCATAAAATGTATCTTCAATCGTGATCATCTTTCTTTTTTGTTATTATCTTGCAGGCAAGACACGTTCGCGCTCGTTTTGAATTCCGAGGTAAGTCATGTTTTTCGTTACACTTAACATTTTGAAAACTCACACGCAATTTTGATGCGTGGATTAGGACTCAATCTTAGAGGAAATAATACAATTTGTTTGTTTTGTTGTTGCTGTTTTTCAAATAATCATCAGTTAAATAATTGAAGGGTACTGGTTTTAAAAAAAGGTGCCTTCATGATGACATGAGATTGTGGAATCATCTCCAACTTCTTAACGAGGAACTCGTTCTGGAAGTCAGGCTTGATGAGTGATAAAGCGACACATAGTGAACTGAAATTATAATTAAAGTAATCAAAACTTTTTTACGATTTGTTACGATTCGATATAACGAGAAAATAAGCTCGCAAATACAGAGAACAACCTCGTAAATACAGAGAATAAGCTCGCAAATACATACAACGATCCGCATTACGTCTGGTCATCCGAAGTGAAAATCATCCATGGTAGGCCTTATCGAAAATGTGCAAAGTTTGCAAGCACAGATTGGGGGAGCGTGAATTTCTTTAAGACCAGTAACATTTCAGGATCGCTGTGAAAAAACTGGGTTCGGTGGGGGGGGGGGGGGGTTTGAACATTCAAACAAATTACGGAAGTATAATCAGCAGTTGTCCTATCTAAGTAGTAAAGCTGAAAAACATTTACCTGAATCAAATGTAATATCGAAAGGTTCATCGTGCAAAGTGAGAAATTCTTTCATGGAAATGAGGCTCCCATCGTCTTCTTTCAGCAAATAATTCAAAACAGCTGTGAAAACAAAAATAAGTAAAAGGTGAAGGCGATAAACACACGTTTAGTTCTAAAAGCAGCTAAACAACATGAAATAAATAAAAGAATAAAAAGCACGAACCAAAAAGTAAAATGAAGTAATAAAAGCAAAGAAATAAATGAATTCATGAAATTTTTTTTTTAAAAATACCGTTCAAAAAGATAAAAAAAAGTAAATACATCGAAAAAGTAATTTAAAAATTACTAATATCCAACCCCATCTGATGAAATTAAATAAACGCACCTGGATAAAAAGAGAAAAAAATGAATACACTTCGCTATAAAAGAAAAATATTCTCCCAGAACGGACAGAAAAATGTAAAAAAAAAACAAAAAAAACAAACAAATTCAAAAATAAAAAATAAAGATAGATATAAAAACTATTCCCTCCATCCGCCAAATTAAATAACCCAAAAAAAAAAATGAATAAAAAAAAGATAAATTAAGCGAAGAATGTTTAACATGGATGCAAGATCTAAATACTAGATTAAATAAATGAATCTCAAATGAATAAAAATAAAAAAATATCGCACAAAAATATAAAAATGAACAAATACATTCGATAAATAGAAAAATAATGTTACCTAAACTTATAAAAATAAAGAAATGCAGCAAAATAAAATTAAATAAATATAACAAACAATAAAAAACTGAACAATGCGGCTGAAAAGAATATAAAATAAATAATCACAAGTGGAAAAGATAAAAATTATAAAAGGCAGGAGAAAAAGATGGAATAATAATGCAATTAATGCAAAAAGATAAAAACAACATGAAATAAATGTGGCTTCCCTGTGCCTCTTCTACAAGTACTTTCACGGCTTCTGCTCCGATGAACAGTGCCGCCTAAGCACGAATTTGCACGAGATACTAGATTAGCTACTAGGTCCCACCCTTTTACAGTTAAACAGATAAAATGTAACCGTAATAACAGCTTCTTTTCTCGCGCTTCCCGCCTGTGGAATTCCCTTCCACAAGTCTGCTTTCCCGACAGCTACAATCTCTAGGTGTTTAAATGTAGGGTCAATAGACGCCTCCTATCACAATAACTTCCAATTATTCTCAGAACACTCTCATCTACCCAACCCTCATTCTCGGTATCCTTACCCACCTATCACCCAGCCTCTGACATTTCCTATATTTAACCATCCTTCCTCCACTCTATGTAGCCCCCTGCGCAGTAGTGGCAGTGAAATGCCTTGCTCGGGTTGAAACGCTTATAAAAAATAAACAATAAAAGTCACATAAAGACAAATAAATCCAAATTGAAAAAAAAGTGAAAAGAAAATAAGTTCCACCCTAAAAAATAATAAAGAACAAATGTCGCTCAAAAAACATTTAAAAATTAAATGCAGTAAAAAATGTTGGCGGACCTGAAGAAGACTACCACCACCTTTAAATTTGTTGCTTTTCATTTTTTTTTTTATTTTTTATTTTTTTTTTTTTACTTTTTTAAGCGCAGTCTTATCGATTATTACGTAAAGTTTCCTATTATCCAAAAAAAATTAGGAAAAATTTCAATACTTAAACAATTTTAAGGGGGCTCAGATTCTCATACGACGTTATAGTAAAACGATCCTCCATTCTAGAACCACTCGCGTTGGGGTCGCTTTGTTTTGTTTTATTTTGGGATGTGTTGTTGCTCTTGTTTTTGTCCTTTTTTAAGTTTTCTTCAGTTCTTACGATGGCATCTTCCTCGGAAACCCAAGATTGGCTTTATTTAAAAATTTAGCAAAGGATTCAGCAGTTGTTGAATATGTGCAAGCAGAAAAGTAAATTGCACACGATCGATTTACTATAAGGTTGTATGAAAAACTGAGCCACCCCCACCACCACCAAATTGTTTAAATGTTTAAATTTTACAAATTTTTTTTTTTTTGTAAATCGGAAAGTTCAGGGTTTAATCGATAACAATGCACTGAAAAAAGTAATTAAAAAAAAAGGTAATCAACAAATTTACAGGTGTTGGTAATATCGTACCGATGAGTGATTCCAAAATAGAGGATCGATTTACTATAAGGTTGTATGAAAAACTGAGCCCCCCACAACCACCACCACTTGTTTAAATGTTACAAATTTTTTTTTTTTTTGTAAATCGGAAAGTTCAGGCTTTAATCGATAACAATGCACTGAAAAAAGTAAAGAAAAAAGGTAATCAACAAATTTACAGGTGTTGGTAATATCGTACCGATGAGTGATTCCAAAATAGAGGAACGATTTACTATAAGGTTGTATGAAAAACTGAGCCCCCCACCCACTAAAATTGTTTAAATATTGAAACTTGTCCAACTTTTTTATCAGTCGGAAAGTTTAGGGTGTAATCGATAAGATTGCACTCAAAAAAGTAAAAAAAATGAAAAATAGCAAATTTAAAGATGGTGGTAGTCGCCTTCAGGTCCGCCAAAAATGATAAACTAAAAGAGCTTGGCTAAAAGCCATAAAATTAAATAAATGGCTCCAAAAAATTGTAAATAAATTCATAGCAAAACAATAAAAATAGATAGTATTAGAAAGATGAAAGTATTTAAATAAAATCTACAAATGTATTTTAATAGATAAAAAACACCCTCTTTTAAAAATAAAACAATTCAAAAAATAAAAGTAAATGAATATTACGAAAAATATACAACTGAATATGCAGAATTTTTAAAAAATGATCAGTCAGTTAAGTGCCATGCGTGATACACGCTTTGGGCGATCATGTCTCGAAAAAGACATGACTGACTGTGCAGAAGATTATCCCGCACTAGGTTGCCATTGCTTTCTGCGGTAGACTGGTTGCCGACCAAGGCTATAGAACCCAATCTGTTCTGCTATTTAACCCATAACTGGAAGGAAGACGGATTAATACCTTTCCCAAGGGTATTTGCGCGTAAGTGAATACAATGGATTCAAGTGGAATTCGAACTCGACTCCCCGTTCCGAGCCGATATCTACTGTACCACAACGCACATCCGTCATTGTGCGTTGTGGTACAGTCAATGTATCATTTTTAATGATACATTGATAGAAAAAATACAAAAACTAAAGATAAAAATCGATAAATGAATTTCTAACGAATAAAAAATAAATGAAGTAGAAAATCAATAATAAATGAAGCCTTCAAAAGATAAAAGCAAATAAATTAAAGTGTAAAGTTGAAAATTAATAAATTGAGCGCAATTTTTCAATTATTTCTGGTAAATTAGATAAAAAGAAAATCCAAAAAGATAAAAGTAATTAAATCCAACCAAAAAGATTAAAATCAACACTGAAATTCAAAAGCTGAAAATAAATTCTGAAAGATCAAAATATAAGTAATAAATGTTAAAAATAAAACTCGAAAAGATAAAAATATAACCGAAAATGTCAAAAAAAAAACAAACCCGAAAATGAAAAAAATACAAAGATAAGAAAAATAAAGCATTAAAAAAGCATAAATAAAAGTATATGAAAAAATTAAAAATGAATAACCGGAACGAAAATAAAAATAAAATGAAGCCTAAAAAGGTGAAAATGTGGAAACTATTTGTAAAGACGCTAGTAAAGTAAAAGAAAAAAATCTAGAAAACAGAAAAACACTAGTTTTCGATAGACTGAAGATATACTGATAACCAGACGAAGGAAAACTAAAGAAAATGATAATTAGTGTTGTTCGTCTGCCGGAAAGAAAAAGAGGAAAAGCAAAAGGAAGGGATCATCTGGTTTTCACTAGTACTGAGAGAAGTAAGAGCATGTTCTAAGGACCTCATAGAAAGAATGTATAAAATTGGAAAACGAGCGGCAGCTTAAATAAAAAAAAAATTATGAAGCAGCTTCTGGGCGCGAAATCCGGTTGATTGATAAAAACTAACTTCTTACGAAAGAAAAGAGGACAGACGCAGACTGGAGAAATGAGACGAGACCGCCGCTTTGCCTGATCTGATGTGATTTACCACCCTAAAGAAAAGCATCTTACTTAAAGCATTGTTCCAGAAATCTCGTTAAAGACCCAAGACAACACACACTGTTTCACGATAATCGGGAAGGGTCGATAGTTATTGCATGAAGAATATAGACCTGTTTGAGCCATCAATAACTGTACTAAAAACTTTGTGTCCAGAAATTGCATATAAATACTTTTCTTTTATCCAAGTTATTTTTTTTTTTCGTGTGACTTCACTCAGAAAGGACCAAACCAAGTCATCGACTCCAGTCGACCATTCGGACCAAGCCAGTTTTTACGATCAGTTAGCAAAACGTGAGGCGGGACAAGATTTGGGCCGAAGCGATCAACTCCACGATCAGCCGAGGGAATCGAGTTTGAATACAGACCCTGCTGCGGTGTGGACGTCATTAAAAAAATCTACAAAGATTAAATAGATAGTAACCCGAAAGTTTAAAAATAGCTAAACATATCCCAAAATGATAAAAATAACAGTTTAAAAAATATCAAATTAATTTTTATCTTATGCATGTATAAAATCGCACTTGATGCTATCGTTTACTATCGGTTTGTTTCATAGAAGAAAACAATTTACTGCATCTAAGTAACGTTTGTAAAGCCGTCTCTATTTTTTATGAAAAGTTTGATTGACTCATTGATGGGTTTGCTTTTTATGGCTTATCAACCACTTGGGAGTTATTTAACGCAGAAACACATTTTTTTCTAGAATCATTATTTTTTATTGCGAGTTTAATGTATTAACAATTCTTTGAGAATACCAAATACTGTCCAGATACAAGATCTACTATTTAACCCATAGATAGGAGGAGATGGATCTCTAGAAAGAAAGACAAGGCCAACGTGTGTGTGTGTGTGTGTGTGTGTGTGTGTGTGTGTGTGTGTGTGTGTGCAATATTCACTTATCGTGCAACAGAAAGAAAAGCCGCCCTCCAAAAAAATTTGAAGTTCAAGATTATTTTTATAAAAACATGTTTTGTAAAATTTTAGCTAGGAGGATTTGGGAAAAAAAATTTTGTTTAGACTAAAATCTTGAAATATTTTTGAGCATCTTACTTAATTATTCTGGGTTTTCCTGGTGTAGGATTGCTTGTTAGGGGTTTTTAAACACTTTCTTTTAACACGGTGCGTTCTTGCGAACAAAGCACAATTTCAGACATAAACCGATCTAAATTTCTCTTCAACTGACCCAAAGAGAATAATTAAGCGAGTGCTGAAAAAAATATTTATTTGTATTGCAAATAAATTTATCATGAAGTGTCTGATCTGAACTCGGTTTCACGTTGACATTCACTTGCCGTTTATATACGAATCATGTAAGCAAATTAATACTAAATTCAACATTTGACCCTAACGTGTATCAACCACAGGTTGCTTAAACTGAAAAGCTTCAAATAAACCCTTGATTATATTCATCATAATTATTTCATGTGCGCAATTTATGATTTGACTTGCAAGTTATACTAATGATCGTAATTGCAGTTGCCAATTAGTTTTGCCAACAACTTAATGACACTTGCTCCTGGTACGTCATAATAAATAGCCGTTTTATTTATTTATTTATTTATTTTACGTTGTTCGTTTTCTTTTCTTTATCCTTGGATAAGAACACAAACGAAAATTATCAAGCTGTTAAGTATTTTTTCTACTACGTGAATAAAATTAATTAAAAGGTCAACTGTTGAAAGAAGAAATGTTGTCCGCGACTATTCTTGTTTAAAACGCATAAGGGCATCGTAGATTTTACTAGGACACGAACGTACATATTAGAATTGCGCCAATGAAATATTAAAAAATAGGCAATTTCTTTAATGAAAAATTAAAATTTCTTCTTAAGACAAATTCAGTACTGATGTGTCGCTGGTGCAAACCATTGTGGAATAAATGGGGCATTATAGCTGATACAAATTTACTTACAATTCAGTTTAAGGAGCAAAAAGAATTGAACAACAGCCATATTGCAAAAAGAAAAATGGGCTTGCAGACCTCTCTTAAAAGTTAGTGTCCAAAAATTTGGCTTGCATAATAGATAGATAGATAGATAGATAGATAATGAAGAGACTTGAATAGATAGATAGATAGATAGATAGATAGATAGATAGATAGATAGATAGATAGATAGATAATGAAGAGACTGGGATAGATAGATAGATAGATAGATAATGAAAGAGACTGGGATAGATAGATAGATAGATAGATAATGAAGAGACTGGGATAGATAGATAGATAGATAGATAGATAGATAGATAGATAGATAGATAGATAGATAATGAAGAGACTGGGATAGATAGATAGATAGATAGATAGATAGATAGATAGATAGATAGATAATGAAGAGACTTAGATAGATAGATAGATAGATAGATAGATAGATAGATAGATAGATAGATAATGAAGAAGACAGGATAGATAGATAGATAGATAGATAATGAAGAGACTGGGATAGATAGATAGATAGATAGATAATGAAGAGACTGGGATAGATAGATAGATAGATAGATAGATAGATAGATAGATAGATAATGAAGAGACTGGGATAGATAGATAGATAGATAGATAGATAGATAATGAAGAGACTGGGATAGATAGATAGATAGATAGATAGATAGATAGATAGATAGATAATGAAGAGACTTAGATAGATAGATAGATAGATAGATAGATAGATAGATAGATAGATAGATAGATAGATAATGAAGAGACTGGGATAGATAGATAGATAGATAGATAGATAGATAGATAGATAATGAAAGAGAGACTGGGATGGATAGATAGATAGATAGATAGATAGATAGATAGATAGATAGATAATGAAAGAGAGACTGGGATGGATAGATAGATAGATAGATAGATAGATAATGAAGGAACTGGGATAGATAGATAGATAGATAGATAGATAGATAGATAGATAGATAGATAGAGATAGATAGATAGATAATGAAGAGACTGGGATAGATAGATAGATAGATAGATAGATAGATAGATAGATAGATAGATAATGAAGGAACTGGGATAGATAGATAGATAGATAGATAGATAGATAGATAGATAATGAAGAGACTGGGATAGATAGATAGATAGATAGATAGATAGATAGATAGATAGATAGATAGATAGAGAGACTGGGATAGATAGATAGATAGATAGATAGATAGATAGATAGATAATGAAAGACTGGGATAGATAGATAGATAGATAGATAGATAGATAATGAAGAGACTGGGATAGATAGATGATAGATAGATAGATAATGAAGAGACTGGGATAGATAGATAGATAGATAGATAGATAGATAATGAAGAGACTGGGATAGATAGATAGATAGATAGATAGATAATGAAAGAGACTGGGATAGATAGATAGATAGATAGATAGATAGATAGATAGATAGATAGATAATGAAAGAGACTGGGATAGATAGATAGATAATGAAGAGACTGGGATAGATAGATAGATAGATAGCTAATGAAGAGACTGGGATAGATAGATAGATAGATAGATAATGAAAGAGACTGGGGGATAGATAGATAGATAGATAGATAGATAGATAGATAGATAGATAGATAGATAGATAGATAGATTGTCAGAGAGAAAGAGTGCGTGGCCGATCGAAGCAAAGCGGCTGCCATCTCTAGCTTGCGTGATAGATATTAATAAATTGAAACGAAAGAGTTATGAGCAAAACTAAAGAGATATTAACAGTCTGGCATATCTATGAATACGTAAACAGACTAAGATGGATTTATATGAACACCCACACACACCCACACACACATGCATCCAAAATGGTTGAAAAAATATATTAAATATTGATTTACTTTCTCAGACCACCTCAAGCCATGTCTGAAGACGTCAAGTGAATAACTCGCCCAGGGAAAGATAATGAAATGAGAATTAATTTCCAACCAAATATGATCAACAATGCAAGACCGGATTTATGACCTCTTGAAAAATGGAAAGGTTATAAGGTATAATGAAGTTTATTATACCAGCTCTCAATATTCTTAAAATGGCCACCCGTTTGCATTGTTGAGTCTTAGGACAGATGTTTTCTACAGATGCCAATGTCAGCAACACTAAACCGGTGTGAGTGTCTGACGAAACCTCAATGAAATGTTCAAGAGTCAAATACTCTTAAGTAGGAGTGGCTTAATAATTGTGGGCATCTCAATATGTAATAAGCGGAAGGTCGAGGGAATTAATAAAGGAAGAGATTTTAAATGTCTCAAAAAGTGTGATATTAATAAGCAGATTAGTCTTAAAAAATTGGGGAATTAAGAAAATTTCCCCAAAATAAAAATAAGTAAACGCCTCACGGTTTTCTTAGTTTTTCCGGGTTTCCATTAGAATCTAGTATTAACCGACTGATTTTCTTATACACGAGATACTACTTTCATGATAATTGTTCGGAGAGATCTTCGCTGTGGTATCTCGACTTTATGCATTTGAGCGCAGTACTAGACTAGCTGTGAGTTGGATGTGCGTTGTGGTGCAGTGGATGTCGACTTGGAGCGACAAATCAGGGAGCCGAGTTCGAATACCAGTTGAATTTCTTGCATTCACTTACGCGCAAATATCTTTTGGGAAGGGTATAAATCCGTCTCTTCTCTCCAGTTATGGGTTAAATAATAAGACAGATTGGGTTCTCTAACCTTGACTGGCAATCAGTCTACCGTAGAAAGAAATGGCAACCTACTGCGAGGATAATCTTCTGCCCAGTCAAACATATCACTTTTGAGACATGATCGCCTAAGCGTGTATCACGTATGGCACTTAACTGACTGACTGAAGATATAATAGTGGGAAATATAATTAAAAATTCTTCTCGGCATAAAGTGGGGTATCAGTTTTTTAATGTTATGAAGTAATAAACTGATCCCCCACTAATTATACTTAATATAATAAAGTAATATAATCTATCTCTTCTCACTACAGCTATGAGTTAAATGGCAGGACAGATTGGGTTTTACAGCAGAAAGCAATAGCAACCTACTGCGGTATAATCTTCTGCCCAGTCAGTCATGTCTCTTTCGAGAAATGATCGCCCAAAGCGTGTATCACGTATGGCACTTGACTGACTGACTGAATATAATAGTTGAAAACATGATTAAGGCTTCTACTAGACAAAGAGGGGATCATTTTTATATTGTTATGAAATAATAAAATGATCCCCCACTAATTGCTACATAATAATATAATACATTTCTTCCCCCTCTAGCTATGAGTCAAATAATAGGACAGATTGTGTTCTATTGCCTTGACTAGCAAGCAGTCTCCCGCAGAAAGCAATGGCAACCTACTGCTAATCTTCTGCCCAGTCAGTCATGTCTCTTTCGAGAAATGATCGCTCAAAGCGTGTATCACGTATGTCACTTAACTGACTGACTAGACTGGCGTCGAGATCTCATCAATTTACATTTGAGCTAGTTAGATGGAACCGTAAATTCCATTTCTTTTTTCGCACTTGTGGAACTCTTTTCCGGCTCCATGATTTCCAGCCAACTTTAATCTCCAAAAGTCTAAATGCCATGTCAGTCACTATCTACTCTCCTCCTGATTACTCTTTTCTTTTCCCGCTCGTTAGTAATGTCCCCTGTTCGCAATTCTTTCATGTGAGTCACCTTTTCTGATTTACTTGCTTTATTGCCCAGCCTGGGGGTGATTCCAATTTTTTAAAAAAAAGTCGTTAGATGTAACCGTAAATTCTATGAAACAGTTTCGTTTCTCGCAATTTTGTCATGTAGAACTCACATGCGGCCCCATAATTTCCAACCAACTTTAATCTCCAATGCAATGTCAATCACTATTTACTATTCTCCCGATTAGTCTTTTCTCTAGCCCCTCATTAGTAAAGTTCATGTTCTTAATTCTTTCACATCAGTAACCTCTTTGGCTTACTGGCTTTATTGCCTGCCATGGGATGATATCAATTTTTTTGAAAAAATCGTTAGATGTAACCGTAAATTCTATGCTAACAGTTCTTTTTCTCGCACTTCTCGCTTGTGACACTCCCTTCCAGCCCCATGCCTTCTAGCCAATTTTAATCTGCACAAATTTAAATGCATTGTCAATCGCTATTTACTGTCTTACTGATTACTTTTTTCTCTTCTCGTTCATTATTATTGTTTCTGTTCCTAATTCTTATGCACCATGTAATCCCTTGTGTCATAGTGGCTTTACTACCTTGAATTGCGTGATACCATGAAAAAATATAACAAAATAATAGGGGAAATGTTATCTTCAATGATAACAAGAAAAGTGCCGATTGGATTAACCTTCTTATTTCACTTCTTAAACTGATCTCCGCTTTCTCGTAAAAACCGTTGTTTATAATAGTCTGTATATCATCTATATATCACGTCCTTTCAGAACATGGGAAAACATGGCTCTTCACAACTTTCTATCCTTTGTACCCTTTAGTAATGTTTGTCTGCTTAGTATCTATCCCAATCCATGTTCTGCAGACACAAGCTTGTTAGGTATGTTACACAACGATTCCTTTTTGCCTTTATTATGCAAAATTTTCCAAGTCTATATTCTTTTTTACGTCTCCCAAAAATTTCGATTGATTCTAAAGATATGTGTTCTTTGTGTTTCCATTTTTCTTAAAATTTCTTCGTTGGCTACATGCTCTGTTTGGTATTCTTACCATTCTTCTGTAGAACCACATTTCATTTGTAAGAAAATTGTCGAGCACTCTCTACTATATAGGCTTTAAGTATATATATATATATATGTTTGTGCATTTAGGCAGCAAATTTTCTTTCAGACATGCAGATAAAATCATTTGCAAACATTGTGTCTGCTTATTTTTAATAAAATCCGTTCATACGTTCTAATGAACGCTAAGCAATTTGTCAACTGTTATATTTGAAGCAGAAAAAATTTACAGTCATTTTTGGCAACACAGTCTTGCGGTTATTTTTGTTAGCATAACTCACACTCCTCAAGATGGTCTTGGAAGGAGATTGAAAGTACTTGGGTACCTTGAGAAATGAATGATAATAACATCTGTCAACGGTACAGCTCATTTCTGACATCTTTCAATTATAACACGCGAAAGATTATCCGTGAGTATGAACGGATTTTATTAAAAATCATCAGACACAATGTTTGCAATTAATTTAATCTGATATATAAGCACTCTTATTTCTAACAAATTTTTCTGTTCTTAATACTTTCTTTACCTTTAGAAAAGCACATTTCACTATTCCAGTATTTCTGTCAAAATACTCCATATATATATATATATATATATATATATATATATATATATATAGTGACGTAAATTAATAAATATACGTATGAGGGTGTACATATTTATAGTATTATTGTTCAGATACATATAAAACAATGTTCAATGCATCAAAAGATCTGTATTATACATACATACATACATACACACACACATTATATATATATATATATATATATGTATATATAATGATAATATATATATATATATATATATATATATGTATATATAATGATAATATATATATATATATATATATATATATATATAATATATATATATATATATATATATATATATATATATATATATATCATTCTGCTTCTTCCTTCCTTAATTAGTTTGTTACTTAGTTCCTCCGTCCGTTACACCACACTCTCTACACGAGCTTTACCTTCTCCTCTATCTTTTTAATCTCCTCAGCCTTTCGTTCAACTTTACCAAACGGAAAGATAGTAAAGAGTGAGAGAGAAGGAGGAGAGAACATTAAAGCATTATCGTATCAGTAGCAGCTTAAGTTGTAGAGTAAGTGTGTGTGTGTGTGTGTGTGTACTGTACAAAATAGTAAAAATAGGTAGATTTGTTGTCATATCCCGCAATCTAATAACTAAATTTCTGGCCTCTTACACCCTTGGCCATTACGCAGTTGGTCTTTTCTGTTTACAATGGACACAGGAGCCTTTAAAGTAACTTTAATTATTTTTTTAAATTTTTTAAACCCTTCTAATATTTTTGAAATTTTGTCAGAAAGTTTTGTTTTGATTTGAGTTAGCGGCTAAAGAAACGTTACGACTGTTTTACAATGGAAATGTAATGATTGCATCACAGACTTTTTCCGGTGACAAACACATTAATTTGGAAATTCTCGCAAAAATCAAATAATTATTGGATTTTAATGAAACTATCAGTATTCATTCGCAAATAAATTAAATTATTTTGAAATTATTTTTTAAAAATGTTGATAAAAATGATTAGAATGGACACAGGAGCCATGATTTGTCAGTAATAAAAAACAGTTTCTCTTTCAAAAACTCTCACGGTAAAGTAGCTTTTATGGACATTACTTTCGTAGATATTTTAATAAAATTACACTCTGTGTTATCTTTATTTTATTATCCAATACCTTTATGTTTGAAGACATTACTATCATTTGTAGTATGACAAAGTAAATTTTTTCCAGGAAATCATAATTACCCTTCCGTAGAAATTCTACGGGATCCGCTAATATTAATAAATATACATATTATCCTACGTCTATAGCACGGCTCGGAGTTCCATGTGTTATGCAATCATCAGGTGCATATTTCAAACAAGCGAGAAGTGCGAAAAAAGAAATTGTTTTCATAGAACTTAAATTTATGACAGTATCAATACTAAACTCAACAGCACAATTTGTATTATTAGAAAGGTGCTCACATATAGAGGAACCATAAGTATTCTAGACAGGTTCACTGGAAACGAAGAAATGATTCCTGATCTGACTTGGAACGTGCTGTTTAATCCTCATATCTAGACGCTGAGTAGTTCTCCCGATGAAGTTGGCACCACAACCTCAATTATATTGATAAATCATAGAATTTACTTCATGAAGGGGGAAAACGTTCTTGCGACTAGAACAGAGAATAGGCTTGATATGAAACACCACTCGAACTTCAGCCGAGAAATAACAATCATGAAAACTTGAGGAAATCTGTTTAGTTAAGCTTTAACAGTCAGCTTCAATCCATGAAAATCTCAGAATATCAGGGCATTTCTAACTATCATCAGTTTTATATTTCTGAGCAGTCTTGTCGCGGATAACGGAGTGAACAGCATTGGAGGGGATACCCTACACCGCATAAGGTCTCTGCAACAAAATTAATTTAATCATCCAGAATAGCCTCCGAACAGATCATTAACGCCCTATGAATTAGGGTTTTGATAAGGTTTATCTTACGCTTCCTCGGACAAATGGAATCCCAACGCGTATATAACCCCGCAAATGTAGGTTTCCTATATACGGAGAAGATAAAAGTTGTTGGTGTTCGATGTTCCAGGACATTCAAAAATCCAGTTGAGAATTATCCTTTCTCAACTGTGAATCTCAGAGCTGGATGAAGACAACTAACGAAAGAGAGAAACTGATCAGCCTCAACTTCGTTATTAAATAAACAGAAAGTATCGTCAACGTACGACAAAACAGTTGAAGACTAAGTGTACTACAACGTATTCTCTCTTCATGTAAGCCCACAAAAATATTAGCCAGTGCTGGACCCAAAGGAGAGCCCATAGCAACCCAGTCACTCTGTCGATACATGATATTATTAAAACTAAATTCAACAGACGATGTGGAAAATTTCATCAAATCAATAAATACAGATTCACACTCCACCCTCGTCTATTGTAGAGGCTCTTCCATTGTTCCCTGTTTAGGGTGTGGTTTCCGGTTTTCTCTTTTCCAATTTTTTCACTTTTCTTTTCTTTCTTCTTATTATTTTTTTTTTATTTATTCATTTATTTCTTTTCAATTGAAGAAGATAGACTAAACTATCGCCCGGTTCACACTCCACCCACGTCTATTGAACAGGTGTAGAGGCTCATCCCTTGTTCCCTGTTTAGGATGTTGTTTCCGGCCTTCTCTTTTCTAATCTTTTCACTCTTACGTAGCCCCCTGCACATCAGTGGCGTTACCGTCTTGCTCGGGGTGATATGATTTTAAAAAAAATACCGATTTAGGAACACTAGAGGGAGAAAACGAACTGCGATAAAGTAAATCACAATAAATATTGATTGTCTCTAACAGAGACACAAGTAAATAAAGAGCACACATCAAAGGAACACAGGAACTTGCCTAAAAAAGAACAATTTCGGATACGATCATTACAAGAAAAATAATCCTTTATACAAAATGCACTTAAGTGTTTTAACACAGGTTCTAACAGTAAAGAAAGCTATTTGGTAACCTTGTGTTGGGCTGATTCTATCATTGAAAGGATGGGTCTTAACGGCACCCCGTCCTTATGAATGTTTGGTTACCCATATAGACGGGGTCGAATTGACCCGACCGGACGAATTTTATCCGAAATTTCCCGAGAAAGAACCCCACTTTTCACCCACCTCAAGAATTGTTTCTGAAATTTTGTTTCACTTGAGGTAGTATCAACAGAGCCGATATTTACGAATTTAGAAGTGTCTTCCACGTAATCTGAACGATCCATAAGAACCACCCCAACATCTTTATCCGGTCTGCAGATGACTAAATAATGATTGTTCGTCAGAGATCTAATCACACGTCGGTGTTCAGCTCTTCATTTCGATTCAGCTGAAGCCACTGAAGAACTAGCAAACATGTGTGCACAATGTGTGCACAATTATTCAAACGGGTTTTAGATCAAGAACCGCATACAAAAAAAGGAGATAGTCTTATCAATTGGGTGAACAAGACCTCAAACTCAAAAAATATCTTCTCCTTGTCGAGTATAAATGGAGAGATACAAGAGTCCAAACCATGTCTCGAGAAATCCTCACACAATAAAAAAAAAAAAAAAAAATTAAATTCCTGCATTAGCCTCACAGTCTATAATATTCATTTTTCAACTCCCAAGTTTCTGCTTGAAAATTGTTGGAGAAGGTCATTAAGAAAAACATTTTCTATCTTCCAACCATGTTGCAATTTTGCCGTCTTTATTCTGAATTTAAGAGAGGCAAACCTGATGCTGAAGACTGTTCGCAGAAAGGCGGTTTTAAAATTCAGAGTTCTTAATTTTGCCCTAATTTGTATTATTTAATTTAATTTACCAATTAAATTAGGGCTGTTTCTTCAGTCAGTTAATTTCCATATGTGATACATGCTTGGGCGATCATGTCTCGAAAGAGACATAACTGACTGGGAAGATTATCCCGTAGTAGGTTGCCAATGCTTTCTGCGGTAAACTGGTTGTCAGCAATCTGTCCTGTTGTTTAACCCACAAATGGAGGGAAGAGTCGGATTAATACGCTTCCCAAGAAAATCCTTGCTGCCCCCTTTGCACGAATTTACTCGAGCTACTAGATTAACAACAGGCTCCCACCCTTTTACTGTGAAAATAACCAAGTGTAACCACAACTTGTACTCAATCGGCTTCTTTTCTCGCACTTCTCGTCTATGGAGATCCCTTCTGTATTCTTGTTTCCCTGATAGCTACAATCTTCAATAGTTTAAATGAAAAGTTAACTGTCATCTCTTATCTCCTTGATTCCCATCCGTCTTCTCCCTTTACACTTTCCTCTTCACACTAATGTCCCTGTCCTTCTCTTACCCATTCTCCGACACTTATTGTGACCTGTTTTTCTCTTTCAATCTCCTATTATGCAACACCATACGCACCAGTGTCGGTACTGCCTTGTTTGAAGTCAAACGATTATAAAAAAAAGTTACAATCAATGACCTTCAACATTGAGTAGCTCTTCTGCCTTGTATTAGAAAAAGAGTATAAAAAGAATGAAAAAATAGAAACACCACCTTTTGTAAATCAAAGTTCCCCTCATCTTATTATCATCCTTTAACTCGTTTGATTGAATAAGTCAGCTTCCTACCCCCAATAAAAATAAACAACTAAAATCAACGTTTCAAATAGTGAGTTAAGTACTTAGATGTTATTATTTTTGGGGGGACATTGGAATTATATTTTTTTCCGAAAAAGAAAGAGATTCCAAGTCTAAAGATTGGAGTCAATATCAGAAACCGAAAGTCAATAACAAATATTTCAAGATCTTAATCGAGAATTAGATTGCAATTTGATGCTTAATAAATGTTTCTTGTTACTGTACTTGTCTTATCAAAATCAATTGAAACCTTAAGAGATGAGTCTTTTAACAGGCAAGATATTTTGAAGCAACAAAGGTTGTGTGAACAATCAGTAAAACAGACATTCCGGCTATTTAAACATGGACCGGAGCATGTGGGTGTGTGGGCGTGTGCGACTGTGTCCTTCGCTTGTGTGTGCAGGTAGATGCGTATAAGTATTTTTATATGAATGTGTCATGTGTGCGTGTATGTGTGTGTGCCTTTCTTCGTCTAGCTCCGCGTGTGTACACATGTGTGTACATGTGATTGTGTGTGCGTGCGTATTTGAGTGAGAGAGAGAGAGAGAGTGAGAGAGAGAGAGAGAGAGTGAGAGAGAGAGTGAGGGAGAGAGTGAGGGAGAGAGTGAGAGAGAGAGAGAGAGAGTGAAAGAGAGAGATTTGCTGGCTTTGAGAAGCCATCTTACGAAAGCAAAATAACAAACGAAAAATCTGTCCCTCGGGAAACGCAACTCAACATTTTCTTAAGCCAACAACCATCCGCAAATATCAATGCTTCACAGATTGAAACTCTTTTAAAGGAGCCTCACTGATGGAGGTCTTTTTATTTTATTTCACATCTCTTTATTTCTGATATTTATGCAATCCTCTGTCTTGATTCGATTATACAAACATTTCCGTTCTTCTCCGGCATCTCTTTAACTCATCATTTGCCAAATGATACACGTATATAGACAGGCGCACATGCACGAGTATGCTTCTGACTTCAGAAGTCGCCCGTTTGAATGACATATAAAAA
Source organism: Ascarosepion bandense (assembly GCA_037127315.1). Classification (NCBI taxonomy): domain Eukaryota; kingdom Metazoa; phylum Mollusca; class Cephalopoda; order Sepiida; family Sepiidae; genus Ascarosepion; species Ascarosepion bandense. The sequence goes on along the minus strand of JBBBDQ010000673.1, from coordinate 867,212 downwards.
GATATCATTATTTGCATGAATTCGAATTAATACACTCATTTTTTGTTGTTGTTATCACATTTCGAGCAATGTGCCCTTCATATGTCTATCGTCTCGGTAGCCAATATAGAATGTCGAAATGAACCCTTTATTTAATCTGCAATGATTTTCCACTGCTCATATCTACCGGTAATTTATTTTGTTTATTTTAGTGCTACTCAGTTATTGCTCATCCTGTTTCCAGTGAGTCTATCCCTTTTACTGAACTTACAATTGACCAAATTATCAAAGCAATGTTTTAATCTTCTCGGCTTTTGATCCACGGGGCAAGTAATTGTGAATTGAATTTCTGGGAGGGTAGTAAAAACTTCCGTCTGCAATCAGCACTGTCAAGACCTCCTATAGAAGGTAGCTGAAGAGAGTGACAAAAAAGGACTACAAATAAACTGCAAGTAAACCAAATGCATGGTCATCAGCAAAAAACAGTCTAAAATGCCAAATATTAAAATCAAGCGGGTACAAAAATTTAAATACCTGGGAAGGGTTTTAACAGAAGATAGAAAGTGCGACACAGAGATCCGAAGGCGAATTGGCATGGCGAAAGACGCGTTCAAGAAGCTGAGTAAAGTATTAAGTCACTGGACACTTTCTTTAGAAACAAAGAAGAGAGTGCTAGATTGCTATGTGATGTCAGTTCTTCAATATGACAGTGAATGCTGGATAGTATCATCATATATGAAGAGAAAACTTGAAGCAACTGAAATGTTGTTTACCAGAAGAATGCTGTGAATATCATGGACCGAGCATGTGAGCAATGATGTGTTGGAAAGAATGGAAACGAAAAGGAAATTAATATTGAGCATCAGGAAGAGACAACTAAAGATAACTTGTAACTACCAAAAGAGGCTTCGCACAAGGAATGAGAATGATATACTTCCAAATGAGGCACTAGGCAAGGAATGAAGTTCATATACCCCAGTGACTGTAATAAAGGGTTCTGTTCGAAATTCCTAGCACCGGAAGAAAAAAGATGAAGCAACATAATATTTGGTCAACTTATAATTTCTAACTGAAAAATAAGGGAAAATATTATTAATTCATAAGTTTATTAGAACGCAACAAAGATGAGGAAAATAGTTCGAATAATGGAAATACTGTAAATACTACCTCATCTCAGAATTATAAACAAACACAGAGGTTTCTTTTCTAGCGTTTTATTTGAATATCATTAGTTTTTCTTCGAGTTATAAGTGACTAGCAGTATAGCCCAGCGTTGCTCGGGTGTAATGAAAGCTTTAAAACTAAGCCATGGTACTGGAGCTCAGACTCTTTGGACGTTGGCACGAAAGACTAAAAAGCAATAGTTGTTTCTAGTTAAAGCGAAACCGTAGACTGAAAGAAAAATGAATGTATGTAAGTCAAATTTTGATTTCCTGCTATCGATATCAAATAAGTTTTTCTTCGACATAAACTGAATTCTGAAGGCTAAATAAGTCCTCTGAGTAAATGGTATCATGGCTGAGACTATGAACTACAATTATACCTACATAGAGCCAAATCCGAAGCAAAAACTAAAATAAAAGAGCTGAAAAAATTACAGACATACAGGCAGATAAACGGACACACACACAAACATCTTGCCTTTTACATATATATATTATCGATTTTCTGCACTATTGTAAGAACTGCAACCCTGAAACTTCTGAATATCGTTTCTTATGTCTTTGTCTATGAGTGTATCCAATTTGATTAAAATCAGACCACTACTTCTATAACCCGATTTTTTTCGATTATCGATTTTCGATATTTATCGGAGATACCTCGACAAAAAACCTAGCTAAGAACATTCGCAGACGCTTATAGTACAACTGTATAAATTTTCAAGAATTCGGTTCAGCCCTTTCGGAGTCTATAGATAACGGACACACACACACACACACACACACACACACACACAGACAAAGTTCCATTTATGAATAAGTTTAGATATCAATTTCGGAGAGTCTCTAATTGAAGTCGTTTCTGTTATCTCGTATAGTTCTTTGAGATTCTATAGCACTAATCCACAACGTTTGAAGAAGGATTGTCTTCGCTACAGATTTCACTGTTCAAAGCGATTGACTTTAGAAAGGAGAAACAATCAAAATCTGCAAAATGTGAAGCCTGATATTTTCAGTCTAAGAGTGCGTTCTGATAAACTTATGAATTAATAATATATTCACTTATTTTCCAGTTAGAAATTATAAGTTGACCAAATATTATGTTGCATTATCTTATTAATAAAGTAGTGTTAAAATAGAAACATTCTAAATTTCTTCATTTTAAAAGCTTTCTTTTTCTCTTTTTGAAGGTTTATTGGCATCTCCAGTGTCACCGAATGGAGACACATTGCAAACAAACTCTCTTAAATTAGACTGCATAATAATTACATCCCCACACGAGTTTCATTTACAAAACAAGGTCCCAAATTATAAGGAATTTATACAATAATTATGAGGGAAATTTTCAAAATCAATTATAATGGCGGAAAGAATTCTCCTCTGAGAAAGGAAAACGCACGGATGGCCTTGGAATGTTGAACATCGTTCCTCGTTGAAGAGCCACAATTATTCTTCTTGATAGAAATAACATCTTTATCCACTCGTTTCGATTATGCCTTTTCTATACTCAACTTATGTTTAATTTCAGAAAATACTTTCACCTCGTTAACGTTCTCGCTTTCTCACTTGAAAATTCTTTTCTTTCACTTTCATACACACACACACACACACACACACACTCTCTCTCTCTCTCTCTCTCTCTCTCTCTCTCTCTCTCTCAAAGAGATAATGTATATTTAATTATTACTATAATTTATTAAGTTTTGCTTAATTTGGCCACAAGGTCATAATTATGGAGCTGCCAGAGATGATGAAATTTATAACTCACCTGCAATCCATTTCTAACCATGCAACAAGATAAATTTGTGAAAGAAACATTGCTTTGTTATTAACTCTCACTAAATAAACCGTATTTAATATTTCAGGATTTTCATTAATACTGGAAAATATTGAAATGATTTCGGCTCGACAAACTAGTAAAATTTTCATATCAAATTTTTTTTAATAATTTTTATTTGATCAAGCCAAGAACTTTTCAGCACTCCCCTCTCTCTGTCTCTGTATCTCTCTCTCTCTCTCTCACACACACACACAGACAAACACACACACACACACACACACACACATATATATATATATGGAATTTAACGGAAATCTACGAAATTGGAATTAGCCGACATATTTGAATTTTTTATTTGTTTAACATTATTATTTTTAATGGATACTCGTATTTCAGTGGAAAAATAATAATGTTAATCAAATAAACAATTCTTATATATATATATATATATATATATATAATGAAAAATATAGTTTTAACTTATGCTATATTTATCGATAAAGTGCTCAGTATCAGAGATATAGTGTATGTAAATATAAACGTATAGTAAATATTGAGGTAACGCAAGCAATAAGCGGCGACGGTCTGTTTCATACTTGAACGCAATATTCAGTCCTGAAAGATTGTATATTAAAGCGTGTATATATATATATATATATATATATATATATATATATATATATAACATAGCACAGTTGCTATACTATCCAGGGAAATTCTGATAGAGACGAACTCAAAAGAACTCAATGTTAAATTCATTTATTTAATTTAACAGAGTAATATAATTCAGAAAAGACTTTTGATTTATTACAATTACAATGGGTAATACATATTTGATGTTATTATTGCGACTCGTCAGACCCAAATGGTACAACAGTTGATCTTCAAAATATCCCCCCAAAAAATATTTTGAAGATCAACTGTTGTAACATTTGTGTCTGACGAGACGCAATAATAACATCATTATACAGTGAAATATTTATTACTTATCGTAATTGTAATTAATGAAAAATCTTTTCTAAAAATATATATATATATATATTATATTATTTATATATTATCTATGCGCGGTACTTATCAATATAGCGCTCAATATCAGTGATAAAGCTAACATATTCATTTAGATAGGCGTGAGTTTGTGACCCTGGATTTCATGCTTTTGCGATCTCTTTGACGATCGCAAAAGCGTGAAACCCAGGGTCACAAACGTACACCTATTAAACTGAATATATATATATATATATATATATATATATATATATATATATATATATATGTCCAGTCCGTAAACGGTGATAATCCAACAAGATCAACTTAATATAAAATATTAATTGTTATGTCTATATAGAGAGCTCAATGGATGTTCAGTTTTCCTTTATATATATATATATACTATAACATTACTACGAAGTAGCTTCCTTTTTTAACACTTCTTGTGTCTTGTCAATAGTGCTGATTGCGAGATAAAAAGTTTTAAAAAGTTCAAAACTACATTATTACGTAGTCTGTCATGACCAATCACAGTACAAGTAAATACTAATTCGAAAAACATAACATACCCTAAAAACAATTGAATGCTACATTAATTTTAATGTTTGATTAAAATAGAAATCAGTATTACTAAATGACTATTAATTTCAATTAAAGATAAAATTCATTTTAAAAAATTATTACGAATTAATGTTAGAAATTAAAATTTCAAATTCTAAATTTAATTAAGCATCGTCTTTAAAGTATTACAAAGTTAAACAAAGATATAACGAATAAGAGAGAGACACACACAGATATATATATATATAAATATATACATACACAAACATACTCATACATATCCATACACATACATATGCGTATCTGGGGCTCACAGTCAACACATCCCTCTAGCTAGGGTGACTTCTCTCGAAGCTCCTGACCCCTCATACATGTCTCTCCGTTTTTCATTACTAAAATCGGTTAGCTATTTTTATTTTCTGCGCCGTTCCCCTTCCTCTCTCGACTGGTCGCTGCTACACAGTATCTCTGACAATATAGATAAGGCTAATTAATTCTACTCTTTCGCTAACATATTTGTGTTCGGTGATTCCCCACCATGCCAAGTGGCCGAAAAATGTCTTACGCAAGTGGTAGATTTCCCCACGCGCTTCCCCAGTATCCCTACAGGACACGCTTCTCATGTAGATCTGTTTCACCTTTGTCTCTGACTTCTGCCAAGCCTTGCACCTTTGCCCTCTTGGAAACTCCTATCATGCTTTCGTTTCCATGAATATCTCTCGCCATCTCACTCCCCACAGGAACCTCCTACCAACAGAATTTATTACAGCTACGAAAGAGTACACTAGGATTTGTTTCGCGATTTCATAGGTGACGTCCCTCGGAATATAAATGTTTAGCCTTTCCGTTGAAGACTGCAACTCTGAGATCTCCTCCTAGGTGAAAATTGGCATCGATGCTTCATCCCAGTCAGGAATTTCCGACCTAAACTCCATTCGTCTCCTTGGTTCTCTCCTCCTTGGTTCTCTCCTCCTTGCTCTGTCGCCGTTGCTCACAAGAATAATTTCTTCCTGCTATATTGGAACCACCACTCTGACGTCAACAGGCGCCTATTTGTCTCTGTTCATAATTAGTGTAAGAGGATCTTAAATGTCTCTAAGCTGTTGTTTGCTGAGATAATGAAGCAGCGTATAGCAACCCGCAAATTCGACTCCAAAGACTACTAGCGACTCTGCTAATGTATGCTGAACAACAGCAAATCCTTCATTCCTCTTATAATAAAAAAAAAAAACTGAGGTCCTCACAGCCACTACTGACACGACCGTGCGCTCTGCTCGCTGATTTTTCTCCAAATTCACATTTGATTCGTGTGGAGTATCCGCACCCGACATCCCTATTAGAACTGAGGCTCAACTGAGGGATGTTTACATAACCCCTTCTCTGCTCTCTAAGATATTTTCAAAACTTGACCTTCATAAGGAGATCAGAGGCCACGGAATCCCGGTCATTGTCTTGAAGAAATATGCCCCTGAACTCTCCTCTGTCCTCTCTAAACTCTAACTTACTGAATTTCTGCTTCCTGTTTTCGTGCCTGCTGGAATATCTCTTTTGTGTTCCTGTATTTAAGAATTCAGGCGAACACTCCGACTCTTCTCATTATCGCCCTATCAGCTCCCTACCAATTTTCGGCAAAGTGTTCGATGTTCGAGTTCATATACCAGGCCTCAATTATAACGACTAATTTCGATCTGTTGCTCTGGATATCCCCCAAAGCATATGATAGGGCCGGGTACACCGGCCTTCTGCACAAGCTACAAGGCTATGGTATCACTGGACGCTTGCTTGATTTGATCCAATCGTTCCTATGAAAACCGCATAATGAAGATCGTATTGAACGGACAAGCCTCCAGATCCTGTCACACTAACTCGGGTGTGCCCCAATGTTCCATTAACATGGATCTAGCTAGTCTCCCCGAAAGCAATACACTACACCTCCTCGACGTCACTCTCCGGCCGAGCTCAAAAGGAACGACTACTCTGTTATGTTTTTTAATTAATTTTTTCGAGGTTAACCATAGCTTAATTTAAGAGTATTATTATGAAATACTAGCAGTATAGCCCTGCGTTGCTCGGGTGTAATGAAAGCTTTAAAACTAATCCATGGTCCTGGAGCTCAGTCTCTTTGGACGTTGGAACGAAGGACTAAAAATCAATAGTTGTTTCCAGTTAAAGCAAACCCGTAGACTGAAAGAAAAATGAATGGATGTAAGTCAAATTTTGATTTCTTGGTATCGATATCAAATAAATTTTTTCGTCGTAAACTGAATTTTGAAGGCTAAATAAGTCCTCTGAGTAAATGGTATCATGGCTGATACTAAGAACTACAATTATACCTACTTAGAGCCAAACCCGAAGCAAAAACTAAAATAAAAGGGCCGAAAAACTGATTTTGATCAAACCCGGTATTATCGATTTTCTGCACTATTGTAAGAACTGCAACCTTGAAACCTCTGAATATCATTTCTTATATCTTTGTCTATGAGTGTATTAAATTTAATTAAAATTGGACCACTCCTTCTATAACCCGATTTTTTCGATTATCGATTTTCGATATTTATCCGTGGCACATCGACACAAAACCTAGCTAAGAACACTCGCAGACGTTTATAGTACAACTGTGTAAATTTTCAAGAAAATCGGTTTCGCCGTTTCGGAGTCTATAGGTAACGGACACACAGACACACACACAGATACACACACACACACACACAGACACACACACACACACACACACACAGACACACACACACACACACAGACAAATTTTAGATTTTACTACGGAAATTATTTTGGGAAAATGTTTAATAATGAGGTTTATGAATTTTTGTCCTAATTTAGTTTTAACCAACATATTTTAAGAGGGAGTAAACTAGATGATTTTCCTAGATCTTCTCTTCTTATTATGCTTATTAATAATGGGATTTCTGAATTTAATAGTAGTACCTTTATAACCGCTATTTCTAAAAGGTAGAATTATCGAATTCTAAATTCAGTTGAACATGGTATATGCTGAATGACTGACGGGGGTTGGTTAGAATTAGGGTGTACATATACTAGGTTAAAATTCAGTCAGTTAAGTGCCATACGTGGGCGATCATGTCTCGAAAGAGACACGACTGACTGGGCAGAAGATTATCCCGCAGTAGGTTGCCATTACTTTCTGCGGTAGACTAGCTGTCAGCCAATGCCATAGAACCCAATCTGTCCTATTATTTAACCCATAACTGGAGGGAAGTGACGGATTAATACCTTTCCCAAGGGTATTTGCGCAAGTGAATGCAAGTAATTCAACTGGAATTCGAACTAGGCTACCCAATTTGTCGTTCCGAGTCGATATCCACTGCACCACAGACGCACATCCGAGGTTAAAATTATCCTTCCTAAAAGGTTGAAAAGAGTTATTCTTAAGATCCAAAGTAACATCCAAAATGTCTACTTCTTTAATGTTGGTAGCTATTTTGACTTGAACTCTTTAGTTCTCTGTGTATCGTTTTCTTAAAAGAGTCTAGTCTAATTTTTGTAGAATCCTTAGCTATTACTAAGCCATCATATCTATATAAATTAATACTATTGATATCAACCCAATCATAGGCACTTTAATTATAAAGAATAAATAACCCCGCTAATTTTCTGTAAGTACTTCCATATTAATTGTTCCGATGAACTCTCGTCCTTGGAACATGGACTTTAAGAATTTAAGCGCAGTAATAGATCAGCTGCAAGTTTTTGTCATTTTACAGTTGAAATGGCTAAATCTAACCGTAAGTTCTATGCTAACAGTTTCTTCTATTGCACTTTCCAGATTTCTTACTTTCCAGCTAAAATAAATTATCAAAAATTTATATCCGATCTCAATCGTTATCTACTGGCTATTCTTCTTTTTATTTTCCTCGCTTCTTAATAATGTTTTTTTTTCTTATATTCTTTCACATTCAATATCCGCCTGCATCATAGTGGCTTTATTGCCTTGCTTGAAATGGAATAATTAAAAATGTGTTAAACGAAAAATCAAAATCATTGTCATTGTAATGACGACAAAGAAACTTATAATGACATTAGTATGAAATGTATGCGTCATGCTTTGAAAGTAATTTCAGAAGTCGTTTATTCATTGATTTTGTGAGTTATTGTATTTCTTTATGTGTAAAAGACTGCACAGAATACATAATTACATTCCAAATTTAATCTTTGCTGGTACAATACTGTTCACCAATGTAAACAATCGTCTGCAAAATGTTCCACGGGTTTCAGTCGGGTTAATGTTTGCCTTTATCGTGCATTTAAAGACATTTTATTTCTGAAAGCGTTCAACTTCTTGAACCAGGACTATACCTTCAAAAAGTCAATATTTCTTTTAGCTGCCATCTTAACATGATCTGAATCTCATTAGGGAGCTACAGCTATAATTTCATCCCCGACCCCTTATTGACGTCGTATTGGCTTCTTATTGAAGATGTTTTCTGCCAGTGGACTCCAAGCTCTTGCTTTATCCGTTTGAAGCATCAAGGAGAAAACTGTCAAAAAAATTGGCCTGCGTCTATTCTTGGGTTCATTTCATTCTATTTTTGTTTTGAATTTCTTTAAAGGGATGCCTACTGACAGGGCTCACTTTTGCTGATTTAGAACCTTGTGCATGTCAACACTACCTCGTTACCATAACGACTACAAGAAAACGGTAGCTCGACAAAAATGGATCCTGACAACTCTCTTAATACGGGACACATATAGAGACAAAGTTATAGTGATTGGCTATTTAATCTAACCTTATTTATAAATGGAACTTTGTGTGTGTGTGTCTTTGTGTTACCTATAGACTCCGAAACGGCTGATCGGATTTTCTTAAAATTTACACCGTTGTACTATAAGCGTCTGAGAGTGTTCTTAGCTAGGTTTTGTGTGAGGTACTCCCGATAAATATCGAAAATCGATAATCGAAAAAATCGGGTTATAGCAGGAGTGGTCCGATTTTAATAAAATTTAATACACTCGTAGACAAAGACATAAGAAACGATATTCAGAAGTTTCAAGGTTGCAGCTCTTACAATAGTGCAGAAAATTTGATATCGATACCAGGAAATCAAAATTTGATTTACATCCATTCATTTTTCTTTCAGTCTACGGTTTCGCTTTAACTGGAAACAATTATTGCCTTTTAGTCTTTCGTGCCAACGTCCAAAGTGTCTGAGCTCCAGGACTATGGATTAGTTTTAAAGCTTTCATTACACCCGAGCAACGCCAGGCTATATTGCGAGTAATTAATTGTGTAAGAACATTATAAAACAGTCAATAATGGTGGTGAAATTGAGTACATGCACAAACTAACAGACCAATCAATTCGCAATTCAAGATAACATTTATTAAAATAAAATTAACTGTTGTGGATTCCGGATAAGGAACCGCCAAAATAATGAACAAAAAAAACAGGTATGAAGATAAAAAAAAAAAAAGTAGGTTATATTGAACGTAATATACAAACTGTAACACGGGTTAGTCAATTAAGGAATACTATTAGTAGAAATAAATATATACAAGTCTTGAAGTGAAATCGTTGGAAAAGTATGTCCGGGTAACACTTCGGTATCTATCGGAACTCTTCGATAACTGTAACAGATCTCTACGATTACTCTCCACTGTTAAATGCTACTACAACTGAGATTCCAGATCTTCAACTGCTGTTCTCTATATGGCAGGATTATATGTACACTCAGTCGTGTTCATTATCATATACACAAAGGGGGAGATCCCACAACATTTATCTAAAGCTTAATATGAGGTTGTCCCAAAAGTTCGTAAACACTTGCAAAAAATTGAAATTTTACTCGCCAATTAATCTAAGGTTACCAGAAAACACTTGCAAAAATTGAAATTTTACTCGCAAAAACAACAAAAATTATTGCTCAGAATAAAGACCATCATTTTCCAAGACTTTCTGCCATTGATCTGCAAGTTTTCGGATCTGGTCAAAGTACCATTCAGCCGGCTTCGTATCAAAGAATTGAAGTGAAATCGTTGGAAAAAGTATGTCCGGGTAACACTTCGGTATCTATAGGAACTCTTCGATAACTGTAACGGATCTCTACTATTACTCTCCACCGTTAACTGCAACTGAGATTCCAGAACCAACTGTTGTTCTCTCTATGGCGGGATTATATGTACACCCAGTTGAGTCCATTATTATATACAAAAAGGGAAAGATCCCACAACATTAACAAAAGAAAAGTGTTATGGTGCCCTATTTACATTGGAATGAACTCTTCCTCCTTCATGAATATTAACCTGCTAGACTTCCAGGGAGGTAGTCGAGATGCAATATAACTTGACAGCTCGGACGGACACTTCTATCTGCTGACTAATAACACTTTTACTTTGTATACATGTTCTGTTATTCCAATACACTGGTTCAACCTACCTTCTTGTTTTCGTGTCTTTCTTCCTGGCACTAACAGGCCATAAGAGAAAGATTAAAACAAGAGTTTCAATTATTAAAAGTAAATTTAATGCACAACGAAATCTTCATGAATCTATTCGAGTAGGACTTACTGCGTTAATGCGTTTTGGTGTAATGAGTTCATAGCCCTTTTAGCTTTAGCGTGTAAAGTTCATGTAAAACACTTCAACAAGAGGAAAACTCGGAAGAGAGAGTTACTTTAGGATTCACGTGTTTTTTTTATATTCTAGACCTGTTGCTGATACAAGGCATATTTAAGACAGCTAATGCTACTATATTTAAGGGTGGCTACTGATATTATGTTTAATTCACACCCATTTTAGCCTCAGCGTGTAAAGTTCATGTAAAACACTTCAACAAGAGGAAAACTCGGAAGAGAGAGTTACTTTAGGATTCACGTATTTTTTATATTCTAAAGCTGTTGCTGATACAAGGTTTATTTAAGACAGCTAATGCTACTATGTGCGTTGTGGCGCAGTGGATATCGACTCGGAACGAGAAATCGGGGAGCCAAGTTCGAATTCCAGTTGAATACCTTGCATTCACTTACGCGCAATTACCCTTGGGAAAGGTATTAATCTGTCTCTTCCCTCCGGTAATTAAGTGCCATACGTGATATACACTTGGGCGATCATTAACTAATAGGACAGATTGGGTTCTATAGCCTTGGTCGGCAACCAGTCTACCAAAGAAAGCAATGGAAACCTACTGCGGGATAATCTTCTGCCCAGGCAGTCATGTCTTTTTCGAGACATGATCGCCAAAGCGTGTATCACGTATGTCACTTAACTGACTGACTGAATATAATAGTTGAAAACATGATTAAGGCTTCTATTAGACATAAAGTGGGGGATCATTTTTATATTGTTATGAAATAATAAAATGATCCCCATTAATTGCTACATAATAATATAATACATTTCTTCCCCTTCTAACTATGAGCCAAATAACAGAAGAGATTGGGTTCTATTGCCTTGACTGGCAAACAGTCTACCGCAGAAAGCAATGGCAACCTACTGCGAGATAATCTTCGGTCCAGTCAGTCATGTCTTTTTCGAGACATGATCGCCAAAGCGTGTATCACGTATGTCACTTAACTGACTGATTGAATATAATAGTTGAAAACATGATTAAGGCTTCTATTAGACATAAAGTGGGGGATCATTTTTATATTGTTATGAAATAATAAAATGATCCCCCACTAATTGCTACATAATAATATAATACATTTCACCCCCTTCTAGCTATGAGTCAAATAACAGGACAGATTGGGTTCTATTGCCTTGACTGGTAAACAGTCTACCACAGAAAGCAATGGCAACCTACTGCGGGATAAACTTCTGCCCAGTCAGTCATGTCTTTTTCGAGACATGATCGCCCAAGCGTGTATCACGTATGGCACTGACTTAATGCTACTATATTTAAGGGTGTCTATTGATATTATGTTTAAGAGCTGCTACTGATATTAAATGCAACACAGTCACCAAAGTCGTTCAGGATTTTCAACGAACTTCTTCATAGTTCGATGTTATCAACCAACCATTTTGCAATTTTCAATGGAAACAATCCTAGTCAAAAGTTTATCATTAGCAAGATCTGAGATTTTGAAACCATTTCTCTTTATCCATCAGAATTAAGACTCGCTTTAACGCCTGAAACTGGCAAGATAGCCATTAATTTGACATTTCGACATTCGAATGACTGCTGCTTGTTTATATTTGTGCAGAACTAACTGGGTTTTATCATATCAGCGCTGATATTACCATTATTTATCAATCAAACCATCAGATTTTACATATCGATAAAATATTCAGTTATTAATCATGTGAGATGCAATGTATATACGTGAACAGAGTGCAAAACACCGATTGTATCAACAATATTAAGAACTCATGTTAATAAACTGTACCTACAGCGCGGATGCACTAGAAAAGATGCCAAGTAGAAAGGTTTGTAGTGAACAAAGTCAGTCAGTCAATTAAGTGCCATACGTGGTATACGCTTTCGGCGATCATGTCTCGAAAGAGACATGACTGACTAGGCAGAACATTATCCCGCAGTAGATTGTCATTGCTTTCTGCGGTAGACTGGTTGTCAGCCAAGACTATGAACACAATTGGTCCTATTATTTAACCCATAACTGGAGGAAAGAGACGGGTTAATACCTTTCCCAAGGGTATTTGTGCGCAAGTATTGCCTCTCTCTTTCTCTCTCACCTCCTTCTTCTTCATCGTTCACCAATCTACTTAATAACCAGCCGGTACCCTAAAGACTGAGTGACTACTTCAAAGACACTCCTACCAAACAAATGCACATACATACATACATACATACATACATACGTATAAACTCTTTCCAACAAATTACTACTATGAACCTTTTAACAACCTTGTACCAACCAAAAGACATTTCTTTTATTTGTAAGAACCTTAACTGATATATATTCATATCACCCGAACAAGGCATTTTACTGCTACTGTTTTACAGGGGGTTACATAGGAGGAAAGTTATGAGAAAGACTGACAGATTATAGGGGCTGTCAGGAAGTGGGTAAGAGAAGGATGAGAATACTGATGAGAGTGAAGTGAACGGAGAAAGGAGCATGAGAGAGAGAGAGAGAGAGAGAGGATGCAAGTTAGTGAGATAGGAGATGACTATTAACTTTACATTTAAATTCTTGGAGATTATATCTATCGAGGAAGCAAGTAAATGGAAGGGAATTTCACAGGCGGGATATATATATATATATATATATATATATATATATATATATATATATATACTTAGCAAAGAAGTTTTTACGTCAAGCTACCCGGGTTCTTCTGCCTGCTGAAGATATCTCACAGTTAAAACCCGGGTAGCTTGATGTGACACCTTATTTGCTAAGTATATTCTACTCTACTTTCTTTTTGCTGAGTTTTGCATCGAGCACATTTTTATTTTATCATACTTTGGGAGCGGTTGTTTTCTACTTTCCTCTGTGTTATTTTATATATATATATATATATATATATATATATATATATATATATTAAAAAAGGATTAATTCAAAGATGTTGAATGGCCATTTCGATATGAAGATCCCCACGGGGAACGACACATCACCTCAGCAACAGAAAAAAAACTTTCAGAAACTAAATTAGGATCGGGTTTTTTGGAATTTACCTTGCTGCTTTTTTCCCTTGGATTGAAGTATCTGAATTAAAATATATATATATATATATATATATATATATATATATATATATATATATATATATATATAATATATATTAATGCATGCTTCATTAAATAATATAGACAGGTTTTGTCTATTTATTTTATGTAATTTTTTTTCATATTCTCTGATAAGTTTAATAGCATTATCATTAAATGAAGAAAGAAAATTACAATATTGATATATAATTTCGTTAATAATCAAATCTAAGCTTTCGGCTTACATAGGCCATTTTCAAAGATGTCAAATTACATTATATATTATAAACACGGACAAACCATAATGACAAACTGTTTTTGTTTACATGGAAGTTTTCCAAGCAACAACAAACTCGTGCATTTAAGACGCTGGAAACGAATGTCGCATCACTGCTCATGACGTCACACATGACCAAGCGAGAGTGAAAACAAGAAATATTAGTATGGGAAGCCATTGGAATCAACCAATGGCTTCTGTTATTAATTATATGCATTTAAGGATATTTGTGGAGATTTCATAAATTGTCTTGTTCAGGCATATATATGTATCTATATTACTCGGCTGTAATGAAAGCTTTAAAACTAATCCATGATCCTGGAGCTCAGACTCTTTGGACGTTAGAACGAAGGACTAAAAATCAATAGTTGTTTCTAGTTAAAGCAAAACCGTAGACTGAAAGAAAAATGAATGAATGTAAGTCAAATTTTGATTTCTTGGTATCGATATCAAATAAGATTTTTTCGTCATAAACTGAATGTTGAAGGCTAAATAAGTCATCTGAGTAAATGGTATCATGTATGAGACTAAGAACTACAATTATACCTACTTAGATCCAAACCCGAAGCAAAAACTAAAATAAAAGGGCTGAAAAAAATACAGGCATACAGTCAGATAAACAGACACACACACACAAACATCTTTCCTTTGATATATATATATATATATATATATATATACATATATATATTATCGATTTTCTGCACTATTGTAAGAACTGCAACCTTGAAACTTCTGAATATCGTTTCTTATGTCTTTGTCTATGAGTGTATCAAATTTAATTAAAATCGGACCACTCCTTCTATAACCCGAATTTTTTTATTATCGATTTTCGATATTTATCGGGGGTACCTCGACACAAAACCTAGCTACGAACACTCGCAGATGCTTATAGTACCACGATGTAAATTTTCAAGAAAATCGGTTCAGTTCTTTTGGAGTCTATAGGTAACGGACACACACACACACACACACACACACACACACACACACACACACACACACACACACACACAAAGTTCCATTTATAAATAAGTTTGGATATTACTTTAGTTTGAGATTAAATTATGTGTTATGAATTTTAAGTAATAGAAGGTTTTGAATATAACCGTTTAATTTCATTAAAATAATTATCATCATTTATACTGGCTTTAAAATTCTGAAAGACTAACAACATTACTTCTGCATATAAATACTTGCTGCAAAATAAAATCTCCTTACGTTCTTCTTGATAAAGTCAATCAGCTAAGACAAGTTTACCTTTTGTGTATATATATATATAGGTTGCCATCCATTACTTTCTGCGGTAGACTGGTTGCCACACCAAGTCTACAGAACTCAATCTGTCCTGTTATTTAATTCATAGTTGGAGGAAGAAGAGACGGATTAATTCTTTTCCCAAGCGTATTTGCGCGTAAGTGAATGCAACAGGTTAAAATGGAATTCGAACTCGGCTATACAATTTCTCATTCCGAGCCGATATCCACTGCACCAGAAATACATATAGCGCAACAGAAACAAATATACCCTCCTGATCAAAAATTTAAGACCACTTAAAAATCTTTGAAAATAATTTTTTTTTATGGATAAATTTTAAACTCCTCCCACTTAAGGTTACCAATACTACAATCTAAAAGGTTATGGAAACAAAAAACTACATTCCAAACATTTTATTTAGAGATTTACATTTTTATAAAATAAGGCAATTTACACATGATCAAAATTATAAGACCAGGGGTATAAATTGTTAGATCTATGGCAATTCCAATGTTTTTTGTTCAGTTAGAGATTAGCAATCACTGCGTAAAGGTGTTACCATGCCTAAAGCAAGTAAACTTACCGAAGTTAAGCGTTCTTGAATTCTAAAATTCCATAAGCAAGGTTTGTCACAGCGGGCGATTGCAGCTAAGGTAAATCGTAGTAAAACTGTGATTTGCAACTTTCTAAAGAACAGTGAGAATTATGGAAAAGCAAAATCCTCTGGTAGGCCCCAAAAAATTTCTCCTGCATTGAGTAGGAGAATAAGACGGGTTGTTATGAAAGACGGGGGACTTTCTTCTAGTCAAATTAAGGCAGTCACAGATACTTATTGCAGTCCTGTAACCATCAGACGACACTTAAGACAAAAAGGCATGAAAAGCGTAAACAAATTCCTCGGCTGCTTCCATGTCACAAGGTGGACTGCTTAAAGTTTGGTCGTGAATACCAAAGATGGGACGTTGAGAAGTGGAAGAAAGTCCTGTTTTCTGATGAGAAAAAATTCAATCTCGATGGTTCTGATGGCTTCCAACGATATTGGTATAACAAAAATATGCCTCCTGAAATTTACTCCGTACATCATAGTGGTGGAGGGTTCTTACAAAGGGACTATGGAGCTCCAGGTGATGCAGGGTCGTCAGAGAGCGACTGGTTGTGTTAACATGCTACAAAAAGCATCTTTGATGATGGAGGGCCATCGTTTGTGTGTGCATGGATGGTTATTCCAACAGAATAATGCTGCAATCCACGCTGCAAGACGGACCTTGACCTTTCTACAAGAAAATGGTGTCCATCTCTTGGGACATCCTGCATGCTCACTGGACTTGAACCCAATTGAAAATGTTTGGAGATGGATGACAAGAGATGTTTATTGAAATGGCAAACAATATTCAACAAAATATGAACTTCATGAAGCCATCTTCAGAAGCTGGAGCAACATCCCCCACACCTTAATGGAAACGCTTATTTCTAGCATGCCCGACAGAATTTTTGAAGTCATTAAAAGCAGTGGAGGTAGACTTCATTATTAAATTTGGTTGTTGAATGTTTTCATACACTTTTTGTACAATTTCGTAGAATTTTTGTCTCTGGTCTTATAATTTTGATCATGTGTAAATCGCCTCATTTTATAAAAATGTAAATTTCTAAATAAAATGTTTGGAATGTAGCTTTTTGTTTCCATAACCTTTTAGATTGTAGTATTGGTAACCTTAAGTGGGAGGAGTTTAAAATATATCTGTAAAAAAAAATTCTTTTTAAAGATTTTTAAGTGGTCTTAAATTTTTGATCGGGAGTGTAAACCTGCCTATAAATTCATTATATGCAGTTGATTCCGACTAATTTCTTGATTTCGATTTCCCCAATATGTTGGTCGTCTACTCCGGAGTGTGTTGTGTTTGAAAGTGTTGTCGAATTTTTATTTTTCTTCATCAGCATGCACATCTCCTTTAATACACATCATGTCCGGTGATGGTCTCTGTGTGTTCTTGGGAGTGTCTATTCCTAACCTTTTCGCTAACCTCATGTCCTCGTGTGGAACTTTGTTCGTCCTTCCATCTCTCGAACCATTGTTTGCAGAATATCAAATTCATTGCCTGTTCTTTCTTAATTAATAATTCTCACAAGCCCGAATAATGATTCAAACACCTTCGCTAATTTGTTCAAACAACAACCATAAAGAAGCTGGGACGAAACTTTCTTGACTCGACACGATTCCTAAAATAGAACCAAATGACCAAATAATCTTAAAATAAAATATAACCAAATGACTAAACACCAGAATTTTATTTCACTGTTTATTTCTATTTATTTAATTTTTCTAGGATTTTTTAATCTTTCGATCAGATTTTGAGAAGTGGATTGAGCCGATAATTTTACAGTTTATTCTCGTATATATATATATATATATATATATATATATATATATATATACTAGCATCATAGTCCGGCGTTGCCCGTGCAACTCAGATTTTAGAAGTAGGAGAAAATGCCACTTTTTATTTTACATATTTTGTTTTTGCTTGAAAAAACACTTTTTTTTAAACATATCTTTGTTGCAAAATTACAGGAAAAAATATTCACATTTTTTTGTTGACCAAATGAATTTTTAAAACGTTAGAAAAAATTAAATATAAAGGCTCATTTTCTTTTTAATAAAAATCATTTTAGTCTCGTTTGACACGTATGATTTGATTTCTGTGACGTAAAACGTCGGAATAAAATTTAAATATAAAGGCTCATTTTTTTTTTAATAAAAAAATATTTTAGTAGCGTTTGACACGTGTGATTAATGGAGTAGAGATGATCGCTTTGTTTCTTGTTTAGGAAGGGGTTCCCGGTTCTTTTCCCTTCTCCTTCGGTCTTAGTATTAGTTCAGTCGCAAGCCCTTTGCAGTATTTGAGTATGGTGGCAACGTCTCTTCATTCTGAGGGTAACGGGTTGGCAGTTTCCTGGTTGCTGCTTCCGACTGGTAATTAGAAGCCCGAAATTTTGCGTAGCGTCTTGAGAAGCTGCTCTGATCGACAGTCGAATAATATCGGGGTTCTTGTAGTGCCATATCGCGCATGGACGGGCGTCCCTGCATGAAACTCCGGTGGGCAACCCCAAGGCCACATTATGCTGCAGGCTGCGCCAGTCTCCAACTAACAACTGCTGCATACAGTGACCGACTGATTCTACTCTAGACCTCTCTAAATAAATCAATATGAATACACGCAAACAAAATAGCAAAACTAAACCAGCTCATCAAAAAACGCCCAAACCTGTCTGCGTCTCCTTCGCAAACATACGAGGTATCCGCACTAACTAAGCGTAGAATCATTCCTTCAAACTAACCTGATATCTTAGCTCTCTGTGAAACTAACCTTGACCCTTCTATCCCCTCTTCTGAATTTTACGTTCCTGGTTACCTTTTCTACTCAGGAAGGACTCCAATGTCCATATGCATGGGCTTGGTGCTTATGTCAGCGAACACCTCCCTCTATCTAGGGTGACCTCTCTTGAATCCCTGGATCATTCTTTCATGTGCTTCCGTCTCTCACTTCTAAGCTCAGTTGACGATCTCTTCTTTCTTTACTGCTCCCCCTCCTCCTCTGACTGTTCGGTACTTGATAGCATCGCTAACAATATCGATAAGGCCATTTCTTCTCATCCATCTGCTCATATATATGTGTGTTTGGTGACTTTAACGCCCACCACGCCAAGTGGCTGGAAAACTCTGTCACTGATATTGCTGGTGTCCACACCATGAATTTTTCAATCACCCAATCTATTACGTAAATGGTTGATTTCTCCACGCCTTTCTCCAATAACCCTAATGGAAGGGACCCGCTACTAGACATTTGCTTTACTTCCATCCCAGACTTTTGCACTGCCAAGCAGCTCTGCCCTCTCAAACTCTGACCACGCCGTAGTTTCTGTTAACATCTCATTCCACTCCCACTCTGCCCAAGAAACTCAGACCAACAGAATATCCTAGTGCTACCAAAGAGCAGACTGAGACTCGTTTCGCGACTTCCTGTGTGACGTCCCTTGGAACAACGTTTTAGTCTTCCCGTTGAATACTGTGCGTCCGAGATCTCCTCTTGGGTTAAGGCTTAAATCCCGTTCGTCCCCCTGGTTCTCGCCCGCTTGCTCGACCGCCATTGCCCACCGGAATCACTTCTTCCGGCTCTATCGCAGCCACGCGTCGGACCAAAACAGGCGCCTTTTCCCCTCAGCTCGTAATAAGTGTAAAAAGATAAATAACGATGCTAAGATGTTGTTTGCTGCCATAATGAAGCAACGCATAGCATCCTGTAAGTTCGGCGCCAAAGACTACTGGTGACTCTGTAAAAGCGTGCTTAACAAGAGTAAAACCTCTATAACCCCCCTAATCAATGAATTTGAGGTCCTCACCTCCTCAACGGACAAGATTCCAGTTTAATTCTTCGCATTCACTTACGCACAAATACCCCTGGGAAAGGTATTAATCTGTCTCTTCCCTCCAGTTATGGGTTAAATAACTAGACAGTTCGGGTTCTATAGCCTTAGCTGGTAACCAGTTTACTGCAGGAAGCAATGGCAACCTATTGTGGGATAATGTTCTGCCCATTCAGTCATGTCTCTTTTGAGACATGATCGCCCAAAGCGTGTATCACGTACGGCACTTAACTGACTGACTTGTTTATAAAATAGATCTGTCTCCATCTTTAACACCGTTTCGGATGTAAATTTTTGCATATAAACTTTAAACTTACGAAGTACAATAAGTTTGAAGTCTACATTCACAATCAAATTTCCATTTGAAATGAAATTGAAAAGACAACAATAATAAGATTCGACAGATAATCAATAATGCCCACTTTGACTGCGACAACCATTAGAAGATGGAATACCGAAAAGTTCTCTCCCTGACCAAGAAGGTATTCACCCTACAAAATTTAAATATTTGATTATCTAATTATATTTTGGGAGTTGGATCTGGCCTAAAACATTTCAGCATTTACAGAAATTTATATCATTTTCCTGACAAACCATGTAGGTAAGAAGTAGGTCTGGAGTAGTGCACAAGAACCGGATAAATTGCGAAGACTATAAACATATCTTTCGTCTGCCATATATATGAAGAAAAACCTGAAGAAGCTTTGTGAGTCACTCACATGCTCGCTGCCGTTCAATCCAAAACAGCAATAAATGTTCTCTCATATATATATATTATAAGAGACAATGAATGTCTATTATGTTTAATCATGAGCCGTTCTAAATGTCGTATTTTGGCTTTAATTTCAGTTGAAAATAAAGACAAAAATTCTCCAACATTTGGATAATTTTTTATTATTTTGGTTCTACGCTTTCGGCTCACATGAGCCATCTTCAGAGATGTTGTTTAGACTGAAAAATTATAACATCCACCATCACCGACGATTTTATTTTGTGTTGACATAAAACTCCGCTTGGCAACGGCAATAGTTACCAAAAATAATAAACGCAATTCTCAAATTTGCAATGCGGTTTTATGACGTCACCCCACGTGATAGCGCGAAATGACAACAAAACCGTTAATTCAAATGCAATGTAATGTGTTATGTCCGAATTTAAAGGTGATTTTATTGAGTGTTGGTTGTTTAGATTTGATGTACAATGCCTCCAATATCTGAAATCCGGAACAAAACACGATCGATTTCGTACCAGTCGGATTCCCTACTTCCCTAAGCCATAGGCGCATGGATTAAGACAGGGGACATTTTAGCGTTATATATATATATATATATATACGGTGTAGACACACGCCAGTCACTGGGAGAACTCAATTCATTACTGAAGATTAACAGGATAAAATGTATGACAAAGTGAAAAGGGTTTTCTTGTGACATGTTTCGTTCTTTAGGACTTCATCGGACTTGCGCATGTGTAGTTGCGCCAAGATAACAAATTTAGTCCTGAAGAGCGAAACGCGTCACACGAAAACTTATTACCCTTTGTCATAGGTTTATATGAATTCCATTCCTTGCGAGAAGCCTCGATTGGAAGTGATGAGTAATCTCCGTCTAACCCGGCAAGTTATTTGTTCACAAGTGCTGTAGCCTGCTATTGTCCTTAAGGACACATGACCCAGTGAATACAGACGTTGGTTATTTCCTGACTTAACTCTTAGAGTTGTAAGTTCAATATCAGGCTACAGCAGTAGGGAGTAAATAACTTGCAGGGATAGAAGGAGATAACTCATGACTTCCAATCGAGGCTTCCCGCAAGGAATGGAGTTCATATACCTCCGTGATCGTAATAAAGGGTTCGGTTCGAAATTCCTAGCACCTGAAGAAGGCTGGAGCGTACAACGGCCGAAACGTCGTACAAATGGCAACAAAAATTAGAACAATAGTCCGACTAATGTAAACTCTATATATATATATATATATATATATATATATATATATATATATATCCTAAGAATGTTGCTTGTGTGAGTAACTTTTTAATGATCAAGCAGCATGACAAGATCAATTTGATTAGTGATGGATCAATCACGGAGAATTAACTCCTCGTGATTCTCTATACGTGTACGCCCAACAGATTTTAATCCTCCGAGACTGGCAGGTATCTAAGCTGGTCTGTTCGGTATTTAAAATGCTCGAAGAAGATATGAAGGCATGCCTTGGGCAATGGAGCGAAGCGGTAAGCTGAATTTATTTTTACGCCGAAAACCGTTACGGTAATAGCACCCAAAGGCACGACTATATATATATATATATATATATATATATATATATATGCTTCCTGTTCACTGTTCCCCTCAAAATGATTAAATGGGATAGTACAGACTGATCGATACAAAAGACCAACGAAGATGATAAGAATCAGCTGGCCGATCAATATTTCCATGAACTTTTTCTTTATGAAAAACGAAGAAAAAAAACTTTCAATTTTTGATAAATGAAAGAAATTAAAAGTTTTCTAAAGTTTGATTAGTTAAAATTCTTTAAACTTTCTATAAATCTTAAATTATATATATATATATATATATATATATATATATATATATATATATATATATGTATTTTTATTCAATATGAATTCAAAGCAACAAGACGTGGAACCAATCAATTTTTTTACTTTGTTTTGTATTTTTAACTTGGTTTTGGCATCAAAAATAGGCAATGAAGTTTCTTTAAGTAAAAATGATCACAATAAACTCAGACTGACCTGAAGAAATCTTAATAAGTAATATATATAAAGTTTCCTTATAATTCCTCATTTTCTAGCGACATTACAGACGGTCGAATTCAAACTCTCTTTAATTAATTTTACTCTATATTCACGAGTCAGACGATTTTTGTCTTTTTCCAAATATAATTAAAATGTATTTTAGAAATTGTCATGTTATATATTGCCCTATAGTTCTAGCATCTCTTTTGATAAGTATGCCTCTTGATGACATAGACTATAAGGCTTAGCCATAACTTCCTTTTTTGCTTTAATGTATTTTATAAATTTCTATGATTGTTCCCGGAAAAAGTAACGGATTAGATTCCGGAAGGCTGCATATTTGTTTTTAATTCAGAGAACAATGGTTGCCCTGACATGCACGAGAGACCAGTCTACACTATTATTTAATTCATGGCTGAAAAAACTGTTGCAATAAAGTAAGCACAACTACAACCGGAATTTTGAATTGGACTGTGGATTACATTTTCTGCAACGATAAACGTTACGCCACTCCATATCCTGCATTGACAGGCATCATACCCATCCCAATAGAGAGATTATTTACTTATGGATCAACACGTTTACCTAGGATCATAGTGTCTGTACATTTGCTCCTCAGCTCTGAGTTTTTTACTTAACAGTACAGGGTACCAGAGATTTGATTATATACTTATGCATCAACAGGTTTACCTAGGAACATAGTGTCTGTGCATTCTACTCCTCGGCTCTGTGTTTTACTTAACAGTACAGGGTACCAGAGATTTGATTATATACTTATGCATCAACAGGTTTACCTAGGAATATAGTGTCTAGCATTCTGTCTTTCGGCTCTGTGTTTTACTTAACATATACAGGGTACCAGAGGGATTGGATTATATACTTATGCATCAAATAAAGGCTATTCTAGAACATATGTCTGTGTGCATTCTGCCCCTAGCTCTGTGTTTTACTTAACAGTACAGGGTACCTCAGGAGATTTGATTATATACTTATGCATCAACAGGTTTACCTAGGAACATAGTGTCTGTGCAGAATTTTGCCCTCAGCTCTGTTTTACTTACAGCAGCAGTGGGCACAGAGATTTGATTATACACTTCATAATGTAACAGTTTTACCTAGGAACATAGTGGCCTGTGCATTCTGCTCCTCAGCTCTGGTGGTTTACTTAACAGTACAGGGTACCAGAGATTTGATTATATACTTATGCATCAACAGGCTTGCTTCCAGGAAAACATAGTGTCTGTGCATTCTGCTCCTCAGCTCTGTGTTTTACTTAACAGTACAGGGCACTTAGGATTTGATTACATTATGCATCAACAGGTTTACCTAGAACATAGTGTCTGCATTCTTGCCCTCAGCTCTGTGTTACTGAACAGTACAGGGTACCAGAGATTTGATTATATACTTATGCATCAACAGGTTTACCTAGGAATATAGTGTCTGTGCATTCTGCTCCTCAGCTCTGTGTTTTACTTAACAAAATAGGGTACCAGAGATTTGATTATATACTTATGCATCAACAGGTTTACCTAGGAACATAGTGTCTGTGCATTCTGCCTCGGCTCTGTGTTTTACTTCTTAACAGCACAGGTACCAGAGATTTGATTATATACTTATGCATCAACAGGTTTACCTAGGAACATAGTGTCTGTGCATTCTGCTCCTCGGCTCTGTGTTTTACTTAACAGTACAGGGTACCAGAGATTTGATTATATACTTGCGAACAACAGGTTTACCTAGGAACATAGTGTCTGTGCATTCTGGCTCCCTCGGCTCTGTTTTACTTAACAGTACAGGGCACTAGAGATTTGATTATATACTATGCATCACAGGTTTACCTAGAACATAGTGTCTGTGCATTCTGCTCCTGGCTCTGTGTTTTACTTTAACAGCACAGGGTACTAGAGATTTGATTATATACTTATGCATCAACAGGTTTACCTAGGAACATAGTGTCTGCATTTCACTGGCTCTGTGTTTTACTTCTGTAGCACAGGGTACCAGAGATTTGATTATATACTTATGCATCAACAGGTTTACCTAGGAACATAGTGTCTGTGCATTCTGCTCCTCAGCTCTGTAGCCCATTTAAACAGTACAGGGTACCAGAGATTTGATTATATACTTATGCATCAACAGGTTTACCTAGGCTCAGTGTTCAGCATTCTGCTCCTCGGCTCACTGTCAAGGATTAGTGCAGTATCTTTGTGTTCTAACTAACAGTACAGTGTGACAGGTATTCTGTTATTCACTTGTGAATAAATACACGTACACTGTACAATAGTGTCTGTGCATTCTGTTCCTTAGATCATTGTTAAAGATCAGTGCGGTATATCTGTGCTACCTAACAGTACAGGGTGCCATGTATTTGAATATACGTCTTGAATGGGCCATAGACTGAAGATGACCTAACATAATGTTACGCAGTATGCGCCAATTCTTATCATTCTAATTTCTCTTTCAGATTTATCCAGAGCATCAATATGACGATCTGGTACTGGCTTCGAGCCACGCCGATTCAAAGATAGCTAGCTTATTTGAAATGTCTGTGTCAATGTCAGGAATGTACTGAAGTCTTTTGGTGAGACGTATCATCTGTCACCAAGAGACATAAACATTCTAGCAGTCAAACATCATGTTGACAGTTGATTAATTCAGCCGGTCAAACATATTATCAACCAAGACTTCAGGAATTCGAAGAAGATCATCACGAAGAAGTTCGTAGTGCTTAATTTTACTACTAGACGTATGTTTCAGAATGTCATCAGGTAATAATCCCACATTGTAGGATCTGATTCTTCTGTTGTTTTGGTCATCACTAATTGCTCTACAATGTGGCCTTGTTAAAAAAAAACCGTTTTATGTTGACGTAAAGGTCCCACAGATAATAAGCACTACTATATATCAAATACGCCTTCATTTGCCGTGTCAATTCAGGACGTAGGCTATCATGGATTTTCATTTGCCTCTGTTCTTTGTATCTCTTAAAATATTCCCTCTTGGTATCTCTCTCAAACCCCGCTGTGCCATCCGTTTGCTCAAGTCCATCAAATTTATCTCTCTTCCCCTCTATCCGTCCTGTGAGTATCGGATTCTTCAAACCCTCCTTTTTCATTGCGTTACCCAGGAATCTCATCTGTCTCTTCCTGATGTTAAATACAAGTTTTCTTTTTGTTTGCATCCTCTCCAGTACTTCATCGTTGCTCAAGTGCTCTGTCCATGGTATCTTCAGCATTCTTTTGTAAAACCACATTTCTGCTGCCTCGAGCCTCTCCTTCATCCTTGAAGAGATCGTCCAACATTCGCTGCCATACAGAAGGACAGGTATGACATAGCAATCCAGCACTTTTTTTTTCCAACGAGATTTTCTTGTCTTTTAGTACTCTGGTTAGATTTTGAAATGCGTCCTTGGCGATGCCAATGCGTCTTTGGATCTAAACATTGCACTTTCCATCTTCTGTCAACATACCTCCCAGGTATTTAAATTTCTTTACTTGTTTTATTTTAATGTCTCCGACCTGTAGTTGGCATTTTGGGGACTTCTTTTTGCTGATGACCATACATTCAGTTTTCTTGAAGTTTATGCTCAGTACTTTCTTCTTGCTTTTTTTTTGCTACTTTCTGTAGGAGGTCCTGCATTTTCATGCCATTGTCTGTTATCAGCACTGTGTCATCCGTGTATCTTATATGGCTGAGATTGTAGCCGCCACTGACGATTCTTGGCAAGAATTCTATCTCTTGCATAAACAATTGATAAAAACAATAAAAACGCCTTTTTATCTTTATTAGTAAACGAATATGCAAAGTTGTAGATTTTAAGATTTACATTTCTTTTTACTTAGGCTTCTGAATATCAAGATGTATCAGAAAGTTATTTCTTTAACAAGTTCTACAAAAGAAATCTTTTCCATCGTCATCTTCCGCTAATCAATTGACTTGTAAATTTTTAAACATATAAACAACATTAATAATTGTATCTAATATTTTCTTATATTTTTCTGCTTTTTTTTTCTCTAACTTTTCTTCGAATCTCTGTAAATGTTATAACAGTTCAGGAAACAAAAAGAGAAAGTCAAATATTGTTAGATTCTTTTACAAGACTGCGGTCAATACGACTCGACTGAAAGTTCAATCGATTAAAAGTGCTGTCCATAAAAGCTGTATAAAAATCAATTTAGTACAAAAGGCCATTGTCGTAGATACTTTTATTTAGCCTCTAATGTAGTCAGATCTAATCTATCTTACCAAAGACGGAATGCTTACCATCAGATTAAAAATTAATGCAAAATTCTGAAATACAAATGAGTGCCAGTTTTTGGAGCCTTTTCGTTTGCCTGTAGACGGTATAAGATTAACAAGGTTTTCACAAATGAAAAAAAATGTGTAAATATATTATAAACCTTTTCAACAAAATATCAAAGTAAGCTATTTTCATTGAAACTCTCATGCAATAAAAAAAAATTTAACAAGAATAAAAATCATATCAAAAATTATTAAGCTTTTCTTTTTGTGCAACTATAACTCTATAACTTAAAACTTGTGTTTTCGTTCATTTTTTTAAGCATAAATTCTGAAAAAGCTACTAAGAAAAATTAAAACTTGACGATGTTTAATTTAATGAATCTGATTGAAGCTAGAAATATTGTTCTGGAGACATGAGAAAATGTTATCGCAGCAAATAAATTGGTTTGCAAAGTTTTTAGCTCAAGTAAAAAAGAAATTAATATTGTTTGTATTATCTACTAAGTTTAGTTTAAGTTTAGTCAAGCGACCAATCACAGAAATCACCAAAAAGGAGGGTTTTAATCATCATCATCATCATCATCATCAGTGCTATAACCGGTTCTAGTCCTAGGATAGTTGCAGGCACACACTCGACTAGTTTCTTCTGCATATCTGGGTTGAAATCCCAATAGGTATTCATTCATGGTCAACGTGGCTTGTACAAATAAAACTGGTGAAACTCATCTCTCTCCAAGTGAAACAACAAACTTGAAAGCATGGTGGTTTCGCTTGGTTTGTTTGCTTGAATTGTTTGTTAGTATTATAAACTCCTTCTAAGCATATATTTCTTTTTGAATGCAGCAATTCCGGGATCGATGACAGGTGAAAAATATTCAGTCAGTTAAGTGCCATACGTAATACACGCTTGGGCGATCATGTCTCGAAAGAGACATGACTGACTGGGCAGAAGATTATCCCGCAGTAGATTGCCATTGCTTTCTGCGGTAGACTGGTTGCCGACCAAGGCTACAGAACCCAATCTGTCCTGTTATTTAACCCATAACTGGAAGGAATAGACGGATTAATACCTTTCCCAAGGGTATTTGCGCGTAAGTGAATGCAATGAATTCAGCTGGAATTCGAACTCGGCTCCCCGATTTCTCGTTCGGAGCCGATATTCAATGCACCACAACGCACATCCATAAGACGACAGATGACGAATATTAAACGGCATAAATTCTGCCATCTTCACAGCGACCTTTGCGGCGATTATTCTCAAACTTTTTGGGCGACGATTAAACTTTTCAAGTTATGAATCCTTTTACCGGGGTTCACATAAACTCGACTTCCTCACAAAAATCAGTTTCACATAAAAATTTCATAATCTTATTCTTCATGATCTTTGTCCCTTTCGTCGTCACCGTCAGCAACAACAAATACAATATGCAACAAACACCTATGTCGAAAAACAATAAACCAGACCTAAATGTTTATAAAATATAACTATATTTTATTTTCTTTTTCTTAAAGAAATCTTCGGTGACGTGCCATGGGTTAGACGGTTGTTTTGGTCAGAGTTGTAAGCACCCCTACATCGGGAAAACCCCGATTTTAAGACATACGTCCGTTTCGACGGGTGAACTCACTTCCATGCCATTGTCAGCTATCTTCCGGTAGAAACTTGAATGTGGAGCATAAACCTCTGATCCCAGTAGACAGAATAAAAATTCCAATTCAAAAATGTTTTCAATTTTTGAGCACCTGGCTGACATTTTTCAACAAAATACATTTCACTCAAATTTCAAAATATCTGTCACCAAGCGCAAAAACACTTTATTGTCATAAATTTCATGATTCTCAAAAATATCGTCTAAGGAATATTTAACATTCATTTCCCTCCATTCTTTCAAAATGTTTTTATTTGAACATTTGAAGTGCCTTTCTTTTTCTTTTGTTCTCATGACCCAAACCTCTCCACCATACCCACCGTCATCGTACAGCAATTTACATAATAAGGCATAATAAAAAAAAAATCGCAATATCTCAACAAAAAAATACACATTATATCAAAGGAGTAATCCGTCTCTCTTCCATTGTGTCTTCCTCGTAAATTTTATTAATGTAAAAATTTTAAGCTAAACACTTAACTCGGGAATCACAAAGAACCAGGCCAGAATACGATTTACATAAAAAAGAATATTTTAATTTTCTTTTTTTTACTTCTACTGGGTAGGTCACCCGTCTTCACATACTGAGACGCGTTGGTACCCTGTCGTGGAGTAATGGTTAGTACCAGAACAATTACAACTGAGCAGTGAGTTTGACCCTCAGCAGGTTCTCCATAATTTCGGCCTTATGCCACATATAAATTGCACTTAGAAAATCATCATTCCGAGACATAACTTATAACCATAAAAAAATTCATATTTTCGCATACCTCCGTCAGTTTCTAAAGTTGTCTGCACATCTTGGAATCATTATTCTCAACAACTGACCCCATAGCCTTCTCTTTGTAACGGCGAACCTTTCATCTTTATTACTTAGACGATTTTGTTTTGTTTCTTTACCCTTTTATTTTTTATTTATTAATTTTTTTCAATTATTCAATTCAAACACCAGACGTAAACCACATACTGGCCACTGAAGGGTTTACTTGTTATGTTCTGCCTCATTTCATTTTCATTTTTCTTCTTGTCAACTTTGTGGCAACCTCTAACTTTATGACACCCTGACGAAAAACCTTAAATCAAAAAAAATATATATCGTATAATGCAATAGAAGAGAAAAGTAAAAAGCACTCAATTTTTGAAAAGAAGTCTTTTTATTTTTTTTTTTCTTGTCACCATTATTTTTCTGGTTTATTTTTGTTGTTTTTTTCAGTTTTTTTCTTTAAACACGTCAAAAAAAGTCTGTTAATTATGAAAAGTTCGTTATTTTTTTCTTCTTTTTGAGGAACACACGCAAGAAATTTTATACAATGTTCCAAATGTTTGTTTCTTTTTCTTTTTCTAAAGAACACACATAAAAATGTTTTATACAGTTCAAAAGTTTTTTTTTCTTTGAAGAACACTCATCAAAAAGTTCGATTTTCTTTCCTTCTGAAGAACACACATCAGAAATATTTTATACAGTTCACAGTTCTTTTCACTTATGGCCCTTCTCTTCTCTCTTTAAACTTAACCACACGCACAGACGCAATGGTGCACGACCGCTGCCGAAGACGGTAACCGCATCTCCATTTTAAATTGAGACCAGGTAAATGAACTTTTCATACCTATGTGACTCTACCTTAAGTAAGCAGTAACAGACAGTAGTTGGGGGGGGGGGGATCACCTCAAAGCCATGTGTCCAGTTAGCAAGGGAGGGAGAGAGAACAATAAAATAAAAAACAAACATGGCCGGTCTTAGAATTCCTACATTATTAAGAACAATTTACACAAACATAGTCGCAGTGCATTACAAAAGCGACAAGTAGAAAACTTAGGTTAGTAACAAAACAGGAACAAAGAACCAGAAAAGAACAAAAAAAAAAGATAAATAAATAATTCAAAAAAATAAGATCACACTGGCTAAACTTACCAGTTGCAGGCTGACTGACAGAAAAAGTTAAGAAAATTTCAAAAATTATCTCCATTTTGTTTCTTCTATTCAGTTCTGGAAAGTTTAAGTTACCTTAAGTAAGCAGTAACAGACAGTAGTTGGAGTGGGGGATCACCTCAAAGCCATGTGTCCAGTTAGCAAGGGAGGGAGAGAGAACAATAACAAACATGGCCGGTCTTAGAATTCCTACATATAACCAAAACCCTAATATACCAAACCTAAATTTGATAATTAAGAACAATTTACACAAACATAGTCGCAGTGCATTACAAAAGCGACATTACATATATAATATCATAAATCCCAATAAATAAGATGATTTGGCACAGACATTTGCCTAATTTGCGCAGTGCATATCATTTCTAACAAGTCTGCCGTGGATAACATAATAACCAAACGAGAGAGAAAAAAACAAACAAAACCATCAAAGATCTATGATATCCAATGATGTTGGCACATCTTCCCGATCAGAGGATTAGCTCGCCATTCTCATAGCTCTAAACTCCCAACTAACCTAATCTAAATGCGTGCCGGATTTTTTTACTAAACGTTTTTCCAACATCTTAAACCACCAAAATTCCTCCAATGCATGTCTAACTTTCCATTTCTTACTGTATCCCTCATAGAACCTCTCGGAACCTCATAGTATTCCTATATTGTGCTCCTATAAAATTACCCAAATAATCTCACAGAACTTGACTATCGGGGCTTTCCACATGTTTTTCACAAAGCGGCGATAGGAGGTAATTCCAATAATGGCTTTCACCTGCCAAAAATTAGTTGGGGCCGAAACCGAATTTAGGTGGAAGAGTTCGAAAAATATTTCCATACCTTACAAATTATCTCTTCCTCTGACTATTACCTCCACTTCTCCTTCATCAACTCTGTTTGCGTTTTTTTTTTCATCTTTTTCTGGGTTCCCTGACAACTCTTTCCCTAAAAATACAAATCAAAACCTCACTATTTCTAACTTCACGGTTAGACTCTTTAAAATTATGCTCTTCTATGTTAGTTTTTGGCGGAAACAGCAATTTCCCGTGCAATGAAAAAAAAAATCGAACAGATTCACCACAAGTAAACGAAAAGAATTTGTCACCTGATGTCTGCGTCGTAACCGTCTAGCTTTTTTTATTATTTTTTTTTTTTACTTTCTTTTCCTTTTTGTTTGGTTTGGTTTGGTTTTTAAACACAGTGCACCAACACGAACGTATTATATATTTCTTCTGAGTATATATTTCTTTTTGAAAACACTTCTGTTTGTTTGGGCCCCACGTTGCTGATCAAAGGTGCTGGGAGAACGAACGACGAATGCTGCACGACGATGTTGGGCTGGTGACGAACATTAACTTCATATATTCGGCGGTTTTCACTGCAACCAATACGGCGATTATTCTCAAACTTCTTGACCGGTTATTAAACTCCAAAATCCGCAACAAATTCGGGGTGACGATTAAACTTTTCAAATCATAAATCACTTTGTCGAGAACCAGTCAACCCAACTTTTTCACAAAAATCAGTTTCACATAATCATTTCATAATGCTATTCTTCATTTTCTTTGTCTCTCCTGTCGTCTCCGTCAACAACAACAAATTCAATCTGCAAAAAAACGCCTCCGTCTAAAACAATAGGACCAGACCCAAATGTAAATAAAATATAAAATATATTCTATTTTCCTTTTTCATACAAAGACATCTTTGGTGACATGCCATGGGTTAGGAGGTTGTTTGGTCAGAGTTGTCAGCACTACCATACATCGGGGAAACCCCGATTTTAGGACATCCGTCCGCTTCGACGGGTGAACTCAGATTCTTACAAAATCAAAATTGCAATTATTACTAAAGATTTTCTGTCAGCTTCACGTCACTTCCGTGCCATTGACAGCTATCTTCCGGTACAAACTTGAATGTGGGACATACACCTCTGACCCCGGCAGACAAAACAAAAATCCCAATTCGAAAATGTTTTCCCTTTTGCGCACGTAGCTGACATTTTTTCAACAAAGTATATTTTATTCAAATTTCAAAATATCTGTCACTAAGCACAAATACACTCATTATAAAATATTTCATGGTCTCCAAAATATCTTCTAAC
The DNA here is from genome assembly GCA_037127315.1 of Ascarosepion bandense. NCBI lineage: Eukaryota > Metazoa > Mollusca > Cephalopoda > Sepiida > Sepiidae > Ascarosepion > Ascarosepion bandense. Next base: position 834,464 of record JBBBDQ010000673.1, on the reverse strand, counting down.
GAATATTTAACATTAGAATAGCTTGCTTCGTTTGTTTGCTTCGTTTGTGTATTTGGGTTTTTTGCTTAGTTTTCTGTTTGGTTTGTTGGCTTGGATGATTTGATTCGTTTGTTTAGTCCGTTTGTTTGCTCAATATGTTTGCTTGGATCGAATACTTGGTTTGTTTGCTTCGAGTGTTTGCTTGATTTGTTTGCTTGAATTGTTTGCTTGTAAACGTTTAACAGTTCTTTTATGTATTTTTTTGTAAAAGATATTTTAATCGTAATATATGGTTGTGTCTGAAAAACTGCTTGTCTTTTATTTTTTCATAACAGTTTGGTCGTATACTCTCCTGCCTTCCTTAGTTACCTGTTGGGTTCTGGAATGTATAATCATTTTTTTTCAGAAAGCGTGTTCATCTTCTTCTATATATCATATCCGGTAATTGCGTTTATGTGTTCTTGTGATTGTTTCCATCTCATCTTTGGGCTTATCTCGTGATCTGCCAAAGAGATTTAATTAATCTGCAATGAACAAATGGTGAACTTGGGATATCATCGGCATGATCCGTGAGATAATATCGCTTGCAAGGTTCAAAAGGAAGCAGTGGTTTCAGGGTGGAGATTGGCAAGTATCAAACTCAAGAACACACGGACACAAACTCCGGGTGGAATATATATGAGAAGAGATATGCATGCTTCCTCAAAACAAGCTTTGTCAATATTCCAAACACGGTAGAAATACGCCGAAGTCTGGTGGATGTAGAACAAACCATTAGCAAAACAAACAAAAATGTCGAGAAAATTAATCAGAACAAACCATATACAATGAGTCAAACAGTTGCAACATATGTGCGTATCTTAGAAGTTAAAACGCTTGTAGGTTACTCCACTTGACATCGCTAATCTCCCGTTAAGTGGCGCTGTTTAAGTCTATAAAAGAACAAACGTTTCATTTTTCTTCGTTTTTCTTCCTCTTGGTTCAAGATTTATCAGTACATAAATACGTTCTTTTCCTTGGTCTACTGACGACTGAGATCTCGCATACAAACACATACATTACACAAACAAGCAAGGACATTCTTGTTAAGACAAAAGTAAAGGAAAAGACATTCAAATTTAGCTATTCTTAATATCTAAGTTTTTAATACATTATTATTTCTTTTTAACACATTAACATAATTTATTTTTGTTAATGCATGCATTTATGTTTGGTTATGGGTGCGTAGCCAAGTGGTTAGAACGTTTTGCCTTCTGACCATGAGGCCCGAGTTCAAATCTCATTATGGTCGATTTGACCTAACACTTGTGAGTAAAATGGGAGCCGCCGACGAAGTTACAAATTATCGTGACCGAGGATTTGGGCGTTCTGATCATGTTTAGACTGTTGTTCATGTTAGTTACAGTTTCTTGGAGTTATCTAAGATCTGCTAAACATAGTTGCAGTATAGGTCACAGGTGGGCTCTGTGTCTGTTGAACAAACACAAATGTCCCTGAGCAGGCGTCTGCAGCAGGGATTTACAAGTAGACAAGCGTTCTTGGATATGAAAGGTCAACTATACATAATGCTTGTTTAAAAATCAATGTTTTTAACTTATTTTCCTCGGACTCATATAGGTTTGTCAAATATTGATTATTTCCAGGTTAAATGCACCAGGAACTATTAAATATTTCCTAAAGAAAACCGGCACAACTCGCAACAAAATTGGCGACTCCTGCAAACTCTCTCATTAACCAAATTTTCCTTATGTATAAATCGTTTTTTGTATCATTAATAACTTTCAATAGATAATTCACAAATCCTAAATGTTCATAGTGTTGACAGGAATTCGTAACTGAACTTACATTTTACGATTACACTACATTTGAGTCGTTCATCCTTCAGGAAATAATTTCAAAATATTCACTGGTAACTCTTTCACATAGGTTTGCATGGAAGCAGCAAAAAAAGAGATCACAATTTGTATAGTCATCGACTTATTCCGCCCATTCAGTGTGGCTGCCATTGCCTATATCCTCATCGCTATGTTCGCAAGAAAAAATCAAACAAAAATTGGCACCGAAAAAGAAACTCGATATTTCTGATTTAACCAATCACAAAATCCCGCTCATGTTACCCAAAATGTAGATGACTTCTTCTGCCAGGATTTATCTTTATAAGTGTCGGATTATTATTTTTTTTATAATCATTTCACCCCAAGCAAGGCAGAAATGCCACTGCTGCGTATGGGGTTACGGTGAGAGAAAAAAAAGGTACAGGGGATGTCGAAGAAAAGATAAAATCTGGATGAGAGTCAAGTAGATAAATGATGGCAACTGACATTGCATTTAAACTTTTGGAGATTGTAGCTATCAGGGAATCAAGAAAATGGAAGTGTATTCCACAAACGGAAAATGCGAGAAAAGAAACTGTTAGAGTAGAAATGGCTGTTACATTTAACTATTTCTACTGTAAAATGATGGGACCTTGATGTCAATCTAGTAGCACGAATAAGGAAAAAAGCTCGTCAGAACAGTTTTCATGAAAATACTTGTGGAAAAGACAGAGAGAAGCCACATCACGTCGGTGAGAAAGTGATTGAAGGAGAGCTGCCAAGTCAGAATTGATTATATAGCAGATCCTTCTTTAGATTTTGTCAAGAACCTCAAGATGAATAAAAGGAACACCAGACCAAATGTGCCAACAGTGTTTAATGTACAGACGACTAGTAGATTTACAAATGTGCAAAATGGATTCTGACAAGAAAAACTTCCTGGCCTGACACAGGGAACCAACCTTCCAAGCAGTAGATGCAGCTGTGAATTTAGTGTAGTCATTCCATTTGAGTCTACGGCTATATTGTGTTGAATACACCGGTTCTCGTTCGATCACCGAAGTTAAGCAACATCGAGCCTGGTCAGTGCTTAGATGGGTGACCTTTTGAAAATACCAGATGCTGTAAACGTAAGGACCAAGAATGGTCCACCGGTCCTCCAGGTTTAGGGTTTGACGCAGGACTAACAACCCTGCTCCATAAAAAACAGTTTGTTACGGAAACAGTAACAAAAGTTGTTGCCCTACACACCATTGGGTGTAACGGATGAGATGATGATGATTCCATTTGAAGTCGTTTTAGAGAGTGAGGCCAAAGAGGCGCTGTTCGTTGTTCTCTAGGAGACTAGCATCATCCATTTTAATGGTAAGCAGGAATGTTTCTCTATTGTAGTTAAAATAGAGCAGCTTCGTTTTGGAGGCATTAAAACTTACTGGCCATTTCTTACCACAATCAATAACAGATTGGAGGCCCTTTTGAAGTGCAGCAGCGAGGTTTACTTTGTCAGCCTTGGCATACTTCTTACAAAGACGATCGTAAACGGTGGTATATGTATCAAAGATGAAGAATTGCAGCCATATCTGGATAAGAGCTTCCCAATTCTTATTTTCTAGCATTGATTGGGTCTTAAACCATTTATACGGTCTTTGTGGGAAATGAAATATTTTCCACTCAACAGTATCTTGTCTACATATACAACGTTGCAAGACTGTCTGGGGTCTATCTTTATTTCGATGTCAAATGTTCAGATGAACTTTACTCTTTGGTATCACCAGTTCAAACCTTTACAGCTAGGACTCGCCCTAATCACACAGTCAAATCACCCAATTTTCCTCCATAAGGAGAAATTTCCACTTAGACAGCTTTTACCTGAGAACTGTTATTTTGTGGGGCAAACTCCCGCAAATATGCTTTCTCTAAACTACAATATTAACTTATAAAAGTTAAGGTTGGATCCTTATCTAACTTTCTTATCCTTAAAATCTTCTCTTGTGTTCATGTCAACATCTCATTCAGAAACTCTCCTACCATGAGTGGCTCTTGAGTCTTATATTAGGTAAACTTTAGTATAAAATAAGTATGAAATAAAGTTTAGATAATCACTGAGGGCAACTTGATGATATCAGCCTATCGCCTACGATTTCAGGTTAGCTTTTCAAAACACTGATATCTATCGTTTCTGAATTTCTAGAATGATGAGTTATAATTATTTACAAGCAAACTAATGTGCTCGACTTAGTTGTTACTATTACAACGTTTCGATTGCTGTGCTCTTGCTTTCTTCATGTGTCTGTTGAATCGGGTAACCTTTAGTTAATTTCGAACTGAGCACGCTATTTAATCTAGCGGAGGGGGTCGATTGCTGCTTTGTACATGATTATGGATATGTCTCAGCTTATTCTTTTTTTTTTTAGTAATTCTTACTTACTGCTAGTTTTCTTTACATTGAATCTGAGTTTGTACTACCTAGTGCAGGGATTGAACTCACAATCACTATACCATCAAATTCACAAACCAACGCTTTAATCCTCTATTATCCTGAAGGGTTACACAGACTGGCAAACACCTAAAAAGGGTCAGAGGACACAACGACAGAAATATGTTTATTTATCATTTATTAATGAGAGCAGCTTGAAGGTATTATCTCTCTCATATTTATTTAGATCCATAATGTTACGTGTCCAAAATTACTAATTTTATCGCTGATCAAAATATCTTAACAACGCCTTAAGAATGCAACACAAATGAGATCTCAGAAGGCAAACATGTCAAATTCATCTGATCTTTACTGTCTTTCGAGTCCCGAAAAGATTATAAGGCACTTTAATAATCTATCATTTTTAGAGACAAAAGATTAGGCTGAATAATGCAAGAGTAATATGAAATTAGATTCAAGATAACCATCTACTGGAATGGTTACGGTAATAGTAATATTAACCATTTCATCAAAAGGAAACATTTGGCATTCATCGACCGAACAATCAATGCTACATTTTTCATTTAAAACCATTTTTTCAGGAAAATGTTTCTCAAGTCCAGTAACTGTTATTCTTCTTTTCAGTATTAAATGTGTCTTCCTTCCTAACTTTTTGTTTGAAGTAGTATGGAACGTTAGCCTCTTTGTTATGTTATTATTTTGTCCTCGAATTACATGTGCTTTCCATTTTAGTTAGTGCTGCTATTGAAATTCCTAAAATTATTCAGTTTCTTTTATTTAGTACAGTTCTTCAGGATTCTGTAGCGCCAGTCCACAATATTTGAAGAAAAATGGTCCTCGCTAAGACCTACAGTCTTCATTCGCTCAAAGCCATTTTTAATCATTGATCTGAGAAAGTAGCTGCGTAATGCTGACAGTTTAGTTATTTCTCAATGGGTTTGGCACGTCACATGACATCCATGAGAAAGTCTTTATATGACGAGGCTATTCAAGAACATGACTAAGGTTTCGGTTTTGTATCCATATATATTTGTACCAAATTTCCTTAATCATCTACTGAAAGGTAACTTGGAAATAGAACAAACTTCAAGTCTTTACACTGGATGTAAATTTATAAAGCAAATTATTTCTGTAATTTTGAAATGAGACATTGTCATTCCAAAAAATTATTTAAATTGCGGATCTGATATCTGATTCTTGTCGTTATCAAATTTCGGACGACACAGGTACACTATAATTATTAAGCCACCTCAGTGTTTTAAAATGTATTTCAAACTATTTTTAGTATTTCTTGTCGAGCGAATAATTGCAAATGAAATACAATGGTTCTTTTATAAAATACTGCACAATAACATGTGCATCAAATGAATTTATAAATATTTAATAATTACCTATATTGCTGTTTCATTAATGAAAGAATGAAGAAAATTTAGGGTGGTTCATTTTTGCTTCCTTGCCTTGTAAAGTTTCGCAAAGTAATAATGACAAAAGAACCATTCTATTTTCTTTCAGAATTATCCACTTGGCAATAAATACTAAAAATAGCATGAAATACGTCTTTCCTTTTAAAAAAACTTGGGATGCCTAATAATTATGGCCGGTAGTGTAGTTGTCTCATTTTTGTTTTTGATTTTTTTTTTGTTTTGTTTTTGTTTTTGTTTTTGTTTTTGTTTTTTTGTTTTGATTTTTTGTTTTTGTTTTTTTTGTGTTTTTTTTTTCAACAATAAAAGAACTGAGGTATAATCTCCACCTAAAATTTATAATTGCCCACATCACAGGTGTTGTTGGTTTGGCATAATGAGTTGCATTGATCAGCAGATTTGCCACCATTTTCAAGATGAGGGTTTCATGTTCTTCTGCAGCGAGTGTAAAAAGTGTATTACTCTTTTATAGGCGTCACTAAATACATGAAAGTTTGCAAGAAAACATGAAAGCTACACCCCTGATCTTTGGCGAATCCAACAGACGACATGAGATGTTTTAAACTACTGACGGACACTACTTAAAAAAATAAATAAATGCATTATCTCCATAAATATTGTACATTTTGTGAAAAACTGACGAATGCCTAAACATTAACGGCTAGTCTAGCAAAAGAAATGAGATCAAGTTGAGAATAACTCATCGAATGGATGATAAAACTTTGAAACTGAGAAGTGAACACAAAAAAAATAACTTGAAATTCTAGATTTTCTTACTTACCTTGTTGAGGGAGCAGGTCAGGATGATCTCTGTGAAGATTTTCCAAACATTTAACAATTTCTGACTGAAATGTAAACGTTACATCGGTTTTGTAAGTTTTCAGGAAAAATCAATGGTTACTATATATATATATATATAGCATAGTGATGATCCACGTATACTGTCTTAATATGTATAGGAAAGAATATTAAAACGTTTTGAGTTTGAAAATGTGTTTTTTTGACAGTATTTGTTTATTTCTACTATTGTAATTTATATTTCAGACCGCCTTCGGTCCTTCATCAGAAACATTTTGTTTCTGATGAAAGACCGAGGACGGTCTGAAATATAAATTACAATAGTAGAAATAAACAAATACTGTCAAAAAAACACATTTTCAAACTCAAAACGTTTTAATATTCTTTCCTATAGATAGATAGATAGATAGATAGATAGATAGATAGATAGATTTATTAAAATAAATTTTCAAAATTCAAAAATGTTGAATGAACATTTCAACATGAAATCCCTAAGAGAGATCTCACGCCTCCTCAGCAACAGTAGGTCTATATTCAAAATGAGAATAAAAATAACAAGAGAAATAAAAAATAAAAAAAGATAAAGAAATACAAAAATATAAAGAAATAAATAACGGTTAAGATTTGAGAAATATACGTCACAAAAACTTTTTTTTGAAAATCAGTCTATTAAAAAGAAATTTTGAATATAGACCTACTGTTGCTGAGGAGGCGTGAAATCTCTCTTAGGGATTTCATGTTGACATGTTCATTCAACATTTTTGAATTTTGAAAATTTATTTTAATTTATATTGGCTCTGTAATTTTAATTACATTGAGCTCTCCTCCTGTATCATTTTTAATATTAAAATTTTTAATATTAATTAGGATCAGCTTCTTGGAATTTACCTTCCTACTTCGGATTAAAGTAATTTAATAATAAAAAATATAGATATATATATATATTTATATTGGAAATCACTTTTATTATTTCTTAAATTTCCCTAACAAAATCTATAAATATTAAATGAAAATAAGGTAGATTCTTTTCATATTTGGTTATATAATATAGTTACCCTTGAAAAAAGAATGGATCAAAAGTTGCATAAACCAACTACTGGTGTAAAAGTGGTAGCATCAACTGTCTTTGTATTTTTTAGGAAGGAAAAAACAAAGAAAGGAAGAGAGAAGAGAAATAAAAAAAAATCCTTCACACTTCCTTCTACCAACAAGGCATACCAAAAAAGGAACTCATATTTGTTTATTTATGGTTTCGGCTCCCCGTCATTTGAGCGTGATAGTTGTATATATACTTCATCGCACGACAAATAATCTCGCTTTTTCTTTTATATTTTAGTGCGGAATCCCTGATACTAAATTATAACAAGAGAATATTCATATTTTCTTCCGCTAGCCAACCAAAATTTATGAAGACAGAAGATTAAAAGTAGCATCATCCATTTCTTCAGAAAAACCAGATGAATCTGCCAACAGAAGATTCAAACAAAAAGAAATTCTTCCCATCCGAAATATCAAGAAAAAAATCAACAACTTTTATTCAAAGAAAGTATATTCGATTTATAGGAATCGTAATTAAGATTGTCTTTAATATAGATTCCCTTTTATTCTGGGAAATTGTCTCTTTTCATGTTATTCAATGATTAGGTATGCTATGCTATATACCGAATAATTAAAGGTATACAACACACACACGCACGCACACAAGCACGCACACTCACACACATATATACACACACACACACACACACACACACATATCTATATATATATATATATATATATATATATATATATATATATATATTAATTGTTAATTACTTAGTTCTGGGTCATAATAAAATTAGACCAGTACACATTTGTATTAAAAAGTCTTCAATACAATTATATTGTAGAACTTTTGAATATTCTTCATTTGTAAACGAGTTAATACGCGACCTAGGTTTTTACAATGTGGTGTCTTCAGGCGATTTGCAATAACTGATTTTACCGGGTTTTTTTTTTTTTTTGTTTTTGTTTTTTGTTTCTTTGTTTTTTTAAGAACGTTCGCGCAACCGGGAATTTTTGAACGCGCAATTTTTTAAATTACAAGAAATTATAACGTTTTCAGCCATGGTTGTATGAACCTATAACCATGGATGAGAACGTTATAATTTAATGTAAAAACCTAGGTCGCGTAATAACTCGTTTACAAATGAAGAATATATATATATGCATATATATATATTTATATATATTAATGTTGTGGATTCCGGATGAGGAACCGCTAAAATAATGAACAACAAAAACAGGTATGGAGATAGAAAAGTAGCTTATATTGAACGTAATATACAAACTGGAACGCGGGTTAGTCAATTCAGGAATACTATTAGTAGAAATAAATATACAAGTCTTGAAGTGAAATTGTTGGAAATAATATGTCCGGGTAACTTATTCTAGCTGAGTGAAGATCAGAGCTAGTCTGGTATCTGGGGTAACTTCGGTATCTGTCGGATAGGTTCTCGGTATTCCAACAGACGGCGTTCCCTGAACTGCGTCCGTGTAGTTTCAGATGGAAACGCATCTATAATGAAATACTATCATCAAACTGGAAATTCAGTGCACGTCATTTTGCCGAAGTGTAAACATCTTCGTTTTTCATAACGTTAAACATGTCGGATTTCCTGCCAAAAATGTGTATTTGCGGAGAATTTTACTACAGTGCTTTATTCAAAAGAAATTTGCAGCTAAAAGACACAATTCTTGTTGAGATTTGCGGTGGCCATGCTCTATCGGAAACAACATGCAAAGACTGGTTTAGACGCTTAAAAATAATGATTTTGATGCTGAAGATGAAGAACGCTCTGTCGCACCGAAGAATTGGAGGCATTACTTCATGGAGACTTATGTCAGGCGCAAACTGAACTTACAGAATCATTAGGAGTTGACTACACAACAGTTTCGAAACTTTTGAAAGCATTAGAAATTATTCAAATGTAAGAACATACGAGTTGAAACCGAGAGGACGGCGTCTTGTCACGTGTAAAAAGCTGTTTCAACGGCAGAAAAGTGACCGGCGATGAAAAGTGGATACACTACGATGACCCTAATCGTAGAAAATCATGGGGTAAGCCCGGTCATGCATTAACATTGGCGTCAAAGCCGAATATGCATGGCTCGAAGCTTCTGTTCTGGATTTGGTAGGATCAGCTAGGCTTAGTTTTTTATGACCGAAACCATCACGGGGAATTGCAATCGGCTACAACTGATGTGTTTTAACCGAACGTAAAAAAAACGGCCGCTATACGAGCACGGACATGACAAAGTGCTTTTGCAACATGAAATCGCCAGGCTACATGTTGCAAAACGGGTGAAAACCTACTCGGAAAAGCTTAAAAGCCGTATTCACCAGACATTGCTTCATCCGGTTTTCACTGGTTCCGATCGATACCACATGGCCTGGCTGAGCATCACTTTCATTCTTATGAATATGCTAAAAATGAGTCGACTCGTGGTTAACCTCAAAAAACGTGTCGTTTGTCGACATGGAATTCAAATGCTATCATAATGCTACCAAAAAGATGAGAAAAAGTAGTGGCTAACAACAGACAATACTTTCAGTGAGATGTTTCTTACTATTTTTTGAAAATAAAACATTACTTTTCATGAACAACTAGCGAAAAATTATTCCAAATCCTTATATATATATATATATATATATATATATATATATATATACTACCGGCCATAGTCATTAGACGACCCTAGTTTTTTAAAAGAAATGGAGTATTGCATACTATTTTTAGTATTTATTGCCAAGTAGATTGGAGGCCACAACCTGAACAACATAAGATACGCGGACGATACCGTACTGATTGCGGACACGGAAAGGAAACTGCAAGATCTCATACAGAAAGTAGCAGTGGAGAGTGACAAGATGGGACTACAAATAAACTTTAAGAAAACTGAGTGCATGGTCATCAGCAAAAGATACAACCCAAATTGCAAAATACAGGTGGGGGATAACAGAATCAAACAAGTCCAAGAATTTAAGTACCTAGGAAGTGTTCTAACAGGAGATGGAAAGTGCGACACGGAGATCCGAAGGCGAATTGGCATGGCAAAGGACGCGTTCCAGAAGATGAGCAAAATACTAACACACAGGAAGATCTCAATAGAAACGAAGAAAAGAGTGCTAGACTGCTACGTGATGTCAGTTCTTCAGTACGGATGTGAATGCTGGACAATATCATCGAAAATGAGGACAAAACTGGAAGCGGCCGAAATGTGGTTCTACAGAAGGATGCTACGGATATCGTGGACTGAGCATACAAGCAACGACGAAGTGTTAGAAAGAATGGCAACAAAAAGGAAATTGATGCTGAGCATCAGGAAGAGACAACTGAAGTTCCTGGGACATGCAATGAGGAAGGAAAGCCTGGAGAACCTGATACTGACTGGTCAGATAGAAGGAAGGAGAGACAGAGGAAGGCAGCGGATAACATATTTGCAGGGCCTGATCAGGTGGATGACGGAACGGGGGTTGCCAGGAGCAACAGGAGCAAACATACTAAGAGCCACAAGGGATAGGGAGACGTGGAGATCCATGATCGCCTACGTCCTGAAGGGACAAGGCACATAGAAGAAGAAGAAGAAGATAATTCTAAATGAAAATAGAACAGTTCTTTTGTTATTATTACTTTGCAAAATATTACAAGGCAAGAAAACATAGATGAACTCGTATGAATCGTCCTAAAGTTTGTTCATTCTTTCATTGAAGAAACTGCAATATAGGTAATTATTAAATATTTAAAGATTCATTTGATGCACATGTTATTGTACAGTATTAACAAAAGAACCTATTCTATTTTCATTCACAAGTATTCACTTGGAAATAATTACTAAAAAATAGTATGAAATACATCATTTTTAAAACACTGGGTTGGCCTAATAATAATGGCCGGTAGGATACATACATATATATATATATATATGTGTGTGTGTGTGTGTGTGTGTGTGTGTGTGTGTGTGTGTGTGTGATAAATAGTTTTACGGTATGCTATATTTATGGCTTAAAGTGCTCAATATCAGTGATAGAGTGTATGTAAATACAAAAGTGGACATTGAAGTCATAACCCAGAGGCGACAGTCTGTTTTATGCTTAACGCAATTTTCCTTGCCAACCGTATTTAATATATATATATATATATATATATATATATATATATATATATAACAAATCATTAACACCTATCAAAATATGTAAAATTACTAGAAGTTAACGCATTATCATATCAACAGAAGGTTTGTGCCAAAAAATTTACACTCCTATCTATCAATATGCTCAGTAGATAACTAGAGTAACAATATTCAATAAATCAATGATTATTCAATGGACGTATCTCATTTGACTGACGCCAGTGTTTGCCATGCCATCTGACATTGATGAGCAGCATTACGCCAAACCTTGGAGTCGATCCAATGAGACAAATCCATTCAACACTTATTGATTAATTGTATAATATACCTTCAGCAGTTTTTGTCTACAATTTTACAGTGTAGATCGAATTGATTAGCATTTTTTTTTTACTTCAAACATAAATTGAAAGACATCGACATCTCCATCTTTCCAAAAAAAATGATTATGCAAATCAAGGAAAACTGGTTTGGATATGACATTTTAAAAAAATTGCCATCAATTTCAAGTCTCAACAAAAAATTCATAAGCAAATTTTTTACTCACCTTTGGCAGCCTGACTATCTGAGATCCCAATTTCAGTATTTGGCCTACCATATCGACGATTAACTTCTCGACACTTTCTGATGGCTGGTAGCTATGTAGGTTCTGAGCTTGTATGTCCAGAGCAGACACGTGTACAACTTTAAACAGACGTTGGGGGATCTATTTTTGTACGGTTAAGGCAAGACTTACACATTTAAAAAAAGTGGAATGTTGCAACTCGTTCACCTAAAAGTTTTTTTTTACTTTCTTTATTTAATCTTCTTTTGAAATATATGTTTTTAGACATCTCAACATTCGCTAGATATGCGTTGTGGTGCAATGGATATCGGCTCGAGATGAGAAATCGGAGAGCCGAGTTCGAATTCTAGTTGCATTCGTTGACTTTCACTTACACGCAAATAACCTTGGGAAAGGTATTAACCTATCTCTTTTCCCTTAAACAGGGAGAAGAGATACATAGCCTTGGTTGGCAACCATTCTACAGTAGAAATAAAACGGCAACCTACTGTGGGAAAATCTTCTGCCTATTCAGTCATAGGTGGACAGAGACGTAAACGCCCAAGCATGTATCACGTATGCACTTAACTGATTGACTGTGGGAAAATCTTCTGCCTATTCAGTCATGGGTCGACAGAGACATGATCGCCCAAAGCGTGTGTCACGATGGCACTTCACTTACTGAGATTCTTTTATGCCAAAGATTATAATCAAAACCAATTTATCATTGGCATTTCTCTCCGAAAAACAATATCTACATTACGTTGATCATAGCAAATATTATCAAGAAATGTGCAATAAACGCCATCTTTATTTAAGTCGCAAATACCAAATGTGCATTCAAATCATTTCAGAATGAAAATTAAGTACTGTTGATAATGTTGATTCTAGAAAAATTTTACAAAAAAGCCATATATCAGAAAAAATAAGGAACTGAGCACGCCATCTATATTGTGATAAGGAAAACTTGCAAGAATTTACGTTGTTATAAGTTATGCCTCTTGATTAACACTTGAAAACTTCAGTTCTGTATTATTTTTGCCAAAATGAGAAACAAATTGAGATTAATAACACTGCTCTTCTGTCTCCAAATAATCAATCAATGACCAGATCCGGGAAGCTGAAGCAAATGTTTATATAACATAATTCTCTTCTCGTGAATGCAAACGTATGCTAGTCAATGCAGCTGATTAGAAATAACGAACTGACGTAATTAATCTAATCCAGCCTTTCTCTCCAGACTTTGGACAAACCAAAATGCACTAAATCTCTTCAATAGAAAAACGATATGCATTTTTAATATATGTGTTCTCTTGGCACTTGTAACTGAGATGCCATCTGATCAAAAGTCAGAAGCAACACTGTGTTAATAGACGGCGACATTCCATAAAAGCAAACGTCAATGTTCTTCGCGCCTTTTCACTCTTGTTTGACTTCTTTCCAGTCCAACAATTGTTGTTAGGTTTGTTTTAATCAGCGAAATAAATGTTGCACAAACCAGTCATCTCAGAATTATATATGCGTGCATCTCTCTGAAACTCTTACTAGAATTATGTTTTTAATTATATCTATTCAGAATATAGACGATAATGGTTCTTCACAGCTTCCTCTTTATTATCTATAAGTGTTTGAGTCACCATGACGGTTATTGGGTAAAGTAATAGGGTAGGTTCTCGACTTTAAATTTAGTTCGCTGATTTTCTCGACTAATTGTCCTACCAAGGCTAAAGAGAGGTATGCTTGACTATTTTACTCATAACATCAGTGGGTGGGGAGTTCGATTCATGTTTTAATATGACTAGAATAGCCTCGATCAGAATTTCAGTTTGGTTTGTCAATTCCATTTTATGTGCCAATAATTGTTATACGATTTGTGCACCTGAATGCTTTCTCAAGAATTGGGTTACTTGTTGGAATAATGTAATTTAATGAAAAATATTAAATTACAAATGAATAGTACATATCCATTTTCTGTTTCTCTGATATCAATTCACACATTCTTCGTAAGGCGCGGTAACACAGCTGAACAGGGTGATCAATGCGCCCCCATATGATTGCCTTAAGACACACAGAAAGTCACATGCACTCGAAGTGATTTTATCTGAGTCTGAAGAATCACTTGTTTTATGATCAGCAATAAAGCCTAAAAGTAAAATCTTGAAAACTTTCTGACACTTTCAGAAAAAAAATGTAGCAAATAAATAAATGAAAACTTTCGGGGTCAAGTGCCATTTGGTCGCAAGTTAGGAAGTTCCACTTGGAAGCAGAGTCGCATTTATAATTTTCAGTTTCAAGCAACCTGTTCGCGAGTTGCGAGTTACGTGTAGTTATATCGAGATGGGCCGGAATGAACTAGAATTCTTGCTGATCAAAGACACGATCTGACCCGTTAGTCTTCTCTGAGAGAAGTACTAGCGTAATTATTCCAAGTGACACCTAGCCCCAGAATCTCTGTAGCGTTATTTCACCTTTCACTCCCCTGTGAACGTATAGTTGGTCACAAGGTTTTTTTTGTGTGGAAAAATGACTTTAGCGAGAATAAAAATGCAACATTTGTTTTCGTTGTCGGCGGTGTTCGTTTATAAGAGAGCAGACGGGTGTACTGGAAAAAAAAAGGTTAAAAACCTCTAATTTCGAACACAAATAAATAACTTCCATGACAAACATTCAGTGTCGACACTGGATAATAACCTACTTTTGATTTTTTAAACTGAGTCAAGCGCTTAGCTCCATGAGCATAGATCTGACATTGTTTCTTCTTTTGTAATGATGAAGTCAAACAAATGATGAATGTATATGTCAAGTAAAACTTTCATTTGTCAGCGAAACCCAAAGGATACATCATGTGAAAGGGAAATTATTTTTGCTTTTTCGATGAGATTCTCTTTACGATTACTGTTCAGGTATCTTGCAACTGCCACATATACTTTCTCGCTACACTGAAACATACAAAAAAGATCAAAATTGCATCAAATTAAAAAAAAACTTTTATTAGGAAGAGAAAAAAAGTACAGACAATCATCAGGCATAAAATTATATATTATTAGAAAAAGAAAGTAGATTTAAACACACTCTTGGATTACGAAACAAGCAAAAATACAAAGTAAAGCAAATAAATTCATTGTTTCATTTATGTTACATGCAGTCGGGCTAATGTCAGCATTTTTGTTGCTATTGCCACAACGTTTCAGTCATTATATCTTTGGGCCTTCTTCAGTAACAGTAAAGATAAAGATAAATCCAACTGCAAATAATGGTAACTTCCCAACCCAGAAATTAAAAAAGAAATCAATTTTTCTATAGCTCTATTCAATAGCCCTTGAAACAAATTACAAACTTGTCTAATTGTGGGGTCACTGAATACGCAAATGATGTTTAAATTATTGATTAGCTTTTGTTTTCAAGGTAAAACTGATTTAACCTTTTTTTCTTTTTAATTATTCAATGTTTATATTACCTAAAGTTGATTTTTAAACAATTTAATAATTTTAGAAATAAGGAATTCACATGGTAATTGGAGCTATCATAAAAACATAATCTCACAAATTCACAGTTAGCTTGAAAATATAAAAAGATATTTAAACTAAAAACCAAACACATTTTTTCTATATCAGCTTTATACTTATTTTGTTTTTGAAACAGGGTGTCTCATACGATAACTGGAGTTAAGCAACATCGTGTCTGGTTAGTATCTAGATGGGTGACCGCTTGAAAATACCAGGTACTGTAAGTTTAGATGTGCGAGTGGTGCAATGGAAAATTAGAATTGGAAATCAGAGATCTAAGTTCTAATTTTTGTTGGGTTTGTTATATTCCCTTATGTACAAATACTTTTGGAAAAGGCACGAATACACCTCGTCTCCCTCTAGCTATGGGCTAATTAGTAGGACTTGTGTCTGCAAATCATTATAATATTCTAACAATCTTACGGTCTAAAAATATCTTATGGCTTTAAACAAGCTACAAAAGGTTGATAAGACGTAAAAAACAAATTAATAAACCAATCAAGCCAGAGCCTAATGAGTCACCCACATTACCTTAACTGTCAGCAAACTTGATTAGTTTTAATTTTAAGTTTTGGTTTTGTTGATTTTACGGCATACCATCCAATGGGTTATTTAATGCCGACAATTGTTTTACAATAGATTTTTCTGAATAGAATATGTTTTCTTTTGTAAGAATTCAGTTTGCAGATTAGGTTTCTTTTACCTATTTTTGTAGAGAGTAAGATATATTGCTAGTATGTACTTTTTTTTTTCTTTCGAAAAAGTCATTTTTATACTTTCATAGTGTTTTAACTCCCGTTTGGGGGTTGACTATTTAGCTGTTCGAATCCTAACAAATGCTACCACCCCGGGTCAGGGCGGGCCTGGGAACAACAACAATTAAGTGGTTCCACGCTCCTCTAAACCAAAGGTCATTGTTGCCCAATGGAGTTTATCGTCATATCCAGAACGCGTTTAATTTTAAGTAAAAATAATATTTCAACTAGCCTGCCTTTAGCCTTGCATATGCTTCACACCTGTGTGAACAAGGCAGATAAGTTATGTCTAATATAGGATGGAGGAAGTAGTATTTCCATCACATAAATGCAATATGAATGTTATTATTAGAAAAGCCAGCCACTTATATTTGGGCTACAAAAATTAGCGACCAGCACAAAACGTGCCTCCCTCAC
Source organism: Ascarosepion bandense (assembly GCA_037127315.1). NCBI lineage: Eukaryota > Metazoa > Mollusca > Cephalopoda > Sepiida > Sepiidae > Ascarosepion > Ascarosepion bandense. The sequence continues at coordinate 817,621 of JBBBDQ010000673.1, read as the reverse complement.
CATATACGCTGCAACATTTGTGCATAGAATCTTCGCAAGTGATTCAACAGAAAAGGGAAAGGCAGAATAATGGTTATTATATGCATTTAAAGGGTCTGAGTTTGAGTTTGAGTTTTGTTTGACGGTATATCAACCACCGTGCGTTATTTAATGCCAAAAAGGTGCAGTTTCAAAGGGGTTTTTTTTATGTTCGGGTATAGTGGGAAGGTTGATTTTAATGAAATTTTTTTGTTTTTATTTTAGAAAACTGAAAATGTCTTCTAATTTTGTATTCAAAAATGTGTTGCTGAGAATTTCTTTTTCCTTCAAAAATGTGTTATGGTAAATTTTTCTTCAAAAATGTATTGTTGTTAATATTTTTCCTTCAAAAATGTATATATTTCTATAACAGTCTATTTTTATGTACATATTTCTATAAAAGTCTATTTTTATATTTTCATAGTGTTTTGATCTTAGTATGGGAGTTAGCTATTTGCCTATAGCTGGGACCCTAACAGGTGCTACCACTCCAGGTCTGAGTGGACCTGGGAACAACAGCAATTAAGAAATGGTTCCATACTCCCCACAACCTCTCAATCAGAAGTCTTGCTGCCGGATGCAGTTTACCGTCATGCCCAGGATCGAAACATTTAAAAGCGAAACTTACTACTTGCAAATAGAGAGGGACCTTGCCCATCTAATTCTCGCTTTTTTTACCAACTCATCTACTTTTTTAAAGCCTGTTCGTGTCCGTCTCAGTCTGTTCATATCGACTTCTCTTTCTTTATATCACTATATTCACATCAATCTATCAACCAATCTGTCTATCTATCTTATTCTGTTCACGTCTATCTTTCTTTCTCAGTATCTATGTATCTCTTTTTTTGTCTCCATTTAATCATATATATTTATGTTGTGGATCCCGGGAATGGGAACCGCACAAAATAAATGAACAATAATCAGAATTGAAGATCTAAACTTATTTATAAATGGAACTTTGTCTGTGCGTGTGTATGTGTGTGTGTATGTGTCCGTTACCTATAGACTCCGAAACGGATGAACCGATTTTCTTGAAAATTTACACAGTTGTACTATAAGCGTCTCAGAGTGTCGAGGTACCCCTGATAAATATTGAAAATCGATAATCGAAAAAATCAGGTTATAGAAAGAGTGATCCGATTTTAATCAAATTTGATACACTCATAGACAAAGACATAAGAAACGATATTCAGAAGTTTCAAGGTTGCAGTTCTTACAATAGTGCAGAAAATTGATTATATATATATATATATATATATATATATATATATAAAAGGCAATATGTGTGTGTGTGTGTGTTTGTTTATCTGTCTGTATGTTCTTTCCACAAATCCACAATTTTTATCCGATTCTCACCAAACTTCAAAATTTGACTTACATCCATTCATTTTTCTTTCAGTCTACGGTTTTGTTTTAACTGGAAACAACTATTGCTTTTTAGTCGTTCGTACTAACGTCCAAAGAGTCTGAGCTCCAGGACCATGAACTAGTTGTAAAGCTTTCATTACACCCGATCAACGCCGGGCTATACTGCTTGTAGAAAAATAAGTATATTAACGTAAAAAATACAAACTTGAACACAGGTTAGTAATCCAGGAATGCAGTTAGTACGAAGTATATATACAAGTCTCTGAAGTGAAGCCATAGTATGTTTAATAAGTTCACGTCGGAAGTTGACGGGTGCTGCGTAATAAGATGCTGTATGAGTGGAGCTCAGAGATGCTATGAACTACTAACGCTGTATTCTCCGTGAAACCTCGGTATCTTTCGGTATGTTCCGGTATCTCTCGGTATCTCTCGCATCTGTCTGTGACAGGAGCATATGTATACTTTAGACGAGTCTATTATCATAGAACAACAATTTATTTATCTGTCTATCTTTCATTCTATCTATTTTATTATGTTCACGTCACTCTTTATCTATCTATCTATCTATCTATCTATCTATCTATCTATCTATCTATCTATCTATCTATCTATCTATCTATGAAATTATCCAGAAACAGATTGAGATAAAGAGACCGCGGACTGAGTTTGTTTGGTCTGTTCGACTTTGTTCCTAACAGTCCATTTGCCCGTGGGACCAGAGGTCATGGTTCGCGCTCGACTGGCCGACCATGCGGCGTTGTCAGCCTGTTCCTATCTATCTATCTATCAAAATTTGTTCTTATCTATCCCAGACTATACCTATAAAATTCTGCTCCTGTCAATCTCTCTTTCTGCTTGACTCTCTTTATATCGATTTTGTTCAGTACGAATAAATCAAATTCTTTTAGTATCAATCTATCGACTGTCTGTCAGGTGCTTGAGAAAGCAAATCTATTTGATACGAGTTGTTAGTTTGAGAGTTCAATTAAAACCTAACATTTTGCTGATATTTAAGCTAACCTTCTTTAGAGACAAGATTTTAAAAGTCAGTACACCCATGTATTTATAAAATCTTCAATAGTTTAAGGATATAGATTTTTATATTCTTTACTCAAGCATAACTAAGAATTGAAAACACTCTCTCACTTCATCTGCCAAGAATAGTCTAATTGCAAGAAAAATAATTACCACTCCCCGTCGCCATCGTCGTCATTCTCTTCCTATATTAACAATAATAATAATAATAATAATAATAATAAGACCTGTTTTTGCTACCACATCCAAAAAACACATATTTGAAAACTTTTGAGAAACTATGTAAATGCAAGGACCTCGGTATAAAAATCAGAAGAATGTGGCATATCAGGACAACAACGTTACCATTTCTTAGTGAGGCTTTTGGAATTATATTAAAAGGAGAAAACATATATGTTAATCAAATTCCTGGAAGTTCTAAAATATGTGAATGGTCATAAATTATTCTCATATTTACTTCTGACATCGTACATCGATTTCTCTCCATACGATGACCACAACTACAGATTTTGTTTTCTCTGACTGTATCGCACCTCATCTACTTGCATTCTCTGATAGTAAAACTTGAGGTTTCTGGTTCAGACTTTGGCGAAACTCATACTGCACAAAGCAAAGGCAACACACGACCACCACCACCACCACCACCACCACCACAACAACAACAACAACAACAAATTCTCTGATATTGCATTAAGCATGGGTCTCATGGCTTCTAATCTTAATCAGTTGGAGGTGTTAACATGTACCTGTTAACATCTCTTGAGGTCTCTAGTTCAAACTTGGGCGAAACTAATACTGCACAACGCAAAGGCAACACACGACCACCACTACCACCATAACAACAACAAATTCGCTGATATTGCATTAAGCATGGGTCTCATTAATTAAAGGTGTTAACATATTTTGAAATTGGTGATAGGCTACAGTAAATGTTCCGATCAGTATCACAGCTTTGCTTATCAGTTGCCTAATTATAATTAGCTAAGGGTCTTTCCCTAAGGGTCTGGTGCATTGTACACATCTGTTCGTGAGCGGGAGTAGTGAGAAGTATCATGACCTGGTGCCAAAACAATTGTTTTGTTTTGTTTTTAAAGTTAAGTGAATCAGTCAAGGCGAACTGGGAGTAGAGTACAGGTGTCTGGGAACACCCTCAATTCGAGCCCAACTAAGTAAACTAGCCTAAATGATCTGAAGAGATTTCTAACTTGACCCTCACTGCAAGGTTTGTCACTATATTTCGTATATTTGGCTGTGATGCATGTACCTGATATACCCTTATCAAACTGTCATGATAGATGTATTCGGTTTCATATATTTGTACACCAGTGTCACTTTATTAGCTGACTCAATAATAATAATAATAATAATAATAATAATAATAAACCCCATGCAACCAAATACAACGTGTACAAACCAGAGTTTGAGTTTAAAAATTTAGAACATATTAAGACTTTGAATAGGTTCTCGCTGGTTTTCATGAAAAGTCATGTTTTACTTACAAAAATTAGTAAGAAACATCACTGAAAATATTGTTCATCATTAGCCATTAGTTTTTCCCGTCTTTCTGGCAGCATTTGAATTTCATGTCAGAAAAACGACACGTTTTTTGAGGCTAACCACAAGTCGACCTATTTTTGGGCATCTTCATAAGAATTAAAGTTTTGCTCAGCAAAGCCATGTGCCATCGACTGGAACAAGTGATAATCGGACGAGGCAATGCCTGGTGAATACGGCGAGTGGGGTAAGACTTCCCATTTAAGCGTTTCCAAGTAGCTTTTGCAACATGTGGCCTAGAGCTGTCAAGATGCAAAATAACTTTGTCGTATCTCTGCTCGTATAGCGGTTGTTCTTCTTCAATGCTCGGTTCAAACGCATCAGTTGTAGTCGATAGCAATCTCCCGTAATGGTTTGGATCGGTTTCAGCAGCTCATAATAAACTAAAACCCGCTGATCCAACTAAATGCAGAGCAGAAACTTCGAATCATGGATATTCGGCTTTTTCTGCCGATGTTGATAAATTGCCGCGCTTATCCCACGATCTTCTACGCTTACAGTTATAGTAGCGTATCTACTTTTAATCACCGGTCACGATATGATGCATTTTTTTCTTTTCTGCTGTTGAAGCAGCCGTGTACAAGAGACAAGACGCCTTTCGAGTTCACTGAGCTTTAGCTCGTTTGGCACCCAATGCCCTTGCTTTTTTAATCATTCATAATGCTTTCAAACGTTTCGAAACTGTTGTGTGATCAACTCTTAATGATTCTTCAAGTTCAGTATACGCCTGACACCAGATTTTTATGAACTAAAGCCTCCAATGTTTGGTCTTCAAACGTTTTCGTTGCGCCAGAGCTTTCTTTATCTTCAATATCAAAATGATTATATTTTAAACGTCTAAACAAATCTCTGCATATTTTTCTGGCAGAACATGGTTGCCGTAAGTCTCAACAAAAATGATGTGTGCTTCAGCTGCAGATTTCTTTTGAATAAAGTAGTGCAGTAAAATTCCCCGCACACACATTTTCTTTGGCACGAAATTCATCATGTTTATCGCTATGAAAAAACAAAGTTGTTTACACTTCGGCGAAAATACGCATACTGAATTTCAAGCTTGTAATACTTTCTTATTGATACATTACCAACTGAAACTATACGCACACAGTTCTAGGAACGCCATCTGTTGGAAAACAGCGAAAACTTATTCAAGGTCCGAATAAAATTTTCTAAAACTTTCCATTTCGAATGGTTCACTAAACCAGAGCAAGAGACAACTACATGACATTTTTCAATGACTGATATTTACAATCATCTTTGTTCGAAAATGTACCACAATATTTAGTTCAATCCAAAATCAATGTACAAAAATCTACTGGTTGCAGTTGTGTATTTACAGCGGCAAATGGTTCAAACGTAGTGTTTGTGCTGCAAAGAATGATGTACAATTTAGTAGGATCAGTCAGTCAGTTAAGTGACATACATGATACACGCTTTGGCGATCATGTCTCGAAAGAGACATGACTGACTGGGCAGAAGATTATCTCGCAGTAGATTGCCATTGCTTTCTGTGGTAGACTGGTTGCCAGCCAAGGCTATAGAACACAATTTGTCCTGACATTTAACTCATAGCTATAGGGAGAAGCGATATATCATATTACATTAATATATTAAGTATAATTAGTGGGGGATCAGTTCATTACTTCATAACAATAGAAAACTTATCCCCTGCTTTATGCCCAGTAGAAATTTTAATTATGTTTCCAACAATTATATATTCAGCCAGTCAGTTAAGTGCCATACGCGATACACGCTTTGGGCGATCATGTCTTGAAAGAGACATGACTGACTGGGCAGAAGATTATCACACAGTAGGTTGCCATTGCTTTCTGCGGTAGACTGGTTGCCAGCAAAGGCTATAGAATCCAATCTGTTCTATTATTTTACTCATAACTGGAGGAAAGAGAAGGATTAATACCTTTCCCAAGGGTATTTGTGCGTAAGTGAATGCAAGGAATTCAACTTGATTTCGAACTCGGCTCCCCGATTTGTCATTACGAGCCGATATCCACTGCATAACAACGCACATCCGCACTGACTGGCGAGTAAGATGCGTAGCCGATATGATCAAAATTAGAAAGAACTTCAGCGGTTAACCAAAGAATATGGCAACGAAATTTCCTTATGGAAAACACGAAGCTCTTAAGGAAGTAAAAGAAAAGCCGAAAGAGAAAGTCATCAATAGACAAAAGGTTCGTCACGTATTAAGCAAACTGGATTTGATATTTCTTTTACAGATGAATATTTATTATGGTTTGTGTAACCTCAGCAAAGTAAATCCAGAAAAAAAGGTTCTTTGAATAACAATGAAACCAAGAAAATTACTAAGAGAACTTAAAATAAACATCAGTCAAGTTTCATACGTAATACACGCTTGGCCGATCATGTCTCGAAAGAGACATAAGTGACTGAACAGAAGATTTTCCCGAAGTAAGTTGCCATTACTTTTTACGTTAGACCGGTTTCTAACCAAGTTTATATAAGGAGAAGAGACGGATTAATACTTTTTTCAAGTATATTTCTGAATAAGTGAATGCAACGAATTCAGATGGAATTTGAACTCGGCTCTCCGATTGCTCATTCTGATCCGATATCCATTGCACCACAACATCACTCTTCTCAAAAGAAATAGAAATCTAACCGATGTATTCTTCGATACGAATGTTGTCAATATTATTTTTGTTTTGCTTAAATTGTGGAAATCGCACAAGTTCTCATAAAAAAAGACTGTTCAGAAAATTCTGGAAAACTATTTTATTCAGCAGAAAGTAATAAGTTTTAGGAAAATGTTTATTTCGTGGTTTGCCTTAGGGATTCGAATAATTAACTTAGAGTTCCGTTTTATCCCGCATGAAAAGAAGGGAAAGTGAGAGTAGAGGAAATAAACCCCACTTCCAATACAGTTAGATGCCTATATATATACCATATTAAAACATGCCTAAACTTGATTTCCTACCCAATAACAGACAATACTGCAAACATGCCAAAAAGATTCCACAATAAATTTAAATCAAAGCGTCAATTGGTTAGAATTTAAAAGCACCATGTTAAATATTTGACCAATCAGCTAAAACTGAAATCCTTTTTTTTTTTTTTTTGACGAACCTACTTTTGGGTAAAATTTCTCATGAAACCCCACAGATTTCGACTTTAAAGGATCAGAGAAGTGATTTTCTCCAAGCCAAATACAAGAAATCAGAAATATGCGACTGTCGCCCACTAGCGCGTGCTGAAAGAAACATATGTCGGAGATTTCAAATGAATCATCTCCATCAATAACAAAAACGGTCAGTGAAATTTACCATTTTTTTTAACGGAGAAAAAACTATTTAAAATTCTTGTCTAATCCACAGCGTTTTCACTCAACCAGCTACCTAAAGAATACGTGGTGAACAGGAAGTTTAAAAATATATATTAACCAGTCACAGAATAGGAAAATATATTTGAAAGTGATCCTCTTATGACTTCCAAATAAGTATAAGTATTCATGATTTTGCCTATTCTATTCAGAGAGGACCCATCTAGTGCTTTCCTCGGCTACGTCAGGAAAACTCTATTGGCTTACTCTCTCAACCTATCTTTCTCTGGTTGAAACAAAATAATGAATGGTTAGTCTAAAAATTCAACAACCATTCAGTATTATCAGGAAATATTTTTATTTGTTGCAAGTAAGAAAAAAAAATAATTGGTGATCTCCCACTGAAATCGAACCAATCGACTTAGGACAAGCAAAATACAAATGAAAACTGCAACCAAACAAAAGAAAAATAAATAAATTAACGATGATCATTTTCATTTTTATCAGCTATTTAAGGTTGGAGAAAAATAAAACTTTCGTACTAAAGTTCACATCTATGTTATAATGTCATTGCTTTTCGGATCCTGGGCCCTTCGGTCTTCTTCAGATATCTGCAGTAATTGATATGAATAGGATTTGCAAACAGGATCTTTTATCCAATAAGAGTAATAATTTTTTGTTTTTTGTTTGGTTTTTTTTTGTATTTTTCGTGATGCTCTTCATGATAAGGGAGATAACACTTATCTCAAGTTAACCCTTCCTTATTTCCTCTCTCTTGCCACCAAAACAATGTGTATGACGTGTTATAAGTCTCACACTCTGTCAGTGTTGTTTTTTCTTTAATGGTGTATAAATACACGGTCTTACCAGGCGAGGTTTTGCTGCTGTTGTTTCCGTAGCAAGTAGAGTGTATGTGTTTTGATTGTTTTTATTACGGGGTGGCGAATTCTGTCCTTATTCATATCTATTTCAACACATTCGTATATGCCAGTCTATGTCAACAGGTTCATATCTATATCAAAATGTGTAGGGCTTATTATCTTCTTCTTCTTCTTATTATTATTATTATTATTATTATTATTATTATTATTATTATATTTTACGTACCCCTTCGGGACGTAAGCAATCATGGCCGTCCACATCTCCATATCGCTTGTAGCTCTTAACACCCTTTCTCTTGTTACCCTTCCTAAACCCTGCTCTGTAATCCTTTTGCTCAAACTCATCAAGTTTGTTACACGTTGCTTTCCCCTGTCCCACTTTCCCTCTATCTGCCCTGTCAGTATCAAATTCCTCAAGCCATCTTTCCTCATTATGTGTTCCAAAACTTTCAACTGTTTCTTCCTGATGTTAAGTATCAGTTTTTTTTCGTTTCCATCCTCTCCAAAACTTTATTGTTTCTCTCTCTCTCTCTCTCTCTCTCTCTCTCTTCTATATATATATATATATATATATATATATATATATATATCCCTCTTTCTCACTCAAGGTGATAGCTTCATGCTTTCTGGTAACTTTTTACTAACTACTTTACCTCGAGAATCTGAATGAAATGCTTTGTGTACATAAGCATCAATCCAGATAAGTTCTCGTCGTCTTTATCACGCAAATTGGCAATGTCCTCTTGGATTTTTCCTGCAAACATATGAGAGAAAAACAGTTAATTTTTTTTTAGCAGGTACAACCAATAGAGTGATTAAAAGACTGAAAAGAGGTTCCTAATCAATGATTAGAAAACTACCCAAACACTGCTACAGGGTATTCTAATATAGTGGTCTTCTTCCAACTTAAGGTAGTATAAGCAAAATCTAAAAAGTTTTTAAATAACCGTGGAAAAATGTGCTATTTGATTATAAAATAAAACTAAAATTATAAATTCATTTTTATAACAGGTTTAAAAAGCATTTAAATAGTTTCTTTATGAAAACTTTTTTTTTTTTTGTCAAGGAAGGTTTTAAAAATAAAATTTGAAAATAGGTTCTTTCTGAAATGTATCCGGAAGTGATTCAGCCATTAAATATTAATGAAAAATAGTTTACTTAGGGCAATGCCACCTCCTTTTAATTCTTCAAACATTTGTCCCATCATTTCTCCTACTTTGCAAAATAATCTCTTTCCGGATCGACATCAACTGCTTTGTCAAGTTAATTTTTTAACGGCCTCAAATTTCCTCCCTTTCAACTAAGTGGGATTTTTTTAATCGTATCACCCCGAGCAAGGCGGTAATGCCACTATGTGCAGGGGGCTACATAAGAGTAAAAAGATTAAGTAGAAGAGAGTGAAGAGGAAGACGAACCAGTTGGAAAGAAGCAAGAGAAGGATGGGAATACAGGTGTAATGACAGTTGCAAAGGTGGAGAGAAAGGAAAGGATATACGGGGTGGTGAAAGAACTAGAGTCAAGTGGTTAATAGATGAGTATTGACATTGCATTTAAATTCCTGGAGGTTGTAGCCGTCAGGAAAGCAATCTTTTGACAGTCAGTTTTTTTCGAACTGCCATTATGTATGGAGAAAAGTGAATGAAGCCCACAAACCAAAAAATACCCTCTCTACAATTAAGTACGATGCTGGGATCATTCTGCTCTGTGAATGTTTTTCAACTACTGAAATTCCCTGTCTTAATACTTTACTCAGCTTCTTGAACGTGTCCTTTCCCATACCAATTCGCCTTTGGATCTCTGTTTCGCACTTTCCGTCTTCCGTTAGAACACTTCTCAAGTATTGAAATTTTTGTACCTGCTTGATTTTAGTATCCCCCAAATGTATTTGGCATTTTGGGCTGCTTTTTTGCTGATGACCATGCATTCGGTTTTCTTGCTGTTTATTTGTAGTCCTGTTTTGTCCCTCTCTTCGGCTAACTTCTGTGATAGGTCTTGTAGTTTCTCTTCTGTGTCTGCAATCAGCATGGTATCATCTGCGTATTTTATGTTGTTCTAATTGTGGCCTCCGATGACAAATCTTGGCATAACATCTAGGGTCCTCAGAATAGTCTCGCTGTACAAGGCCAATTCATGTAAACATACCGCCTTTTTCTGTAGCCATTGGGTCAATGGCAACAGGAATTGGGAAGATAAGAGAGAAAAATGCAATTTATTTTGATCTGGGTTGAATTTTTCTACTTAGTAAGAAACTCAAAGACGAATTGGCATGGCGAAGGAAGCATTTCAGAAGTTGAGTAAAGTATTAAAAAACAGGACAATTTCGTTAGAAACAAAGAAGAGAGTACTCGATTACTATGTGTTGTCAGTTCTTCAATATGGCAGTGAATGCTGGACAATATCATCAAAGATGAAAGAAAAACTTGAAGCAACTGAAATGTGGTTCTACAGAAGGATGCTGCGAATATCATGGATCGAGCATGTGAGCAATGATGAGGTCTTAAAAATGATGGAAACGAAAAGAAAATTTATACTGAGCATCAGGAACAGACAGATGAAGTTCCTGGGACATGCAATGAGGAAGGCGAGCTTGGAGAATCTGATACTAACAGGCCAGATAGAGGGAAAAAGAGACAGAGGAAAGCAACGGATAACATATTTGAAGGACCTAATCAGGTAGATGATGGAACGAGGGTTGCATGGTGTAACAGGAGAAGGCGTGCTAAGAGCCACCACGGATAGGGAGACGTGTAAAGTCATGATCGCCTACGTCCTGAAGGAACAGGGCACATAGAAGAAGTATGAAACTCACCAGCTACAAAAAGACGTTTCTCCGTTTCCGTCTTCAGACACCCAATGTATATAATACGGTGCACAGTAATCACCTACAAAAAAGAAAAAATACAAATGAAAACTTGTGTCTTAAGAACAGAAAGTGTACTTCTTTTACGTGCTGTATCTATAAATTGACACATACTTGATCTATTTCTATATATATATATATATATATATATATATATATATATATATATATTCTTCACTAGTCGACGACATAACTATTGCAAACAAATAAAATAATAAGGTACTGTAAAAGAGCCAACACGTGGCAAGAGTTTTCATAACTGATAGTAAAGAGAATGAATTGAACCGACACTACCTCGTTATTGCCTCTCTGTCAATGAGCGTGATGTAAATATTTTTAAGTGAAAAACATGTTAACATTAATTATATACATATTATAACTTTAATCCGAAAGGGAAAGCAGGTAGGTAAATCTTAAAATGCCGATTCTAATTAATATTAATTACATTAATATTAAAACTGATCCAGGTGGAGGGCTCAATGCAATTTATATTGAAAGTACAGAGACAATTATAAAATAAAACAAATTCCGATGTTCAAATTCGTTGAATAGCCATTTCTAGTGTCATCAGCAACGAATTTTATTTCAAATTGAACAAAGATATTTTACCGGCAGAAGTTCAAAAAGAATTTTCATCATGGAAAATTAAAGGGGTGGGATTAATAAGAAAGCAAACAGATATCTATGTCTATTTTTATTTTTAGATTTTTTTGAAAACCCCTGTCCCTTAACTGAGTCGAGAGTTAAAAGTTGAAATTCAGCCTTGTCTGGTCAAAAGAAATGGTAGGGGGAAGAAGAAAAAGAAAAAGTTAAATTTGTTGCTGATGACACGAGAAATTTCTCGGAGAAATGGCCATTCAACGGATTTGAACATCAGAATTTGTTTTATTTTATATATATATATATATATATATATATATATATATATATAAAATTATGCAACGTTCTTTATTATGATAAAGAGGGTCCTTCCCAAATATGTCAAGATTAGAAAGTGGTTCCAATTTTGTGACCTAAAATGTTACTCAACACTAGCTAAATAGATGAATTAAGACTTAATGGTTTCCCTTTCGCAAAAGCTAACCATACACTCTGTCTTCTCGCTTTCCTTTACTCCCTTCTGTAGAACATGATAAACAGACAAGAAAAGAAATGAAAAAACAATAATTTTAACTTTTTGAAACTAATCAGAATATATCTTATTCATGTTAGAAGTGAAAATCTTCATTATTTTATGTGCTCCTCTAGAAGATGATTGGTTCTGCTACTTTTATTAATCAATCAGTAATTACATACAAGGGCCACAATGCAAAAACTAAAAACAAAGTCGAATCAAGAAACAACATCCTAAAGAAGCTGGCTAATATCAAATGGAGTTCCCATGCCAGTACAATTTGACCCACTGGTCCTGTCTAAATCGTCTACAAACAGCTGTTAGTTGCTGTCCAGATAAACTTCAGAAATGGGGGTATATCACTGATATTGATCCCAATTGTCAACGGGGTAATCACAAACTATGGAAAATTTTCTGGTTTTTAAAAATTTTGAAGATACAACAACAAGAACAAGTAACAGCTATTTATATGACACATCCTGGATGTCTTTCTATAATCTGCTCATTGAGACAAACACAAAACCCATGAATAACAATGCTGTTTGCATTCATTTTGCAAAGATTTAAAAAGACATACCTTTTTTTTAATATTTGTTGTGGGATCGCCCCTTCTTGCATACAAGAATGGAGTCGCCTGATGTGTACATATAATCCTGCCTATACAGAGATCAGTAGTGGTAAAGCAGTTGGCATTTGCCTCTGCTAACTATGACACTGTCATCTCTCTGCCTTCGGGTGGAGAGCGCTCTTTGCTTTCGAGCAGAGAGCACAAACCCAGTCGTGGTTCCGCCGAAGTGTAGAATCATGACTGCGGAAAAATAGACAGACATATTTTGACCTGGCTATATGGCCGGGAAAACCCACAATAAATAGACATTGTATCACATCTAGCCTTGCGTGGGAAGGTTGGTGTATACTGTGGTAAAGCAGTTGGCATTTGCCTCTGTTGTTACGACTATGACACTGTCAGCTCTCTGCCTTCGGGTGGAGAGCGCTCTCTGCTTCCGAGCAAAGAGCACTATCCCAGTAGTGGTTCCTGCGAAGGGTAGAATCACGACTCAGTAAAAATACACAGACATTTTTTGGCCCGGCTATATGGCCTGGAAAACCCACTATAAAATGACCTTGTGTCATATCTAGCCTTGCGTGGAAAGGTTGGTAAATACCGTGGTAAAGCAGTTGGCATTTACCTCTGTTAACTATGACACTGTCAGCTCTCTGACTTTGGGTGGAGAGCGATCTTGGCTTTCGAGCAGAGAGCTCTAACCCAGTCGTGGTTCCGCCGAAGGGTAGAATCACGACTGCGGAAAAATAGACAGACATTTTTGGTCCGGCTATATGGCCGGGAAGAACCTCTATGAAATGACCTTGTGTCACATCTAACCTTGCGTGGGAAGGTTGGTAAATATCGTGGTAAAGTAGTTGTAAAGCAGTTGCTTAACTGGCCAGTAAGTTAGTGCAGAGTTAGTTGGAGTTGTTTAGATATGGACTCATTACCCGGACATACTATTTCACTGCAAGCCTGCATATATTGATTTCTACTAATAGTATTCCTGAATTGACTAACCCATGTTCCAGTTTGTATATTTTGTTCAATATAACTTTCAATTTCCTTCTCCATATCTGTTTTTGTTATTTATTATTTTGTGTGGTTTCTCATCCGGAATCTACAACACTATTGTTCATCCAATCCAAGGCCAAAGTGCCACTCAAAGTAGAGGATTACTAAATGAATATGTCAGGGCGTATATGGAGGTAGTGAGAGTAGCATATTATGGGTACATGTAGGATATATAACAGTTGACACTAGGCTTTAAAAGGTTAATATTTAATCCTCTCAGGAGTCCGTTCGACATTGCAACACTTTTATGGAAGAATCTGTCTAAGTAAATATCACTCCTTACTAATGGAATATGCAAGAAATTAGGATGAATCGATGGTGTACATGACATGGTGGATCCGAGCTATGAATGTCTAAACTTATGAGAGCCAGAAAAGTAGTTCGCCTGAAAATCTGTCATGACAATAACATTGAAGTAGCGGGGGATAAACAACGTTTCGTCTGCATGAAAGGGTAGGAAAGGGTGGGGAATCTATAAAGTTGTGAAAAACGCTTTCGAATCCTGTCAAGGATAGAAAGGAGAGATTGTGCTGCTCCGGTCCAGATGTGGCAACAATACTCCATTTGACAGGAATATAATAATAAGGCGTTTGTGGAAAAAGATTTGAAAAGTACAATGATGATTCGTTTTTTACAGAATCCCAAGTTTGCAATTATGTTTCTTTCCTTTAACACAGGTTCAGCGGTTTTTCTAAAGAAAGAAGGTAGCCTAAAAGACTGTAAAGAATGTTCATCTACTGACAGAATTCTATGCTACTCATAGTGATGATGTTCTACGGTACCTGACTTTGTCAGAACTACAAAAAGTAAAAGCTGTCGTAGACGATTGACTTCATTCGTAGCCTATATGCTGTCCAATGTGTCTTTTATATATAGTTGCGACACATGGTTAACATTTCTGCCATCTTCAGGACTGGAATGTTAGGAATGAGCTTAAGCTTTACATTAAGTATGACGTGGCAGCAACTCTGGTGGAAAATGTTCAGCTAGACGAAGGTGACATTAGTAGAAGATGCAAGATTTGGTACGATATAAAAATACTCACAAAATAACACATATATGCATATTTATCGGTACATATTTCTCATATATATATATATATATATATATATATATATATATATATATATATAAAGAAAGAAAGTAACTAACCAAAAGAGCCAACGAACCTACCAAGGTTTCACCTAACGGATCTTCAGGGAAGGTGGACTGAAGATCCGGTTAGGTGAAACCTTGGTAGGTTCGTTGGCTCTTTAGGTTAGTTACTTTGTTTGTTTGCTCTAATTGTGTATTGAGCTCTTTTTGTTTTAGGTTACTCGTCTCGAGATTTTTTCTTTGGGCTACGTACTTTGACTGATGTTCAAGTGTTTAGCTCTTTCTTTTTTTATTATCATTTTTTCCTTTCGACTATATACTCGGAGTGTTTTTCGAAACGAGTTTATCGATGAGTTTGCATTTATATATATATATATATATATATATATATATATATATATATATATATAGTTTGTAAACTAGTTATTACGCGACCTAGGTTTTCGAAAGTTCCCTGCCACGTGAGCGTTCAAAAAATACACTGTTACGTGAACGTTCTTAAAAAAACAAAAAAACGGTAAAATCAGTTATTGCAAATCACCTGAAGACACCACTCATGTTAGAAACCTAAGTCGCGCAATAATTCGTTTACAAATGGAAAATATTCAAAAGTTCTACAATATAATTGTATTGAACACTTTTTAATAAAATTTGCACTGGTCTAACCTTATTATGACCAGAAACTAAAACAATCAATATATATATATATATATATATATATATATATATATATATATAGTGAGGAGAAACAAGTATTTGGAAAGTAAAAAATGAATTTAGAATCATATATTGAAAGAAAAGCATTGTCTAAAGCTCACAATATATTCATAAAACAATTATAAATGCAAATAAACAGCAAAAATAAATTATTTGACACGTATATATATATTGTATACAAATTATTAAAACTGGTAGTGAAAGAAGTATTTGGACAGTTCCGAAATTATGTTTAAAATTAATGTTTTGAGTATATTTCATGCTCGAATGTGTTAGAATTTTATGGAATAGTCTAGAACGTGCATTACTTAAAGGTGTTAGCTATCTTGATGATCAGTTCATCCCAAGACGTCGTACTAACAGGACTGCAGGATGCCAAAGCAAAGAGAGCTGTCGAAAGATCTTAAAGACCGAATTATTTCTGCAAATAAAGAAAAAAATCTATCGTAAGATTTGTAAAACCCATGTATACCTGTGAGCACTGTTGAGTACATAATTAAGAAATGGAAAGCCTTCGGTACTCATGAAAATATGTCAAGAACAGGTGCACTGCGCAAAATATCATAAAAATGTTCACGGAAAATAGTACGACGAGTAAAAAATTACCCTTTTGTGACTCGAAGAAAACTTCAAAAAAATCTCAGCAATGCAGGAACTCACATATGCAAGAGGACCATAAGTTCTGAACTTCACCGACAACAATTAAAATCTCGCTCTCCTCGCAAAACCCCATTGCTAAAAAACGTCGTTAAAAATCCAAACTTGAATTTGCCAAAACTAATTTACACAAGCATGATGATTATTATAAGCAAATTTTATGGTCTGATGAAAGAAGGATTGAATTTTATGGCCACAGCGATGCTACCCATGTTTGGAGAAAAGATGGAACAACCTACAATGAAAAGAATACCATCCCCACTGTGAAGCACGGAGGCGGTAACATTATGGTTTGGTGATGCGTTGCATATCATAGTACGGGACAACTAAAATTATTGAGGGTACAACGAATGCAGCCAAATATATTCAGACTTTAGAAGATTTCTTGCAGTCATCAGTTGAGAAATTAGAACTTGGGCAAGACTGGGTTTTTCAACAGGACAATGATGCGAAACATACAGCCAAAGCAACATGTGCATGGCTTCAAAACAATAACATCAATGTGTTGACACGGCTCAGCCAATCGCCGGACATGAATCCAATAGAAAATCTTTGGAGAACACTGAAGAATCAGATTCGTGAAAAGCGACCAAAGAACCTCAGTGAATTGAAAGTTTTTGCAGAAGAAGAGTGAGCAAAAATTCCCACCAAATCATGCCAGGCGCTTGTAGAGATATTCAGGAACAGACTGTGAACTGTGGTTGCAAATAAAGAAGGACCAACTAAATATTAAACACATTTAAAGCATAATTTATATTCTGTCCAATTACTTTTTCACTACCTGTTTTAATAATTTGTATATAGTATATACTAGCATCATAGCCCGGCGTTGTCTGTGCAACTCAGAACATTTTAGTAGTAGGAAAAGATGCCAATTTTTATTTTACATATTTTGTTTTCGTTTGAAAAAACACTTAAAAAAAAAATTCTTTTGTTTCAAAATTACGGGAGAAAATATTCACATTTCTTTGTTGACCAAATGAATTTTTAAAATGTCGGAATAAACATTAAATATAAAGGCTTATTTTTTATTTTATTTATTTTTTTTTTAATAATAAAACATTTTAGTCGCGTTTGACACGTGTGATTTGATTTCTGTGACGTAATTCAGCAACCATCTTAGATCTTAAATGTTTTACAGAGCAAATGTAAACAATTGTGTCCATTAGCCAAAAGGTGCAAAAGTGAAAACTGCTGAACTTAAAACTCAAAAAGTATATGTCGACCTGTTTTCCTTGTAGATATGTGTCCCTAGAAAGTTTGAATGTCGTAGATTAAAAAATGTAGATGTGCATAGGGAACAGTCACACACAGACTCACAGATTACCTTATATATATTTAGCTATACTTGTCAAATAATTTATTTTTGCTGTTTATTTGCATTTATAGTTGTTTTACAAATATTTAGACAATGCTTTTCCTTCAATATATGATTCTAAATCCATTTTTTACTGTCCAAATACTTGTTTCACCTCACTATATATATATATATATATATATATATATATATAGTATATCGAGGCAGCAAGTAATTTTCTAAACATATGCTGTTAAATATAAGAGACAATGAATGTATATTATGTTTAATCATGAGCCGTTCTAAACGTCGTTGTTTTGCTTTAATTTCAGTTGAAAATAAAGACAAAAATTCTCCAAAATTTGGATAATTATTTATTGGTTTTCTTCTAAGCTTTCGGCTCACATGAGCCATCTTCAGAGAGGTTGTTTAAACTGAAATATTATAAAATCCACCATAACCGACGATTTTATTTTGTGTTGACATATATATATATACTTACTACTCTATGTCTAAAGCAAGACTCGGAGTTTCGTCATGCACAATCATCAGGTGCATATTATGAACTGACCATTTCTAGATTTGAATTCTTATTTTTGGTGTCATTTTTTCATTAATTAGATATATAATTTAATTTGGTTTATACCGAAAATTAAAGAAAATGAAATATATAAGTAAAAACGTAGGAGTTGAAAAAATATGTAAATGGCTGATTTATCGTAAGATATAAGTGGGGTAACAAGATAAAACCGCATATTTTTGTCTTTAAAAGTTAACTTTTTCTTTTCTTTTCGGCCAACACCTCATCAAAAGAATCGTTGATGAATAGTCTTGTTGGTCAACACATCTTAGATAATCTAGATTATGAATATAAATATAGTGACTCGTAGTTTTCCAATTTTGTGCAAAGCACGGTCGGCTAAGCATTTGCACATCTGAGAAGCAGTGTATTATTAAATTGCATCGACCGTGTTTGTGCCGAAAGAAGAAGTAATTTATTCGTTTTCTTTCTCTACTGAGAGGCTTAGGAGTCTATAATTTTCTTTTTATACTCGCTAGAACTGTTTAATCTGTTTGTTTGGGTTTTTTGTTTTTTTTGTTTTTTATAGTTTTTTGCCATTCCTCAACACTTTTTCTCGTTCTTCTTTTTAATATTAAATTCTATTTTAATCGTACTTCCTCGTCTCCCCTAAGCGTGTTTATTATGCTGCAATTCACGTTACATTATACTATTCGCCAACAATTCTTCTGATGAAGTGTTGGCCGAAAAAAAAGGTTACCTTTTTATGGGAAACATATGACGTTTTATCTGTTTAAAACTAAGTTCTGTGGTATCAAACATTTATTTCAATATATTTCCAATCTTTTCACTTTTCTTTTTTTCTTCTTCATTTTTTTTTTCTCAATTGGAGTAGATAGACTAAACTATCGCCCGGTTCACACTCAACCCACGTCTATTGTACAGGTGTAGAGGCTCATCCTTGTTCCCTGTTCAGGATGTGGTTTCCGGCTATCTTTTTTCCAATCTTTTCACTCTTACGTAGCCCCCTGCACAACAGTGGCGTTACCGCCTTGCTCGGGGTGATATGATGAAAAATATATATATATATACAGGATGTTTCTCAATTGTTGAAACAAAGCAGCGACTTCTCAGATCTTCCCTGTTGAAAATTCTTTTCTTTTTTTTTTTCAGAGTATTACTAGGAAATCGTTACCATTTTGATATATTCAACCCAATATAGTGAAGCCATACTGTAAACAAAAGATCTTTTTTGTGAAGACATATTACGTTTGCGCAGCGTCTCATCAGCCACTTGGCGTTCCTCGAGGATATCTAGCAAGATAACCCTCGCATCATTGCTACATTGAAGGGAGCCATCACTGAGAAGATTTAAGCGATTACCCTGGAGGAATGTGCACGCGTTATCAACAACTATGCGCGCTTCATTCAACAATGCCTTCAATTGAAGCTTGTACTCGAGGGCTCCTATGACGTTTGCGGTTCATGTTTAAAACGAAATGGTTGCATCCGAAAATATCATCCCTTTACGTTTCAATAAATGTAATTTCCATTTGTGATCCTTGATCTGTGCCCGATCATTTTGTTTAAAAAATTATGAAACAATATATATATATATATACTACCGGACATAATTATTAGGCCACCCAAGTTTTTTAAAAAAATTATGTATTTCATTTAGTATTTCTTGCCAAATGGATAATTCTAAATGAAAATAGAATGGTTCTTTTGTTATTATTACCTTGTAATGTGTGTGTGTGTGAAATGTGCATGTATATAAATATATATATATATATATATTATATATATATAGTTTGTTATATATATTATATATATATCGTTTGTTATATATATTATATTATTTATATATTATATATGCGCGGTACTTATTTGAAAGCGCTCAATATCAGTGACATATAACATATTCAGTTAGATAGGTGTGAGTTTGTGACCCTGGGTTTTACGATCTTGCGATCGCCAAACTCTGAACAGAACTTTTTTGGTTACCTTGTATAATTTAAAGATTCATATTTTCCGAACAAGATTTCTCGAACATTTAGGCCGGTAGATATAATTACAGAAAAACAGAATATTCTCTCAAATACGAGTATATATTAAAAATAATGTTCAAAAAAATAAATTTAAATAAATATTGCGGTTAATACTATTTCGTAACTTTCCGTAAGATTTCGTATATATATATAACGCTTTACTATATATATATATATATATATATATATAAGGTTGGGTCACTATGTCGATCCAGGATGTTTTTTCCACCTGAATCCATCCTGCATATATACAAGTCAACCATCCGTGCATGGAGTACTGCTGCCATTTATGGTCAGGTGCCCCTGCCGTTCTCCTCAGTGTTCTTGACAAGCTCCAAAGGAGAGTCTGTAATGTGATAGGTACTGATCTGGCGGCTCGACTGCAGCCACTTCCCCATCGTCGAAATGTGGCCTCCCTTTGTCTGTTCTATAAATACTTTCATGGCTTCTGCTCTGACGAACTTAAGTCACTGATGCCTCCTCAACAGGTGTTTACTCGTGCAACCAGACTGGCAACTGGGTCCCACCCATTCACAGTCAGGTTAGCCAAATACAGACGACAATTCTACTCCTTCAGCTTCTTCTCTCGCACTTCCCGCCTGTGGAACTCGCTCCCGTATTCTTGCTTTCCTGACGGCTACAACCTCCAGAAATTTAAATGCAAAGTCAATACTCATCTACTAACCACTGGACTCTAGCTCTCTCCCCACCCCTGTATAACCTTCCCTTTCTCTCCACCTATGTATCTGTCATCGCACCTGCTTTCTATTGTTCCTTTCTAACTAGTTTGTACTCCTCACTCTTTTCTAATTAATCTTTTTACATTTATGTAGCCCCCTGCACATCAGTGGCGTTTCCGCCTTGCTCGGGGTGAAATGATTTTTTAAAAAATTCTAAAAGAGAGAGATTCTAAAAGAGAGAGAATAAATAAAAGAAAGCTAAAAAATTAATGAAAAACTGTAAGTAAAATTCAAAACTTGCTTTTCCTGCATTCGTAATTTAATTATAACTTTCACAAAACGAATCTATTTAAGTCAACAGAGATAATAATTATTATAATTATTTATTTATTTATTTATAATTATTATAATAATTTATTTATTCATTATCATAAATAAATGAATACTTTCATTCTAATCCAAGCATGGCACTTATAGCTTAACTGATGCTTTTTAATCATTGTTGATTGGTGTAAATATATAAATGATTTGTCTTGGCGAATCAAGATGGTCAACAGTAAATGTCCCGCCCCGTAACACCGATTTACTTGTTAGTTGCCAAACCTTAAAAAGATGAGCATGTCTGCTATGGGCTGATACATTGTAAATCTGTTCAAAAAAACTGGTTAGGAAACATGAAGCAGGGTGTCAAGAAGGCTGTGTTGTTTCTAGATTTGAAGTATGAATCAGGCAAAATGGCATAGGAGTCACATATTCCAACTTAGGAACGCCTTAGGAACCATATGGACGGAAAGGATTAACCAAACTGAAGTTTGAAGAATTTAGATCATGCGCTGCTTTTATCACGGATGTGCCATACGGTGCAGTGGATATAGACTCGGAAGGACAAATCGGGAAGCCGAGTTGGAATACCAGTTGAATTCCTTGCATTCGCTTTCGCACAAATACTCTTGGGAACGCGATTAATCTGTCTCTTCCTTCCAGTTATGAGTTAAATAATAGGACAGATTGGGTTCTACCGCAGAAAGCAATGGCAAGCTACTACGGGATAATCTTCTGCCCAGTCAGTCATGTCTCGAAAGAGACATGATCGTCCAAAGCGTGTAACACGTATGGCACTTAATTGACTGACTGCCACGGTGAGTATATCGAGCTTTATAAATTTTTAACTCAGCTTCATTTCTTTTTGGCGTGCTGCTCTCTCTCTCTCTCTCTCTCTCTCTCTCTCTCTCTCTCTCTCTACATATATATATATATATATATATATATATATATATATATACACACTCCTGATCAAAATTTTAAGACAACTTAAACATCTTTAAAAAGAAATATTTTTTTTACGGATAGATTTTAAACTCCTCCCACTTAAGGTTACCAATACTACAATCTAAAAGGTTATGGAAACAAAAAGCTACATTCCAAACATTTTATTTAGAAATTTACATTTTTATAAACTGAGGCGATTTACACATGATCAAAATTATAAGACCAGAGACAAAAAATCTACGAAATTGTACAAAAAGTGTATGAAAACATTCAACAACCAAATTTAATAATGAGTTCTACCTCCACTGCTTTTGATGACTTCAAAAATTCTGTCGGGTATGCTAGAAAAAATCGCTTCCATTAAGGTGCGGGGGATGTTGCTCCAGCTTCTGAAGACGGCTTCACGAAGTTCATTTTTTGTTGAATATTGTTTGCCATTTCGATAAACATCTCTTGTCATCTATCCTCAAACATTTTCAATTGGGTTCAAGTCTGGTGAGCATGCAGGATGTCCCAAGAGATGGACCCCATTTTCTTGTAGAAAGGTCAAGGTCCGTCTTGCAGCGTGGATTGCAGCATTATTCTGTTGGAATAACCATCCATCCACACACAAACGATGGCCCTCCATCATCAATGATGCTTTTTGTAGCATGCTAACATAACCAGCCGCTGTTTGACAACCCTGCACCACCTGGAGCTTCATCGTCCCTCTGTAAGAAAAGGCACCCCATACCATTAAGGACTCTCTACCACTATGACATGTGGAGAAATTTTCAGGAGGCATGTTTTTGTTATACCAATATCGTTGGAAGCCATCAGGACCATCTAGGTTGAATTTTTTCTCATCAGAAAACAGGACTTTCTTCCACTTCTCAACGTCCCATGTTTGGTATTCACAACCAAACTTTAAGTTGTCCACCTTGTGACGTGGAAGCAGCCGAGGAATTTGTTTACGCTTTTTATTTACCATGCCTTTTTGTTGTAAGTGTCGTCTGATGGTTACGGGACTGCAATCAGCATCTGTGACTACCTTAATTTGACTAGAAGAAAATCCCGCCTCTTTCATAACAACCCGTCTTATTCTCCTACTCAATGCAGGAGAAATTTGTGGTGGCCTACCAGAGGATTTTGCTTTCTATAATTCTCACTGTTTTTAGAAAGTTGCAAATCACAGTTTTACTGCGATTTATCTTAGTTGCGATCACCCGCTGTGACAAACCTTGCTTATGGAATTCTAGAATTCGAGAACGCTCAACTTTGGTAAGTTTACTTGCTTTAGGCATGGTAACACCTTTACGCAGTGATTGCTAATCTCTAACTGAACTAAAAACATTGGAATTACCATAGATCTAACAATTTATACCCCTGGTCTTATAATTTTGATCATGCGTAAATCGCCACATTTTATAAAAATGTAAATTTCTAAATAAAATGTTTGGAATGTAGCTTTTTGTTTCCATAACCTTTTAGATTGTAGTATTGGTAACCTTAAGTGGTAGGAATTTAATATCTATCTGTAAAAAAAAAAATTATTTTTAAAGATTTTTAAGTGGTCTTAAATTTTTGATCAGGAATGTATATATATATATATATATATATATATATATATATATATAAATAAACGCCCTGGTGATAAACCAGGTATGGCTTTCATGGCTTCTGAACTTAATTGATTTGAGGAGTTAACATGTAACTTTTTCTCTACCACAGATTTACTTGTCAGTTGTATGAATTTAACCAGTTGGGCATGTCTCCTAGCGGCTGACTCATGAGTAGTCCGGGAGTATCACAAGGCAGCTAAAGTGACTTTGGTGTCAGATCTAGATATTTGAAAACATCTTCAATAATAGACTAAAGAAAGTTAATTCATTATTTTCATCAAAATTTGTCAGCATGCCGTGCACATTTGGCTCTGATACAAGTGCCTGGTATGTTTTTGTCAGGTTGCGTGTCATGATGAGTATATCGGACTTTGTATATTTGCCCTAAAGTGTCAGTGCTTTTGAATGTGTTGCTCTCAGACACAGTAATAATAATCCCATTATAATTGTGGATCAACTCGTTAGTTCGCACGACTGTTATACCCTGTCACCTCATAAATTATGAACTGTTCCGTTTTGATCGTGTGGAAAGAGGAGAAAAGACCCTACTTGGTTTCAGTGAGAAAATGAAGGAAAGGAATAAGGGAAACGGTGAGAGAGAGATTTGTATTAAGCTGACAAGAACAAATACTTCAATGTATATCTTAGCCAAAAGGCCGAGAAGCGACTGCATTTTCTTGCAGCTACACGCTGGTAAGATGTAACGTAAGTTCAGTTTACTGCATGCACCCAGGTCTGACTCAAAAATAGCCACAGTCTCTGCAATCATCAGTTGCGCTGTCATTGCTATTGCTACCGATCCACCGTCTTTAGTGCAATGAGAAGCAATGGCGACCGCAATAATGCGCTATTCTTTCAGACGACGGTTACCGAGTAAGGCAATCACCAAAAAAAAAAAAAAATCTGTTACCAAAGATTAAATAACATCGTCTACTAAATTATTTTTAATTATTATTAAGAGAACAGGTTCGTAAGAAGAGGGGTTAAATAATAATAATAATAATAATAATAATAATAATAATAAGAAGAAGAAGAAGATGAATAGTTCATGAAAATCTCTCATCAGCAGAGATGGAGAAGCACAACCAGTGAAATTTTATAACTGATTTTTAAAATTGATCTGAAAAAAAACCCCATTAAAGCTAAGAGTAAGGTGTGTCAAGGTTTATATAACACAAAAGCTGTTTTTTTTGTTTTTTTGTTTTGTTTTTTTTGTAAAATTCCAAATTGATGTCTGAAATGATTGTCTCTTCTTCCTCTTGAAAGGATTTGGCTACAAACAGAAGCAAGTAGAATAGAGTTTCACAAGTGATAAGTGTCATAGAAGAAACTATTACGTTTAAATCTAGCCATTTCAACAGTATGAGAACTTGCTGCCAATCTAGTAATGCGCTTAAATTCATCAAGTTTAGGTATGATTGAGGAAAGTTTATCAGAACCATGAAATTATTTATAGAAAAGACACAGTTAAGCTACGTTACGGCGGATGTTGAGATGCCGGGTTAAGACCAATAACATTGCAGATTCTTCCTTGGATTTTATCAAGAATCTCTAAATATATAGCAGGATCACCAGAACAGATTTGGCAGCAATATTCAAATCAAGAACAGATGGCAGACTTATAAATATATAAGATAGGTTCTGGAAAGAATAATTGTCAAGCTCAACTCAGTGAACCAGCTTCCTTAGAAACAGACATAGCAATTGATTTAATATAATCTTTCCACTGCATTCAGCTGAAAGCCTTAGTCCAAGAAGACGCAATGAGTCACTCTCCTGGGGGTTTGCATCAGTTGAACATAAAATTTGATTCAGGAAAGTTGCCCGAATTTGTCAATCATCATTAAGATCACAGAGCCGTTCAAACCAAACATTACAAAATCTTATGTAATAAATGAATCCTAAAATAATATTATATTATTACGCTAGCGCTCCGTTGATATATATATATATATATATATATATATATATATATATATAATACAAAATATCTAGAAGTGAGCCACCAATTACCGCGGTAGGTGGTGGCTCACTTCTAGATATTTTGTATTGTATTCTCGCTCTACTTTCGTACTTTCGTATCGAGCACTTTGCTGTTAAGTTTTCGTCTTGGTTTTGTTTTGTTTTTTGTTTTTTTCTTTCAAACGAGCACTAGACGTATTGTTCTTGTGCGTTGTTTGTTTCTTTTTTCTCCCCCTTTATTTAACCCACGGGGGGGGGGGTCCTCGCCGGGTTACAAGACGGTTTATATTACTGTTAAGTTAGCATTATTTTCGGATGTTTAGTGTTTAGTCTGTTATTATTAGTGTTGCCTTACTGTGATTAGGTTTATTATATATATATATATATATATATATATATATATATATATATATATATCCCTGACGAGTGAGAACATCATAACGGTGTCCTTACAAAACCTCGAAGTCGGCATGAATCTGTTCAGTTAAAGAGACAAATTCTTTGTGTTTATCAACGCTTTATCTACACCCCGCTATCGAGCACTTTACATTAAAAACCTGCTTGCCAAAATACATTTTATCAGTAAAACTATTAAAATAAAACAACTTTGACACTAAAACATCATCACAATTAAACACTATATAGATAGATAGATAGATAGATAGATAGATAGATAGATAGATTTATGGCGTTACAAAAATTTTCAGAAAATATTTTAGATTGTAAGAATTTGTGTAAGATAACAATGGTTTACTGATACAAGTCTTACTAATTAGCCACCTCGACGTGCTGTAAGCTTGTCTCGCTACAATTAAGTAGTGAGTTCGATCCTCACTAGATGCCTCATCTAAGCTGACCTATAACTAAGAGGAGAAGTTGATTCGTACATTTCCCAAATAAAAATAATTTGGATTGGAACGTGACCCTCCGATTTTCAACTCCAAGCCGTTATCAATTACATTATCTGCACTTCCAAGATTACGGTACCTGATATTAACAAGCAGTAAGTCATCTAGATAATGACCAGGTACAACTCTGCTTAACATCTGTCAGTCAGTTAAGTGCCATACGTGAAGCACGCTTGGGTGATCATGTCTTTTTCGAGACATGACTGACTGGGCAGAAGATTATCCCACAATAGGTTGCCATTGCTTTCTGCGGTAGACTGGTTGCCAGCCAAGGCTATAGAACCCAATCTGTCCTGCTATTAACCCATAACTGGAGGGAAGAGACGGATTAATACCTTTCCCAAGGGTATTTGCACATAAGTGAATGCAAGGAATTCAGCTGGAATTCGAACTCGGCTCCCCGGTTTCTCGTTCCGAGCCGATATCCACTGTACCACAACGCATATCCTTGCTTAACATCAGTGATCATAAAAAAGCCGGTGTTTCCAAGTGATATGGCCGTAAGCCTACAGATAAATGCTTCATAATTGTTAACTTCTAGTGTACCAAAGGTGTGCTAGCAGTTCAGAGACATTTCACTAAGTACTTTAACTAAAATAAAATAAAAATAAAATAAAATAAAATAAAATAAAATAAAATCTATTATTCTCAGATATAAAATACAATGTCTATAAACACAAAAGTGTATACGTATATATCGAAAACACAAGAATTAGAGAGACACTATATATCGAACATTTCTATATATCAAACATTATTTAATCGTGAAAATAAAGGACTGAAAATTTGTTTTTTAGTAGAAAGATGCTCAAGCGACCTCCAGTCGCGCGCAGCATATGAAACTTTGGAATGAACGATCCTTTTTCAAAAACAAAACAAAATAATTAAAAATGAAATAAAATAAACAAACATAAATATGAGGAATATCGAAATAAACAGTATGGAGATAGAAATCAATTTTGTTCCACACCTTTAATTATCAGAATATATGGGTTTGTTTGTTTTTTGTTTTTCTGTTTTGTTTTGTTTTTTCCGGTTTTACTTCAATTACTTTTTAAGACTAATGTTTTTACATTATTTATAGACTTCAGCTTAAATTTGTTTATTTTATTTATTCTTAATTTATTTTATTTCATTTTTAATTACATATTTTCATTTTATGTATTCATTATTCTTCATTTTGTAAGCCGTGTTCATTTTTTAAATTTGGTATTTGAATTAAGTTTATTTTTAGGTTATAAAATATAAATTTTTTCATCTTTACAGTTGTGAGAAGAAATATTAGGAATTTGTTTTCATGCTACTTGCATATTTAAACCAGCATATCAGTTTTAAACTTCATCATAGATTCTCTTGGTTACATCAAATATTCCTTCTTCCTCAACTATGCTGTTCTGTTTTATAATAGTAGTGATTTTCTTCAGTTTTATAATTTTTAATTGATCTATTATGACTTGTTTTGTTTTCCTTTGTCAGGGGGATAGTTTAAGAAAAGCACGAAAGGGATTTTTGTCATAGCTTTTTGTTTTATTCTTTCACGCGAATTAACTTTTTGTGTCTTAGTGGTATTGCTACCTTGCATGGGGCATTATTATTTTAAAAATAAAGAGAGAAACCATGGCAAACTGGAGCAGCAAAAAAACATTATATGCTTCAACCAATGATGCAAGCGAAATATCACGATATATATATATATATATATATATATATATATATATATATATATATATAGGTAAAATATACTTATTTAAATTATTATTCATCATCTGTGATTTAAAATGTTTCATGCATTTGTATTTTTAGGTTTTATTAAATAAGAAACAAAAGAATATAAACTTCTATGATAGAAAGCCATTTTTCTATCATGGAGGTTTATATTCCTTTATGGTGACTGTAACGAAACAAATTACTCAATGTCGCTTGGGTCTGTTCGTTTTCTTTTTCTTGGTTCAGAAGTTAATAATTAAGATAATTAAGTCTAAGCGTCATATTAATGATATAGCTCAAATCAGCCTTGCATTGAGTTGTAATAAACAAAAAATGTCGATTTACTTCATAAATTCATTTTGGAAATTACATGTAAACGCCATGAATTGAAAGGTGAACAGAGAATTCATTCACTAGCGTACCGGGTAAACTAACGTTCCTCGGCAGGAACGTAATTACTACATGCTACTGCATCTTGAAGCAAAGAAGAAGAAATAGAATGTTTATTTTTTTTTTTTTTTATTGACTTCAACTGCGCCACCTGACAAGGTTTCGCAAAACCAAGTGAGTTAATCATACTTCTGGTTCCTTTACTCTTAGCATCAAGGGAAAATGCTTTTTACTATTATTATTATTAGTATTATTAGTATTATTATTATTATTATTTTATTTATCAATTGATTTTATTTCATTTTCTCATGCTCTGATGTTAGTTAATTGTACTTTTAGTATTTCACAATTATTGCTAGTTCTGTTTCTATTGAGTCTGAGTACATCTGGCCTACCCAATCCAGGGATTGAACTCAAAATGATAATGTATAATACTTTTGACAGATTGAAATATTTTTATATTTCTACAGAAATTAGCATTTAACTTTTCTGAATTGGGTTTTTTTTTTCATCGTCAAGCCATTACATAATATAATGAAATGGTTTCTATACAGGAAACATTAGGAATTCATCGACCAAACAGCTAGCATTAATGCCAGTTGAAATTTATAACTAGCTGTTATTGCTCTTTCTAGTACTGATGGGAGTTTCCTTCTTAACCTTTTCTTTAATGTTGTGTGGAATATCAACATATTGTTTGTGTCATTATTTCCCTTCTAATTACATGTGCTGTCCGTTTTAGTTGTTGTTGCTGTTGTAAGTCTTCACGTAGAAAAAAAAACAGGCACAAAAAGAGATTCATTCTTTCAAGATTATATATATTTTATAAGCTCCATGAAAAATACTTTCAGCAAGCCATTATCATATATGCTCAAGTATAGTGTGAGATATTATGATCAGTTTTTACACAAAAAATAGGAGATTGCAGTATGCACAGGTTATTTTTAAGAGGTAAAAACATCATGCATTTTCATTATACTATAAACTTTTTTTTAATTATAAACTGGCCAAAATTCAGGGTTTGCACTATACATGAAGTCAGCTTATACACAAGTATATACGGTATCTATAATTATATGGTACTAGCAGTATAGCCCGGCGTTGCTTTAAAAACTAATGAAAGCTTTAAAACTAATCCATGGTTCTGGAGCTCAGACTCTTTGGACGTTGGCACGAAAGACTAAAAATAATAGTTGTTTCCAGTTAAAGTGAAA
Source organism: Ascarosepion bandense (assembly GCA_037127315.1). Classification (NCBI taxonomy): domain Eukaryota; kingdom Metazoa; phylum Mollusca; class Cephalopoda; order Sepiida; family Sepiidae; genus Ascarosepion; species Ascarosepion bandense. The sequence goes on along the minus strand of JBBBDQ010000673.1, from coordinate 787,807 downwards.
CCGTAGACTGAAAGAAAAATGACTGGATGTAAGTCAAATTTTGGTTTCCTGGTATCGATATCAAATTTTCTTCACTATTGTAAGAACTGCAACCTTGAAACTTCTGAATATCGTTTCTTATGTCTTTGTCTATCAGTGTATCAAATTTGATTAAAATCGGACCACTCCTTCTATAACCTGATTTTTGCGATTATCGATTTTCGATATTTATCGGAGGTACTTTGACACAAAACCTACCTAAGAACACTCGCAGAAGCTTGTAGTACAACTGTGTAAATTTTCAAGAAAATTGGTTCAGCCGTTTCGGAGTCTATAGGTAACGGATACACACACACAGACACACACACACACACACACACAGACAAAGTTCCATTTATAAATAAGTTTAGATATATTCTCAATTTTCTGCACTATTGTAAGAATTGCAACCTTGAAACTTCTGAATATCGTTTCTTATGTCTTTGTCGATGAGTGTATCAAATTTGATTAAAATCAGACCACTCCTTCTATAACCCGATTTTTTCGATTATCGATTTTCGATATTTATCGGGTGTATCTCGACACAAAACCTAGCTAAGAACACTCGCAGACGCTTATAGTACAACTGTGTAAATTTTCAAGAAAATCGGTTCAGCCGTTTCGGAGTCTATAGGTAACGGACACACATACACACACAGACACACACACACACACACACACACAAAGTTCCATTTATTATATAAGTTTAGATATATAAGTGTAAGAAAAAGATGGATTAATACTTTTATGCGCAAATATCCTTTGAAAAGGTATTAATCCATCTCTTCTCCCAGCTATGGGTCAAATAACAAGACAGATTGGGTTTTATAGCCTTGGTTGGCAACTAGTCTACCGCAGAAAGTAAGGGCAACCTTCAGCGTGAAAACCTTCTGCCCAGTCAGTCATGTCTCTTTCAAGCTATGACTGCCCAAGTGTGTGTCACATATGGCATTTAACTGACTGATAAGTGTAAACAAGAAGTTTGCTTTTGAAAACGTTTATTAAAATTGCTCCTCGTTCATTATGTAAATAAATAAGTCTTGCTGTGTCATTTCTTTGGTTCTAATTAATTCCGTAAAAACTTTAGAACAGCGACAACAGCTTCAAACTGGATGATGTACTTAAATTATAAAAAATTTCTAAACCGTTACAAACACCTGGTAAATGTTGAACAGGTAACCATTTCTGAATAACAAAAACTATCATGAAAAACTGTATACCTGAGCTAAAGAATCCTTTGGTATTTACGAAAATTATTTATTTATTTAATTAATGAAATCGTTTCAGAGCTGAGAACATTTTTTTCAATCAATTCTAATCATGAAACATTGATGGGCTATCATGAATAAAATTAATAAAATTCTAAACTTGATTCAGTTGGAGTTTAAATTTAATGTGTTTGACAGAAACTATTTTATATATATACATTTACATTGAGGAATTTCTGCCTTTAACGGAAGCAGGTGTGAATTAGCTTTAAAGTATAACTCAATTGTTATAAAATGCTGGCACATTTGCATCTTTAATGATGACAGAAGATAATTTTTTTTTGAGAATGCAGGTGGGTGGAGAAATATAAACAAGATAATGGCAAAGGAAAAAAAAATAAAATTCGAATTGCAAATTCAGAAGCTCCAAAGGTTTATCATAAAATAAATGCAGGAAAATTGAAATTTAATTTATTGGAATTTTATTATTTCAATCATCAAATTAATGATTAAAATGTTATTGATTTTTCATTGTTTTTATTCTCATAAAGGATACTTTTGATCAGGAGAGATTTTCAATAAAACAGGATTCAGAAATAAGGAAAGAGTTTCAAGTGTCAGTGTTGGAAATAGGAGAAAAACAGGGTTTAAAATGGGCTTTTGTTAAAAAAAGAAAATAATGGGTTGAGAAAGAAAGGGAAAAAATGACAATATTCAGAGCAGGCCTAAAAAATAAGGAGATTATAGAAAATGAATGTTGTATCCTTAACCATAGAAAAAAGAACAAAGATGTATGAAGGGAAAAGATAAAAAATAAATGGTGTTAGCACAAGTAAACAGATTAAAAATTGAAGAAATCAGGGAATTAAAAAAAATACCTTAAGTTAGAATGAAATTGTGTGAATTAAGAAATCCTTGTAGAGATTAAGAACAAGAAGACACAGCTGGATGGTGACATTTAAAGAAATGCGAAAAGAAAATAAATTGGAAAACACTTTCTAAAAGAAACCTTCAAAAAGACAACCAGAAAAGCAAACTAGTCATTATCAAATGTAAAAGATATTTAAAATAATGACTTTCATGCTTATTTTGCAATCCATTTTTAATAATCATTATTATTAATAGCTGGTTGCTTGTTTCTAAGCAATGCCGTCTGCTTTGGTAGCTGGTTAAATCCCTGTTGCAGATGGATGCTCAGGCACATGCTGTGTTTCTTAATACCAACAGAGTCGAACTATGGTTTTCGCTGAAACTACGCTGAGAAGACATTAGATAGAATTTCTGAGAAAGAGCAAATAATCTGTCATGATCAGTAGACAGTACACTGAAAACCTCAGTCACGATGACTTGTGATTCTGTGTTAGTATAACAATCAACACCTTGTGAACAGTTTTGGCCACTTGTATCATTTGAGTCAACACACGCTACTTCCTGACAATGCCGTGTACTAGGATTGTTTCCTTAGTTAAATATTATCAATAAGTCCCACCTTTGATAAACTGGGAACAGTGAAAGTAAAACCTAGCTCTTATGATTGGAACACTAATCTTCTAACCCTTTGGCCATGCTTCTTTTATGTGCCGTATCCCTTCAGGGCGTAGGCGTTCATGGCCTTTCACATCACTTGTCGCTCTTAACCTTTCTCTTGTTATCCCACTCAATCTCTGCTTCACCATTCGTCTACTCAAGTCTGTCATGTAGTGCCTTCCCATGTCTCTTTTTACCTCTGTCCGTCCCATGAGTATCAGGTTCTCCAAGCCCTCCTTCCTCATTACATGTCCCAAAGACTTCGGATGTTTTTTTTTTCTGATATTAAGTATCAGTTTCCTTCTCGTGTTCATCCTCGCCGTTGCGCACTTGTTCCGTCGATGGTATCCTCAACATCATTCTGTAGAACCCCATTTCGGTTGCTTCAAGTCTTTTCTTCATCTTTGATGAGATTGTCCAGCCTTCACTGTCATATTGAAGGACAAACATCACATAACAATCGAGTACTCTCTTTGTTTCCAGTGAAATTTTCCTGTCTCCCAATACTCTACTCAGCTTCTGGAATGCATCCTTGACCATGCCAATACACCTTCGGATCTCCAAATCGCACTTTCAGTTCTTTTTGGAATTTTTTGTTCTCTGTTAGAACACTTCCCAGGTATTTACATTTCTACTCCTGTTTGATTTTAGTATCCCTCACCTGTAATTGGCTTTTAGGGTTTCTCTTTTTACTGATGCCCATGCATTTTGTTTTCTTTTAATTTTGTATGTAATCCTTTTTTTCTGCTTTCTTTAACTACTGCCTGTAAGAGATTTTTGTTGTGGGATCTCCCCTTTGTATATGATAATGGACTCGACTGAGTATACATATACTCCTGCCATAGAGAGAACAGCGATTGAGGGTTGAGAGTTGAGAGTAATCGTAGAGATCCGTGTGAGTTATTAGAGAGTACCGGAACTGATACGTAAGTTACCGAGAGATACCTAAATTACCTAGAGACTACCGTATCAGAAGTCAGACTAGCTCTGAGCTCCACTCAGCTAGAATAATATACACGGATATACTATTTCCAACGACTTCACTTCAAGACTTATATATATTCATTTCTTACTAATAGTATTCCTGGATTTACTAACCTGCGTTCAAGTTTTGTATATTACGTTCAATATAACCTATTTTTCTATCTCCATATCTGTTTTGTTGTTCATTATTTTGTGCGGTTCCTCTCCCGGAATCCACAACAGTTTTTTAGTTTCTTTTCCGTGTCTGCTATCAGCACTGTATCATCTGCGTATCTTATAGTGTTCAGATTGTGTCCACCAATGATGAATCCTGGCAGGACTTTTACAGCTGTCAGAATCCTCATTATGAACGCAATAAGCAGGTTTGTGTTAGTTTCTACCGATTAAAAAGTTTCGTTAAGATACAAAAATAATTAATGTACACTATGTGTTGATTTATTATCGAAGACAATGTTTTTGAAATGAAATTTGTATTAACCAACTAATTTTGGTAGAATTGACATGAAACGCTTATATTTTTATCTGGAATCCAGTTTATATCTTTTTATAACAAATATTTACAAAAACGTATTTGTTGATGTGAAATCTCATTGAAGAATTGAGGCTTTTTCATTAGGTTGTGAATTTTCTTCTTCTACTTGCTGTCTTCTTTCAGAGCATTGATTATCATAGCTCTACACAAGCTCGTACTCTTGTAGCCCTTAGCAACATTTGTCCCTTAGCCAAATTTCCAGCCTGATTTTCTATCATCTATTCACACAAGCTTGCCAATTCTTTCTGTCCATGATATGTCTTGTGAGTATCAAATTTTCCAAGCCCCCTTTTCGGTTATTTGTCAAAGAAATTTCAGCAGTCTTTTTCAAATTCTGGGTACTTCTGTGTGTATGAAATTCTTCCAAACATCCTTTAGCAGAACCACATTTCTTTCACCTCCAGTTAAAGATATGAAATAGCATAAAACTATTTTCTAATTTCAGATGCATAAAGATTGCTAAAGATTTATTTAATAGATGTCACTTTAAAAGAGGAACAAGATATTGTAAATTTACTAAGTTATTGGAACAAAGTGCTGGAAATTGCAAAAAATAAATAAATTGAAGAGAGATCATCAAGGAATCCAAAAATAAACTGAAAATATTGGCAAGAACAAAAGAAATAGGGCATTAAGGTTTGAAATAAATGAAAATGGTAATAAGCAAGAAAAGTGGATTAACCAGAAAGAAAATATTTGAATAAGTTGGTGTGTAAAGAGAAAGGAACAATGCAAAATATTAAAGAAATTGTCTAAAGAAATTCCAAAAATGTTACTGACTATGAGCAGAGATAACTGAAGAAGGGTAGAGAGTAAAACAGCCGAAACATTATGAGTACAGTAACTGAGATGAGTTTGTTAATTTAAATAGGAATATATAAAAAATAATCATAAAATGATGCTTGATTTTTCTTTCAAAAGTATCAAATAATATTGTCAAAGTGAAAGAGAAGGGAAACAACTCACAGGTTTAAAGTTAAGTAAAGAATAATTTTAAAGTCAAACAAAGAATTTGATGTGCGTTGTGGTGCAGTGAATATCAGCTCGGAATGAGAAATCGGAGAGCCGTGTTCGAATTCCAGTTGCATTCAATTATGCGTAAATACTATTGGAAAAGTTATTAATATGTCTCTTCTTCCTCCAGCTATAGGTTAAATAGCAGGAGAGATTAAGTTTTATAGCCTTGGTTGGCAACCAGGCTACCTGAGAAAGTAATGGCAACCTACAGCGGGAAAATCTTCTGCCCAGTCAGACATGATTGCCCAAGTGTGTATCACATATGGCACTTAACTGACTGAGAGAATAATTAAAATTACCTACCTAATAATTATAGTCTCATTATTGCAATCATAAAAATAAATTTTGTTTTATAAATGTCATAAATATTTCAATTTTATGCAATATACAAAAAGTTAGCATTGTTATTTATCCAAACAGATTTTTCAAATACAGTTAGAAACTAAAAGCAGTTTATATCTAGTGAGTTGAAAATCTTTGTGTTATGTCGGAAGAAAATGTCGATACCAACACGTGTAGGCGAACACAGATCTCTAGGCAAAAAAATCTAACCGTTTAATAAATTGTGCTACTGGGATCACGTTATCTAAATCTAAACTTATTTATAAATGGAACTGTGTGTGTGTGTGTGTCCGTTACCTATAGGCTCCAAAATGGCTGAACCGATTTTCTTGAAAATTTGCACAGCTGTACTATAAGCGTCTGCGAGTGTTCTTAGCTAGGTTTTGTGTCGAGGTACCCTCGATAAATATCAAAAATCGATAATTGAAAAAATCGGGTTATAGAAGGAGTGGTCCAATTTTAATCAAATTTGATACACTCATAGACAAAGACATCAGAAATGATATTCAGAAGTTTCAAGGTTGCAGTTCTTACAATAGTGCAGAAAATTGATAATATATATATATAAGAGGCAAGATGTATATTTGTGTGTCTGTTTATTTTTTTCAGCCCTTTTATTTTAGTCTTTGCTTCGGGTTTGGCTCTAAGTAGGTATAATTGTAGTTCTTAGTCTCAGCCATGATACCATTTGCTCGGAGGACTTATTTAGCCTTCAAAATTCAGTTTACGACGAAAAAAACTTATTTGATATCGATACCAAGAAATCAAAATTTGACTTACATCCATTCATTTTTCTTTCAGTCTACGGTTTTGCTTTAACTGGAAACAACTATTGCTTTTTAGTCTTTCGTGCCAACGTTCAAAGAGTCTGAGCTCCAGGACCATGGATTAGTTTTAAAGCTTTCATTACACCCGAGCAACGCCGGGCTATACTGCTAGTCATAAATATTTAGTATATAAAGCAACCAAACAGAGGTCGGAGTTTATTCTGTCTTGTGCAACATTCCGGTGTTGTGCGTCACTCGAGATAACTAATCCGAGAGTATTTTGTCTATCATTCGAAGGATTTATTTAGTACGTTGCCTTTGCGTGAAAAATACCGAAATATTATAACTAGCTAATAGCGAGTTGCCCAAATTTCCTTTCAGAATAACGTTACGAAAAACTAAAGTTATAAAACTTTGCAACTTTGGCAGAGGACAACTTTCAAAATTCTATTGGAATACATTTCTTTTACAAATTACTTCGACTCAAAAATGGCTTTCCAAATAGTGCACCCTTGATTCTTTAAACATTGTCATGTTTATGAAGAATATTACAAAAGAAACACTCTGTGCCTCCACCGATTAAAAGGGATATTCCTATATGTTTTATTTTATGCAACATTGCATCATAAAATTGTTCACCCAATTTTCTAGCGATCTGTAAAGCATCATTAGTTTAAAATTTAGTCGGATTTTAAAAGAAGCTCTAATTTGCACTTTGACTTGAACAGTTTGAAACATTAATTTTTCTTTAATTTAAACTATTCCTTTGAGTTATTGTCCTGTTGCAGGGCTTCCAAACTTTTTTTTTAATCAATGCACACTTTCAAATAGAAAACTTTTCTACAATCCACTCTATATCACCAACCTAAATTTCTAATCGTCCACCACTTTCTGTTTAAAGTGAACCTCGCTGCCGTACTTAAAAGGGACCTCCAATCCGTAGTGGCCTATGGTAGGAAATGGCTGGTAAATTTCAATGCCTCTAAAACGAAGCTGTTATCAACTAACCATCATAGACAATCGCATCTACCTCCCATTAGCATGGGACAGGCTAGCCTCCCAGAGAGTAAAATACTACGCCTCCTTGGCCTTACACTTTCGGCGGACCTCAAATGGAATGACTATATCGAATCCATTGCCAAATCTGCTGCTATGAAAGTCGGCTCCCTGTGCAGGGCACGGAAGTTTTTCCCACCGGAATCTATTCTGCACATATACTAATCTACCATCCGCCCGTGAATTGAATGTTGCTGCCATATCTGGTCGGGTGCCCCTGCTGCTCTCCTTGGGCTTCTTGACAAAATACAAAGGAGGATCTGTAACGTGGTTGATACTGACTTGGCAGACCGGCTGCAACCACTCTCTCACCGGCGTGATGTGGCTTCCCTGTGCCTCTTCTACAAGTACTTTCATGGCTACTGCTCCGATGAGCTTAGATCACTGGTGCCGCCCAAGCACGAATTTACACGAGATACTATATTAGCAACTAGGTCTCACCCTTTTACATTTAAACAAATAAGATGTAACCGTAAATTCTACTCCAACAGCTTCTTTTCTCGCGCTTCCCGCCTGTGGAACTCCCTTCCACAAGTCTGCTTTCCCGAAAGCTACAATCTCCAGGTGTTTAAATGTAGGGTCAATTGACACCTCCTATCACACTAACTCCCAATTATTCTCAGAACACTCTCATCTACCCAACCCTCATTCTCGGTATCCTTACCTGCCTATCACCCACCCTCTGACATTTCCTATATTTAATCATCCTTTCTCCACTCTATGTAGCCCCCTGCGCAGTAGTGGCAGTGACATGCCTTGCTCGGGGTGAAACGCTTATAAAAAAAAAAAAGAAAGAAAGAAAGTTGCTTATCGCCCGCCCAACAGTTGAAATCAACCACCGGTGGACGATATCACCCTGGTTGGAAAACCTTGTCCTATTAGATGATCAAAATATAATTTAATGGTCTTTTTCAGGTTTATTTCAAATTAATCCCCTGTAGTAATTAAAAATTATATGTTAATGTGTAGTGTTTCGTTTTTGGAGACAAGATCTTTTTCTTTTATGTGCCGTGTCCCTTCAGGACGTAAGCGATCATAGTCATCTACATCTTTTCTGTCCCTTGTAGTTCTTAATAAATCTTATCTTGTTATTTCTCCGAGATTCTGTTCTGTCATACATTTGGTTAGACCCATCAAGTATACCATCTGCTGTCTTTCCTTGTCTTTCTTTCCCTCTATCCAACCTGTGGGTATCAAATTCTTCAAGCCCTCCTTACTCATTAAATGTTCTAGGTTTCTCTTCAGCTGTCTCTTCCCGATATTAAGTATAAGCTTCCTTTTCGTTTCCATTCTCTCCAATACTGTGTCGTTGCTCAAATGTTCTATCTATGGTATCCTCAGCATCCTTCTGTAGAACCGCAATTGTTTCTTCGAGTCTTTCTATCATCTTTAAGGAGATTCTCCGGCATTCACTGCCATATCGTGTAACTAACAGTCCAGTACTTTTTCTTTGTTTCGAATGAATTTTTTCCTATCTCTCAGTACTCTCTGGATAAAATCCAAAGAAATGACTGCAATTTATCACAGATTCACCCAGTGGTGGCATCCAACCAATTCACACTTGATTGCATGAGCCGATTCTTAAAACTATAAAATCCTAGCGAACAGCTTGTTGGCTTATCCGAAAATAATCTTATATATTAATAGCCGATACATAAAAGCTAAAAATATATTTAATAATGTCGCTGTAAGTTCTGTGGAGATTGAAATAGGGTTTTCTGTGATAAGCATAATTTATTCGCACAAAATAAATAGTCTTGAAGTTAAAAATGTGGCATATCTTCCAGTCATAAATTTGATAGGTCTTCCGATGGAGATTTGAAGCTACAGTAATTCATAACACAGCTGATGATACCAGAGTCAAAAGCATCATACTTCTAAACAAAAATGTGATGGGAACAGATTTTCAATCTGAAAATATCTTAATAAGTAGATCTTTTATATTAAATTACCAAAATGGTTCAATTATTTTTGATACTATATAAAGTGATTTATTTGCATTCTCAGACTGAAATGAAAATAAGCAGATTACGTTCTTAAAGATTACTTGCCTTTATAAAACCGATTCCTGGAAATTTGGGATGTCATTACTGGATTCACCCCCACTTATTAGAAAATTATACTTTCTAGATGATGATGGGAAAGACACCTTTTCAAAATCATCTGTAGCCATTTATTTTCTTTAAAACTCTACCCAATAAACACCATGAATATTTTAGGTTTCCTCTGTAATATTATATGCCTTAGCGTCAAATTACTTAAATTATTTATAGTGTACTGGGATGACGTAGATGAAAGGCTGAATGTTAAATGATGGTAATCAAATACATAACTGTGTAGGTAGAAAGTTGGCAATCATACCATGATACCCAGGTTCAAATCTCAGCACAGCTCATTCGTAAATGAGATAAACCCCCCTACAGACTAATAACCAAATACCCACACTACAGAATAATAACTAAATATTTTTCCTCCAGCCAAATAATTAAAACACTGTTCTACAGACAAATAAATGAATGGATATCCTACAAACAAATAATCAAATCGCCAACCTACAGACAAATAACCAAGTACTTGTCCTACAGCAAAATAATCATACATCCGTCCCACAGACAGATAATCAAACACTTGTCCTACTGGCAAATAAATATCCGTTCCACTGACAAAGAAAAGAAATACCCTTCCTACAGACAAATGAGTAAATAGCCATCCTCGAGACAAATAACTACATATCCGTCCATCAGACAAATAACCAAATACCCGTTCTACAGACAAATAAGTAACTACCCGTCCTCGAGACAAATAATTAAAAATCCGTCCTTCAGATAAATAACCAAATACCCGTGCTCGAGACAAATAACTGAATATCCGTCCTACAACCAAATAATCAAATACCCGTCCTTCAGGCGAATAACCAAATACCCGTCCTCGAGACAAATAAATAAGTATCCGTCCTTCAGACAAATAACCAAATACCCGTCCTCGAGACAAATAACTAAATATCCGTCCTACAGCCAAATAACTAAGTACCCGTCCTTCAGGCAAATAACTAAATACCCGTCCTCGAGACAAATAATTAAATATCCGACTTACATCCAAATAACCAAATACCCGTCCTACAGGCAAATCAGTAAATACCCGTTCTAGAGCCGAATAGCTAAATATCCGTCCTTCAGGCGAATAACCAAATACCCGTGCTCGAGACAAATAACTAAATATCCATCCTTGAGACTAATAACCAAATACCCGTCCTACAGACAAATAACTAACTAATACCCGGTGTATTTGTTTTTATACAATGCAGAATTTTAGGTTAGAAACTGCAATTCTAGCATTCAAATCGCCGACCTAGAGAAAAATAACCAAATACTTGTCCTACAGCAAAATAACCATATATACGTCTCATAGACAAATAATCAAATGAGTAAATACCCGTCCTACAGACAAATAACCAAATACCTGTGCTCGAGACAAATAATTAAATATCTGTCCTTCAGACAAATAACCAAATACCCGTCCTTCAGAGAAATTAATAAATACCCGTCCTCGAAACTAATAACCAAATACCCGTCCTACAGACAAATAACCAAATAATACCTGGTGTATTTGTTTTTATACAATGCAGAATTCCAGATTAGAAACTGCAACTCTAGCATTCACGATAATAAAGCATTAAATATATAATTTGCCAGTACATTTCACTTAACTATCAAAAGAAATAACCTTAGATTTAGCATTTACTAACAAAATTAGCAACTAGATCCCACCCTTTTACTGTGAAACCAATAATATATAAACGCAAATTCTACTCCCTCAGCTTCTTTTTCGTACTTCCCGCCTGTGGAATTCCCTTCCATTTACTTGCTTCCCCGACAGCTACAATCTCCAAGAATTTAAATGTAAACCTATAACCTGTCACTCTTTCTCATAACTGTTTTTTTTTAATCATATCACCCAGAGCAATGCGGTAACGCCACTGATGTGCAGGGGGTTACGTGAGAGTGAAAAGATTTGGAAAAGAGAAAGCCGGAAACAACATCCTAAACAGGGAATAAGGGATGAGCCTCTACACCTGTTCAATAGACGTGGGTGGAGTGTGAACCGGGCGATAGTTTAGTTTATCTACTCCAATTGAAAAAAAATGAGAAAGAAAAAAAAAGAAAGAAAAGAAAAGTGAAAAGATTGGAAAAGAGAAAGCCGGAAACCACATCCAAGGAACAAGGGATGAGCCTCTACACCTGTACAATAGACGTGGGTGGAGTATGAACTTTCCTCCTATGTAGCCCCCTGCACAACAGTTGCAGTGAAATGCCTTGCTTAGGGCGTTATGATTATAAAAAGAAAATTACCAATAGCTCATGACTGCATTTCTCTCACTCCTACATAAAAACTGTTGATACAAATCTCCACGAGGAATGTATATTTACTGTTTATAAATATAAAACTTTGGTACAAAGCCGAAGTGGAATTTGGGTGAGGCTGGTCAATATTAACTATCCTAGACCTAGCTAATCAGATTCACGTCCCAGTCATCGATTACAATTTACTCATTCACCACAAAAACTCATCAGTCGCCATTAAATTTGACATAGAGCACAATACCATATATTCACAGAAGCGTGCTGGACCACTCATCTCCACCAACTCAATGATATCGATTCAACACCGGCCAATTCATCTTCGTGACAACTCATCACGAGCCTACTAAGCGCGAAAACAATTCACCGATATGTAAACAATGAAATTTTTCAAATAATTTTTAAAACAAATAAAAGTAATTTATTAAGGCTCTTTTTTTAATAAGTGTTTTTATTTTTTATTTAAAACTTTATTGGAAATTGTATGCAATTTCCCTCAAATACTCAGTTACAGATGGTTGTATAAAAATCGAAACAATCTGCAAAATTCTCTCATCTTCCTTCATATACTTCTTCATTTTTATAGGGAGAAGGATGACCTCCAATTAATTGCTCGAAAAATGAATCTTGGTTTCTTTACACTTTTTGCAGCCCCGTAATGAATCTTCATATTGTAGGTTGCGCCATTCCCAGCTCCGTGTGTAGTCTTTTATTTGCTTCAGGGTTGTTATCTGCTCGATCTCAAGAAATGAAATCCCAGTCAACCAAATAGGTTGTTTTAACTAATAAACTCCTAAGGCAAAGAGCAAATATTTCAAAATCTCTACGACTCAAAACCAATCTAAGATATGTACACACTCGTACGACCAACACTTGTCTGAAGCTATAAATTAAGCACCAGCAATGAGTTCCCCTGGAGTTGAGTGTCACGGAGATAAGTTGGCCGGTGTAGAGTCGACAATAAATGTTGAATTGGCAGTGATGAAATCTTCTATGACGTTCACAGGGAACCTACAAAAGCACCTAATAAATAAAAATTTCAGAGTCCAAATGTTTTTGTTTGTTTTTTTTTTTTGTTTGTTTTTCTATTTTTATTTAAAAAATATATAAAGATTAAATAAATGACATAACTAAAACAAAACTAAAATATAACAAAACATTCGTAATATATTCTGTAATCCACAGAATATTATTTCGGTTTAGCGTCAGAAACAATGAAAAACAAAAATGTGTTTACATTAAAAAATATTATTGCTGTCAAAAACAGGAATCCGGGTAGTGGCAAACAAAAGTGTGTTTAAATTAAAGGAATGTAATTGTATTTTTAGTGAACCGACATTAATAGTTTGGCTTCGAAAACAATAACAAACAAAAGTTTGTTTGCGTCAGGGCAGCTGTTCTCAAGGTCAAAAAAATATAAATTAATGGCTGAGGAATAGATGACGTCAAAGGCAGCTGGCCCAAAGGCAATAATAATGCGAAAATTATAAATAAATGTGCCTGGCCAGAGATGACGCAATTAAGAGGAAATTCAAAGTATTTCAGCTTATGGAAGTTTTTCCAGTCAACAGAACAACCAGAGGACTTAGAGAGAACGCAAGGAAGACAACTCCAGCCAGTCAACTCCCTCGTATGTGCGTGCTTTCCTATGACTACTACTCTACCCACAACAATCACCGAAGGAAATAAAAATATAATATTATATTTTTATAATCTTATTTTTTGTGTTGCCATTTATCAGTCAAGACAATTGTTGCTCCAGCAGCATCAGTATATGCCATACACGAAGCGGTCTATAGCACATTCTACCTATAAATAAAATATGTGTGTAAGACATGCCTACCACACAAAAATAAGAGAGGCCTCTGTATTTTGCTTATAGGCAGAATCAAAAAGCTTGCTCACTAACAGAAGGATACAAAAATAAATGGGGAAAATAAAAGACCAACCAGGTTGGAATGAAAACAAAGAGAATAAAAGCAAACTAGTTTGGAAATCTCGACATGAATCATAACAAAAGAGAACGCCAAGAATAGACGGTGAACAACGAATACTCACATTAACTCGGCAAACAAAGAAAGTCTAGCTTAACCAGGGGAGGGTTCATTAAGTAACCACCCCGTTGCGTCTAACAGGGCTTAAAAAAAGAAAATCAATGCTGGTCCCATTCACTCGAACCAAGCTTTCCATTTTCACGCACCTTTTGCTGAAATCCGTTGACATCAAACTCTTTCTATCAGATCTGATTTTCTTCTTCAGCTGATGGCCGAAGAATCCTACCAGATCGTGATGATAATAACATTCTTATCGCAAGATTATCTTCATTCGCGATGTCCACACTACCATTCTTGCCACAGCAAGCAAAGTAATAAACATCACTTGTTTCTCCTCTGAAGGCTATGTCATTAAAAAATGGAACGTTCCGAATCAATTGCCAAGTAACTGAAAACTCGGGTTTGCAGAGGTAAACTAACACTGGCGCCCAAGACCAGAAAGAGAGCAACTCGGTCGCCAACAAGCCGAACTGCACACAGAGTGGGTTTACCACGACTCCTTCCATTAAAACCTGATACAAAAGCATCCTAGGCCGTGAAAGCTTACTGGATCAAGAAATGACCCGCAAGGTCGATCGACACTCTTTGTAGAATCTTGAATATTTCCAGGTCTTACCACGGCACTCAGTCTTAGAAACGGGTAGAATTATGGTAAAGTTAGGGAAGGCATCATTAACAATGTCCACCCCCAAGTTCGAATCATGAGTCAACGCACGACATAAGAAAGCCAACATCGAGGCGTGTTGATGACTCTCTAGGCGTGGCTTTCCCAGCTTTCATGTCACAAACACTGGACACAGACATCTCTGCTAACCTGATGCTTGCCATCACCTCATATAAGGGAGGAGAGCAAACACTCGGGTGCTTTCTTATTGTTTTTGCAGAGTGGGAGTACAAACAACTGATGCAGAATAAGAAGAAAGACGTACGTAGGGCACGATTGGAGCCTTACCCTTTAAGAACAACTGTCTTCGGAGCCAAGTACGGATCGTCGCTTCTACCTTTGCAATTCCTGCCCAAATCTTCTTCAGTTGGAAGCCGAGCCCGTACCACACTCCAAGAATGCGAACGGGTTCCTCAATCCAATTACTAAAGGGCCCCAAAAGACCGACGCTATTCCAGGCACCTAACCGCAAGCAGGAAGACTTGTTATGGTTAATCTTTGCACCCATGTCCTTCTCATACCGTTCAAGTACTTTTTTACCACCTCAACGTCGCTGTAGCACATCACAAAATTGGATACGTCATCGGCATACGCAGAAACCCTAACTCGAATGTCACCAGGGACAGCAATTCCACGTAGGTTTGAATTGCACACCCTGTCGTTACGCTGGCGAAAGAGAGGTTCCAATGACAAAGAGAAAGGTATAGGCGACAGCAAACATCCCTGACTAACCAACCGAGACAGAGCAAAAGCGTGCAACCGCTTTCCATTCACCTGTGCCACAGCACTGAGGAAGCCACACAGAAGGCTGACCCATTTGCAGAAGGTGGATTTGAATCTGACGGACTGAAGATACTAATGATTTGACCCTGTCAAACATCTTGCACTGATTCAAATTGATCAGCTTTATTGTCGTCTTTTACTCACTCTTGGTTCGTGTTAATCATATGCAGGTTGCTTTGAATTGTTCGTCCCTTCACAGCACGTTTGCTCCTGTCCCAACAGAATCTTAACACCTAACTGTAAACACTCTGTCAGGATCTTGGCCCAAATATTTATTTTTTGTTTCGTAGAGTTATGGGCCTTTGGTTATCGAAATCCCGCCTAGCATTCTTGTCCTTTTTCAACAGCGTCATCACACCCCTGGAAATCAGGTCGGGGACGGACTCTTGCCGAAACCTTTTGTTGAACGTGAATGTCAAAATCGACACAAAAATGTACGACAGCCTCAACTACAATTCGGAAGGTAGGCCATCAAGCCCCAGAGACTTGTCACTGTGTTCTTTCTAAACCGGTTAACGAAATGCGACCGAAACGCCTGGCATATGTTCTTGGTTCACCTAAGATTGTGAGCCTCAGGAGTATCGACCTCCCTAATGTAACAATCGGAACCTTGACAGATCTCATCCTTGGGCAATTCTGCGCCCATATTCACAGCTTTGTTAGATATCTTGTTTAAACTACGTTTAATTACCTGACACTCACTAGCCACTCGCTCCAGAGCCTGTCTAGCTAAACCGATCTCTAGAGAACCCCACAATCTCCGCCCGAGATAGACTATTCTTTTTAGCCTTATCTATGAGGAGCCGTTTGCTATATTCGGTTGTCTTATACTATTCTTAAACCACTCGCACTACTTATTCTCAATAACCGCCCCAATTAGTTCCAGTTGTACTAATCTAGTTTGTTGTTGCCGGAAGTCCCGCCTGTCAAGTAAGGACATATTGAACTTCCTGTGTTCAGGCATTCTAGGCACCATCCGGGCACAGACGGGTTTGTGGTCCAATAGCCGACAATCTAGTAAATCTAGATCGACCCTTCTCACTAACATTCTATCCAAGTAATTGCTACCCGGGTCAATCAGTTAAGTGCTATACGTGATACACGCTTGGGTGATTATGTCTCGAAGAGACAAGACTGGAGTAATTTAATTGGAGTAGATAGTTCCTACTATCGCCCGGTCTCACACTCCACCCCCTTCTTTTGAATGAGTTTAGAGGTGATCGCCTTGTTTAGGAAGGGGTTCCCGGTTCATCCCCCTTCTCCGGTCTTAGTGTTAGTTCAGCTGGAAGCTCTTTGCAGTTACGGAGTATGGTGGCAACGTCTTTACATTCTGAGGGTACCTGGTTGGCAGTTTCCTGGTTGCTGCTTCCGACTGGTAGTTAGGAGCCCGAACTCTTGCGTAGCGTCTTGAGAGGCTACTCTGATCAACAGTTGAATAATACCGGGGTTCTTGTAATGCCATATCGCGCATGGACGGGCGTCCCTGCATGAACGTTCGGTGGGCAACCCCGAGGCCACATTATGTTGTAGGCCGCGCCAGTTTCCATCCTTCACAAGTTGCAAATGATTGACCGACTGATTCTATTCTAAGACCTCTCCTTAACTGAATCACTATGGAAAAAAGCAAACATAATAGCAAAACTAAACCAGCTCATTTGAAAACGCCCAAACCTGTCTGCATCTCTTTCACTAACATACGCGGCATCCGCACCAACTTCCTCAGCGTAGATTCATTCCTCCATAATAACTCACCTGATATATTAGCCCTATGTGAAACTAATCTTAACCCTTCTATCCCCTCATCTGAGTTCTACGTTCCTGGCTACCTTCTCCTCTTCAGGAAGGACTCCAATGTTCATATGCATGGGCTTGGTGTCTATGTCAGCGAACACCTTCCCTTAGCTAGGGTGTCATCTTTTGAATCCCCAGATCATTCTTTCATGTGCTTCCGCCTCTCACTTCTCAGCTCGATTAGCTATCTCTTCTTTCTCTACCGCTCTCCTTCCTCCCCTGACTGTTCGTTACTTGACATCATTTCTGACAATATCGACAAAGTCATTTCTTCCCATCCCTCTGCCCATGTATTCTTGTTTGGTGACTTTAACGCCCACCACACAAAGTGACTGAAGAACGCTGTCACTGACCCTGCTGGTGTCCACACCATGAACTTTTCAATCACCCAATCCCTTACGCAAGTAGTGGACTTCCCCACGCGTTTCTCCGACAACCCTAACGGAAGGGACTCACTTCTAGACCTCTGCTTCACTTCCATCCCAAACTCTTGCACTACCAGACAACTCTGCCCACTCGGAAACTCTGACCACACTGTAGTGTCCGTCAATATTTCACTCCACTCCCGCCCGACACATGAAACCCAGACAAGTAGAATATCCTACTGCTATCAAAGAGTAGACTGGGATTCGTTCCGAGACTTCCTCTGTGACATTCCTTGGAACAACGTCTTTAGTCTTCCCATCGAAGAATGTGCATCCGAGGTCTCCTCCTGAGTTAAGGCTGGCATCGATGCCTTCATCCCGGCTAGGAAATTCCAGCTTAAATCTCATTCGTCTCCATGGTTCTCACCCGCTTGCTCGGCTGCCATTGCCCACCGGAATCATTTCTTCCGACTCTATCGTAACTACGCGTCGGACCAAAACACGCGCCTTTTCACTTCAGCTCGTAATAAGTGTAAAAGGATACTTAACGAAGCTAAGATGTTGTTTGTTGCCAGAATGAAGCAACGCATAGTATGCTCTAAATTCGGCTCTAAAGACTACTGGCGACTCTATAAAAGAGTAACAAGAGCAAGTCCACAATACCCCCGCTAATCAACAAATTTGAGGTCCTCACCTCCCCACCAGATAAGGCAGAATGCTTTGCCCGCATATTCTCGAACAATTCGAGTCTGGACTCATCTGGAGTTTTTACACCCGACTTCTCACCTAGAACCGAGGCACAACTGAATGATGTCCATATTACACCTTCGCTTTAAGATAATCTTAAAACTTGACCCTCACAAAGCGAGCGGTGGTGACGGAATCCCAACCATAGTCTTAAAGAAATGTGCCCCTGAACTCTCCTTTGTCCTTTCTAAGCTCTACAACCTCTGCCTATCTGCTTCCTGCTTTCCTGCCTGTTGGAAATCTTCCTCTGTAGTTCCTATATTTAAAAACACTGGAGAACCCTCTGACCCTGCAAATTACCGCCCTATCAGCCTTCTTCCGATCTTTGGTAAAGTGTTCGAAGCCATTATCAACGCCAAGGTGGTTCAGCATCTCACAGCACACAGGCTCCTCTCGGACAAGCAATATGGTTTCCGCTTCACCAGGTCTACTGCTGATATGCTAACGACCATCACCGAGTACATATACCAGGCACTCGACAGGAATGGCGAAGCCCGAACCGTTGCATTGGATATATCTAAGACGTTCGACAGAGTTTGGCATGCTGGCATTCTATGTAAACTGCGGAGCTATGGTATAACTGGACATTTGTTTCAACTAATCCAGTCATTCCTCTCTAACCGCACAATGAAGGTGGTATTAAACGGACATGCCTCCCAGAACTACCATACAAACGCAGGTGTTCCCCAAGGCTCCATCTTAGGTCCTACACTCTTCTTGATATACATTAATGATCTCCCTGATTCCATAAGAGCCCAAATAGGTTTGTACGCCGATGACACCACAGTTTACTCTCGCCTCCTACAAAAATCTGGTGTAGGCGTCAAAGCTAACCTCGCAGCCGAGATTGAAAAAGACCTCCAATCCATATTGGACTGGGGTAAGAAATGGCAAGTAAATTTTAATGCTTCTAAAACGAAGCTACTCTCAATTAACCATCATCGACAATTTCACCTACCTCCCATTAGCATGGACCAGGCTTGCCTCCCAGAGAATAAAACACTACGCCTCTTTGGTCTCACACTTTCAGCGGACCTCAAATGGAATGACTATATCGAATCCATAGCTAAATCCGCTGCTATGAAAGTCGGTTCTCTGTGTAGGGCCCGGAAGTTTTTTCCGTCTAAATCTATCCTGCACATTTATAAATCTACCATCCGCCCGTGCATTGAATACTGCTGCCATATCTGGTCGGGTGCCCCTGCTATTCTCCTCGGGCTTCTCGATAAGGTTCAGAGGAGGGTCTGTAATGTGATAGATACCGACTTGGCAGACCGCCTGCAGTCTCTCTCCCACCGGCGCGACGTGGCTTCCCTGTGTCTCTTCTATTAATACTTTCACGGCTTCTGCTCCGATGAACGTAGATCACTAGTGCCCCCTAAATACGAATTTGCACGAGATACTAGATTAGCAACTAGATCCCACCCTTTTACAGTGAAACCGATAAAATGCAGCCGTAACTTCTACTCCAACAGTTTCTTTCCTCGCACTTCCCGACTGTGGAATTCTCTTCCACACGATTGCTTCCCCGACGGCTACAATCTCCAGGAGTTTAAATGTAAGGTCAATAGACACCTCCTAACACACTAACCTGCTCCCATTCTATCAAACACTCTTCCCATCTGCCCAACCCTCATCCTCGCTATTCTTACTCATCTGTCACCTTCCTCCTGACATTCCCTATGTCTAACCACTCCTTCTCTTTACCTTCTCCTATGTAGCCCCATGCGCAATAGTGGCAATGGAATGCCTTGCTTGGGGTGAGATGATTAAAAAAAAAAAAAAGACTGGCTGGACAGAAGATATTTTCCGTAATAGTTGCCATTACTTTCTGCGGTAGACTGATTGCAAAACAAGGCTATCGAATCCAATCAGCTGTTTAACCCATAGCTGGAGGGAAAAGCAATGAATTAGTACCTTTTCCAAGGGCATTTGCACGTAAGTGAATGCAACGAATTCAACTGGGCTCTCCGATTTCTCGTGACGTGTTTCATTCATTAGGACTTCATCTGACTAGATTACTTTACGTTGTTGTGACTATACCTGTCATAAATAAGAGTCGCTCGGAACTTTGATGAAGTCCCAATCGATGAAACGTAGGAAAAAACTTTTTTTAGTTTGTTATACACATTTTCTTTCAAAATGTGTGTGTGTGTGTGTGTGTGTGTGTGTGTGTGTGTGTGTGTGTGTGTGTGTGTGTGTGTGTGTGTGTGTGTGCGGACATGTTTCATTGAATAATATGAACAATATAAAGATATTATGTCTGATTATTTTTAAAATAATCATCTCCAGTTCTCTAATAGGTTTCTTGATGTTAAGATGAAATTAATCAAGGAAGGTGCCATGGCTTTTTTCCAAACCAAGTACTTTCGATTTCTTCCAAGATTATCCTAGGAATGAATTACAAAGACAAACTTATTGTAAGTGTAATAGTTGTTTTGGTGATTTAAAAAAAACACACGTGAACAGGTTCTGTTATAATTATTTTAAAATTTTAAATTTATCTGATGTAACTATGGAATGCTTTGCAAAATAAGTGTCCCAATATAAGGCAGCTGAGTAGAAATTAGTAGAAAAGCAAAACAGCATTAAATGTTTGTTAAATACACTTGAAAATGTTGCTGCTACACTCGTAATAAATATTATTGAGTGTTGGTTGGCTGCTTTTGATATAAAGGGCCTCAATAACTTGAAGTTTTTGTTGGCTATTTTTGTGGGGTAGTATATCGGTGTCTTCAGCAAGAATTTTCCTGTATTGTGAAGGTGAATAGGAATGTGTTTTTAAAGGATGTTGTGCAATAAAACTTGTATTTGACAAAAAAGTGTAAGATGTCTTGATAATGTTGTGATTGTCAAACCAACACACACACAAACAAACAAACACACACACACACACACACACACACACACACACTTTTTTTTTTAAATCATATCACCCCGAGCAAGGCGGTAATGCCACTGATGTGCAGGGGGCTACATAAGAGAAAAAGATTAGAGGAGATTGAAGAGAAGGACAAACCAGTTAGAAAGGAGCAAGAGAAGGATGGGAATACAGGTGTGATGACAGTTGCAAAGGTCGAGAGAAAGGAAAGGATATACAGGGCAGTGTGGAAAGAACTAGGGTCAAGTAGTTAAGAGATGAGTATTAACCTTGCATTTAAATTCCTGGAGGTTGTAGCTGTCAGGAAAGCAAGAATAAGGAAGCGAGTTCCACAGGTAGCAAGTGCGAGAAAAGAACGCACGCATATAACATTTCTTTTAAGCATGTTTCATTGTAAACAACCAACAGCGAAGATTTTATTCATTTTTTATTTAATTTCTTTCAGTATTCTTACATGTTTTTTTAAGCGCTTTCAGCCACTTCTTGAGAATGGGTAGTGAAGTGGCTGAAAGCAAACAAAAATGACAAATCATCATCTTCATCATCATCATCATTTAACGTCCATTTTTATGCTAGCATGGGTTGGACAGGAGATTACTTTTCTTTTTTTTGTGTGTGACTCTTTTCAGGGCACTGGATTTTATAAACTGAGTCCATGTTTTACACGGTCAAGTTACCTCCCCCTCTTTGGCTGTTTACCTCAATAAATCTACAGTTGATGACTGGATTTTCTATGTCCGTTCTTTCAACATGCTCAAACCAACTAAGTCTTGCTTGATGCATATCTGCTATATTGGCAATATAGTCTATTTCTTAACTCCACTGATGATTTTCTATCCCTAAGACTGACATTACACATCCACCATACCATTTGTATGTCAGTTCAAGCAATTCTGCTAATTTCAATCTCATTAAGTAGCCAGGTTTCACAACCATAGAATAACGCTGCTAACGCAAGCTGTAATGTTAGAAGAAGCAAAGGTTCCCTAAACCTTTTCCAACCTGATCTTACACAAGATATTAAACTTGCTTTTGCACCTCCACCTGCACTTTACATGTCACCAAGATAACAAAACTGATCAACAACCTCATACACAACATTATCAACCTCAACCGTTTTGTTTTCATCATTTACGACTGCTGGGTTCAGGCAAGTTCTGGATTTGAAATTCACCACATTGACTAACTTACCGTTCAGTCCACAACATCGCTTATGCACCCAGTGAATGCAATAATTGAAAAAAATGGAGTTTGGACCAACACCCTTACAGCAAACTAAACTGATGTTTTATTTGGATCCATTTTTTAGTTTATATTTTGATAAATAATCAAAACTTGAATTTAATTCAACAAGACATTTATTAAATAAAAGCTCATTTTATCTTTACACCCAAAAATCATAAATTAAGTAAAAATTATTTCCACCATTTTTTTTCCCCATTTATATTCATTTTCTTGTTAATGAAATTATTTAATAAAGGGAGGTAACTAAAGGGGAATAATAAAAATACAGGGTGTCCATAAAGTTTGTGTGAACTTTAAACAATTTATAACTTTATTTGTATTTGCGACAGAAATAATTTGTAAAAAAGATTAGAAAGAAGTAAATCTATATTTTTTCAGGTTTTATTGAAATTTTATTTAAGTTTCCACATGTCCTCCATCATTAGCAATACAAAATACAAAGGATAATACAATTTTGTAGTTCATATTTTTTCTTATTCTTCTTCTATGTACCCTGTCCCTTCTGAACGTAGGCGATCATGGCTCTCCACGTCTCCCTATCCCTTGTGGCTCTTAGTATGTTTGCTCCTGTAGCTCCTGGCAACCCCCGTTCCATCATCCAACTGATCAGGCCCTGCAAATATGTTATCCGCTGCCTTCCTCTGTCTCTCCTTCCTTCTATCTGTCCAGTCAGTATCAGGTTCTCCAGGATCTCCTTCCTCATTGCATGTCCCAGGAACTTCAGTTGTCTCTTCCTGATGCTCAGCATCAGTTTCCTTTTGTTGCCATTCTTTCTAACACCTCGTCGTTGCTTCTATGCTCAGTCCACGATATCCATAGCATCCTTCTGTAGAACCACATTTCGGCCACTTCCAGTTTTGTCCTCATTTTCGATGATATTGTCCAGCATTCACAGCCGTATTGAAGAACTAACATCATGTAGCAGTCTAGAACTCTTTTCTTCATTTCTATTGAGATTTTCCTGTGTGTTAGTATTTTGCTCATCTTCTGGAACGCGTCCTTTGCCATGCCAATTCGCCTTCGGATCTCCGTGTCGCACTTTCCATCTCCTGTTAGAACACTTCCCAGGTACTTAAATTCTTGTACTTGTTTTTGATTCTGTTATCCTCCACCTGTATATGGCATTTTGGGTTGTATCTTTTGCTGATGACCATGCACTCAGTTTTCTTAAAGTTTATCTAAAAAATGGTTGCAAATTTTGTGGTAAAGAATTATTCAATAACTATATTTAAAACTAGGTACTTAAATTTTATAACATTTTTTACAGATTATTTCTATCACAAATACAAATAAAGTTATAAATTTTTCAAAGTGCACACAAACTTTATGAACACCCTGTATAAGATGAATTAATCACACATCGATGTTTAAAATATTGCAGTTAGTGTCATAAAGTGTTTTGATTTCAGTTTCAGACTTTAATAAACATGTCTAATCATTTTAATATAATACTTGCCAATAATTCATATTTTTATGTCATGTTACATATTGCTGTTGAGCAGCAGTCTGACAGAATTGCATCTTATATGAACTTATATGAAAAAAATAATGACATCCATTGACACTTGTTAAATGTTTACAGTGACCAAACAATGGATCTGAGCACTATTAAACAGTGGATAATGCACTTCAACAGTATCAGTATATGTGATATACTAAGTTGGAGGCAGAGCTACTCAGTTGTCAATCCATAAAATAAAGAACTCTTTTTCATCACTGGGAAAAGCTGCATCCCTAAATTCGGTGATGATGTCAGTAAGTAGTTCTTTGTCAATGTAAACTTGTCCTATCCAACAGTTTTATCATGCTCTTTCTATCTGTAGACATGGAGAGTATTTCGTACATTTATCTATCAAGCTATATATATATATATATATATATATACATATATATACTCTAGAAAATTTTTTAGATATTCTACAATTTCATGGGTAATATGTATTTTGTAGCAAACCTTGCTGCTCATCAGACCCAAATGATACAACAGTTAATATTCAAAATAATCCAGAAAATAATTACACACAGACGCTCACGTGCCCATATTGAGAATAGACATTTGTAATGGTAATCTACAAAAGCATTTCCTCGCTCATTCAAAAAATACCAAAGAGAGAAAGAAAAAGAAAAATATAGAAAATTGATAAACGAAAAGAAGAGAAAGAAAAAGAAAAGAAAGAGAAGGAGAATGAACAGTATAGATAGAAAGGAAGTTAAAGTTAACATCTTAGATTGACACCAGCTTCTATTGCAATTCATCTTTCTTAGAAAAAAATGACATCGAAATTTAACATTTAGTTTAATTTAGTTTAAATATAATGGGATATATTTATGGTAAAGAATAAATTGGAAATCATACTTTTTAATACAAATTAAAATATAACCACTTAGTAGTATTATATTATAAATATAGTTAAAATAATTAAAACAATAAATAAAAATTATATAAGAAAATGATAAATAAAATATTAAAATACAATCTCAAAAAATATCTTAAATAATAGCAATAAATAATAATAATAGTAATAATAATGATAATATATATATATAAATTTTAACATTAATAATAATAATAATAATAATATTAAAAAGAAAAAAATCTTAAATAATAGTAATAAAATAATATTAATAAAAATAATAATAATAATAAATATATATATATATAACTTTTAACACTAATAATAATAATAATAATAATAATATTAGAAAAATGAAAAAGATACTAAATAATAGTAATAAAATAATATTATAAAAATAAAAATAATAATAATAAAAATAAAAAATATCTATAAAAAATTTTAACACTGATAATAATAATAATAATAATATTAAAAAAAGAGAAAAGATCTAATAATAGTAATAATATTCATAAAAATAATAATAGTAATAATAACAAAAATACTAAAATATATATATATATATATATATATATATATATATATAATTTTAACACTAATGATAATAATAATAATAATAATGTTATTTTAAAAAAATTTCTACATACATACACATAGCCATACCCACAAATAAATACATACATACATACATATATTTAGATACATACATACATCATAATACATCCAAAAACAAATATATACATATCCCATATATATTTTTCCATTAATATATATACATATCTATACACACACATACATATGAATATAATTTTAACCTCTAGAGATTCTCTACTAATATACAATCATTCTACCTGAACTAAAAGTATAAACAATAGCTTTGATGTCTCAATGGGAACATATGCTTCAGCTCAAATCATGGATCTGATAGGGATATATATATATTATATACTCTTGGTAGAATTATTGCTCCTAATCAAGTAGGTATTTACCAAGATGATGGCCTTATGTACATCCCTAGCAGTAATGGCCCTCTTACATCTAGAATTGCAAAAAAAATTATTAGAGCATTTAAAATTTTAGGTTTGAAAATCGAAATTTCATCCAATCTCAATATTGTTAATTTTTTAGACATTAGCTTTAACTTGTCCAATAATACATTTAAACCATACCAAAAAAGTAATCAATCTCTTATCTGTATTAATGTTAATTCAAATCATCCTAAATCTATCATTAAACAAATACCTAAAATAGTTAATATTAGAATTAATAAATTATCATCTAATGAGGAAATATTTGATAAGAATAAAACAATATACAATGAAGCCTTTAAGAAGAAGAATTTTAAAGATGAAATATTATACCAACAAAAATTTAAAGATAAAACTAAAAATGGAAACAAAGGCAAAATTAGAAAAAAAAATAATATGGTTCAACCCTCCTTTCTGCAAGCTGTCCAATGTAAACATAGGTAAATACTTTTTAGATTTACTTAGCAAACACTTCCACCAAAATAAGCCCCTAAGTAAATAATTCAACAGAAAAACTCTTTAAAATTAGTTATTCAACTACCAATAACAAGCAAAACATAATTAATTCTCATAATAATAAATTACTCAAAAACTTCTATAACAAACTTCTGGAAAATAAATTTTCCTGCAATTGCATCAATAAAACCAACTGCCTCGTTGATGGCAAGTGTAATTCTGAAAAAGCTGTTTATGAAGCCACTATTTTTCCAGAAGAGGATCCTAGCAAAAAACAGTTTATACAGGGATATCTGCAGATAGTTTGAAACAGAAACTTTACAATCACAGGCACTCATTTTCCAACACTGTCTAAATACTACTGGGATATAAAGAATGAAGGATTTACCCCACATGACTGACTGGGTAGAAGATTATCACACAGTAGGTTGCCATTGCTTTCTGCAGTAGACTGGTTGCCAGCCAAGGCTATAGAATCCAATCCATCCTATTATTTAAGCCATAACTGAAGGAAAAAGATGGATTAATGCCTTCCCCAAGGATATTGGTGCGTAAATGAATGCAAGGAATTCACCTGGAATTTGAGCTCGGCACCCCAATTTGTCATTCTGAGCCAATTTTCATTGCAACACAGCTCACATCCAGACATATATCACTATTTCTTAAGACAAAATATTTATGCAAAAATCATAAGCAATTTAAAAATTAAAAGAAAATGATCAACTGAAGTCATTTTTTAAAAAAAAACAATAATAATGCTGACACCAACAACATTATTTTACTTTTGTTTAACATGTCAAAAATTTTCATCACTTAGCTTCCTCCATTTTTTCCTTTCATTTTCTTAATGCTAAAAGATTTTGAATATTTTAGAATATCTAAGAATTATCTAATTCAAATTTGAATGCCTAATGGTATTTTTTCTGAATTATATTTTTTTCTGTGTGTATAAATAGATTTTTTTCAATAAAATGTCTGCATTTGCCTTGGTAAAGTTTCTCAAGGAATGAAATGCGTCATCATAAACAGTTTTCTTCTATTTCCTTTATTAAAACCATCTAAGTTTCGTGGTTCAAAGTTATCCTTCTTTGATGGAGTGAGTTCATTTCAGCACCCTCTCATCTGCATATATGTCAGGGTGAATCAATTAGGCTGTCAAAGGCTGAAAGGGTGACAGTTTGACTTTGTGAAAATATTTCATTCATCCAGAAAGAAAATTGAAAAGAAAGGCAAGAATTAGAAAAGGTATAAATCCAAAATGTTTATATTCCAGAAATAGTTACAGTGATTTGCAAAATTTCTTTCTCATATTTTTTATTCTTTTTTTTATTAGTCCAGTTTCTTCTTATGTCCACCATTTTTTAGTTTTATTCTTATTGCAGGAAATAAATGAGACACAGAAAGATTTATTACTGACTTCAACTTGGACTGCTACATCTGGCTGCTACTCTGACTCTTATGAAGACTTTTTGACTATCACTTGAACTTATTGTGAGTATGAAATAAAAATAACTTTCTTTTCTTCACTGTTTGCAAATTTGCAAGCCATGTTTTTTTTTTTTTATAAGCGTTTCACCCCGAGCAAGGCATGTCACTGCCACTACTGCGCAGGGGGCTACATAGAGTGGAGAAAGGATGATTAAATATAGGAAATGTCAGAGGGTGGGTGATAGGCGGGTAAGGATACCGAGAATGAGGGTTGGGTAGATAAGAGTGTTCTGAGAATAATTGGGAGTTAGTGTGATAGGAGGTGTCTATTGACCCTAAATGTAAACACCTGGAGATTGTAGTTGTCGGGAAAGCAGACTTGTGGAAGGGAGTTCCACAGGCGGGAAGCACGAGAAAAGAAGCTGTTGAAGTAGAATTGTGAAATCTAATTTTAACCTACATGAAAAAGGATTGGCTTCATACTGAAGGAAAAAGACCGAGGCAAATTTTGCAAGCCAGAGTTATTTTCTAACCAATGAAAGGGGAGCAATTTACAAAACTGAGAGAAAGTAACAAGCCAGTGTGAAATCTTTATTTTATATAGAGAAAAAAAGTTGAACACTTCAGACAGAGACAAGGGAGGCAAAGAAAGTCCATCCAGCCATGATGTAGAAAAATAAATTTTATATCACTGATCAGCACAACTGTCCTAGCAACACACATTCACACTCTTTCTTCTTCTCACGTGCTATTTTCTTTTATCTTTTCTTCTTCATCTTTGCCCACTCACTGTCAACAAAAAGAAGAAGAAAACAACAACAACAAATCACTTCAATTAACTCCTAAAATTAACATCAATAAGTAAAATTTTCCTTTATTGCTTTTCCTACCCCTTCACTTACTCGCCAGATGCAAAAGTATTGAAGACCTTACTACTACAACAAACTCTGGATTCATTTAACTCTTTACTACTATTTCTCTTTGAACATTTTCCCAGTTAATAATTTCAATTACAACAAATTGATGTTATTCTGTCCGATAAATTAATTTCCACTTATTTATACAAACAAAACACTTTTATTCTTTCAAACCTTCTGATATTCTTAAATTGTGGGAAGTTCAGTTATGTTTGGCCCAAGGCCAATTTAATAAACATGATGAAGTACCCTACTTCAGACTGACTCCTTTTATTTATACTTTTTTTTATTTATAACACAGACATCTTAGTAGATACAAAATGCATATTAATAACTAAGTGAAAAATACTTGTCTCAGTTCTAAAGTGTATTATTTGAAGAGTATAAAATTTCTGATTTTTTTTTATTAACTATTTCCAATAAAAAGACATTTTTATTTTATCTTAAATTGACTAATAGAATATGTTCTAATAATGTTTCCACAATAAATTGAATCTCTTGTATTTGTTGATTGTGGGAAAATTTTTCTTCAAAATCTAAATCTACAAAATCTAACATTCTAACACTTTAATTATACATTCAATTCAATTAAAATGGGCCTTGTTTAACTCCTGTTTTTGGTTACTAAAATATACATATATACATCATAACAAAAAAGTGAAACATTTATACATATATAGAAGGATTTATTATTTAAAGGATTTTGTTATACTAGTTCAGTAGATATATGAAAGTTTTTGTTATGTGATTGTTAAATGTTTCTGTTTTCATTGTGTTTGTCTTGGTGACTGAATTATTTATTATAAGTCTATCATTAAAAATTATTTAGTATCAGTATGTCATTAATGTCAGGTAATATTAAAAATGAGATTGTGATATTTGTATAAAACTCTACAAATACTTTCACGGCTTCTTCTTCGATGAACTTAACTCACTGGTACCCCCTATATATGAATTTACTCGAGCCACAAGATTAGCAACTAGGTCCCACCCTTTTACTGTGAAACCAATAAAATGTAAACACAAATTCTACTCCAGCAGCTTCTTTTCTTGCACTTCCTGCCTGTGGAATTCTCTTCCATTTACTTGCTTCCCCAACAGCTACAATCTCCAAGAATTTAAATGTAAAGTCAATAGTCATCTCCTATCTCACTGACTTGCATCCTCTCTCTCTCAGGCTCCTTTCTCCATCTACTCCACTCTCATCAGTATTTTCATCCTTCTCTTACCCACTTCCTGACACCCCCTATAACTTGTCACTCTTTCTCATAACTTTCCTCCTATGTTACCCCACTTGCAAAACAGTGGCAGTAAAATGCCTTGCTTGGGACGATATCTAAACTTATTTATAAATGGAACTTTGTCTGTGTGTGTGTGTGTGTGTGTGTGTGTGTGTGTGTGTGTGTGTGTGTCCATTACCTATAGACTCCAAAACGGCTGAACCGATTTTCTTGAAAATTTACACTGTTGTACTATAAGCGGCTGTGAGTGTTCTTAGCTAGGTTTTGTGATGAGGTAACCCCAATAAATATCGAAAATTGATAATAAAAAAAAAATTGGGTTATAGAAGGAGTGGTCCGATTTTAACCAAATTTGATACACTCATAGACAAAGACATAAGAAACGATATTCAGAAGTTTCAAGGTTGCAGTTCTTACAAAAGTGCAGAAAATCGATTATATATATATATATATATATATATATAAACAGACACACACACAAACAACTTGCCTTTCATATATATATATATATATATATATATATATATATATATATATGAAAGGCAAGTTGTTTGTGTGTGTGTCTGTTTATCTGTCTGTATGTCCATTATACAAATCCACAATTTTTATCCGATTCTCAGCAAACTTCATACAAATATTCTTTAGGCTGAGTCTGAGCTCCAGGACCATGGATTAGTTTTAAAGCTTTCATTACACCCGAGCAACGCCGGGCTATACTGCTAGTGATTATTATAAAAAAAAGAAAAAAATCATCTGTAGTCTTCATTCCTGGAGCAGCTCAAATCTACATACTCTCTTTGTGAGAGAATGATGATAAAAGAGGAAGACCCTAAATTTACTGCCAGTAGGATGGTTTCCTTTTTCTACAGAATCATAGGAATTGGGTTTTTTTCTTTATTTTTCATGGTCTTGATATCACCACAGATTTAATTAACTTAACAGTATAATTCAACAATGTATAAAGTTCAAAGAGGTACAGAAAATTGAATTGATGAGCAGATTTCAAATTTTGATAGAAATTGTTATATTCATTTTTACACTAAAAGTCATGAACTCATTTCTTCTTCTCCCATCTATAGTTTATGTAGCAGTTGCTGGCACCCAAAACTTGAAAGCCCTGGGTATCAGCCACTTTAGGAGACAACTCTGAATTCAAAACTGAAAAAAAGGCAACAATCTTTCTCACAAATCACAAAATGAAAGTTGTTCTGAATGGCCATACTTCTAGATCTTTTTTCATTAATGCAGTTGTTCTAGGGCTCTCTCCTTGGACCTGTGTTACTAATTTTCATCAATGATTTTCTTGATGGCTTCAACTCTCATCTTGATATTTATGGTGATGACAAAACTATTTACTTTGTCTTAATAGTAAGTTTGATAAGGCAAAATGGTAGCTTAAAAGGGACCTAAAATCTTCTGTTAACTGGAGCAAGGAATGACTTGTTAATTTTAACACCTCCAAAACAAAATTGCTTTCTATTAATCATCTGGGTGACCCCTTTTTTACCTTCCATTAGCACAGGTGATGCTAACTTTCTGTGACTCATCACACTTTCTTAGGCTAACGTTCAAGCTGACATGAAGTGAAAAGATTATATTGAATCAAATGCTAGGACTGCTGTTAAGAAAGTTGGTTCCCTGTGCCATGCTAAACAGTTTTTTTCTCTAGAATCAATCTTATATATCTATAAATATACTATTCATCCTTGCTTTGAATATTGATGTGTCTTATGGTATGGTGCTTCTACTATATATTTAGAGATTCTTTATAAAATCCAAAGAAGAACCTGTTATATTATTAGTCCTGACTAGGCATCCCAGCTTTGATCACATTCCCACTGTCATAATGTCACTTCCCTGTGGGTTTATTGCCTTGCTTGGGGTGATTATACACCCGCAACAGTAAGAAGCCTGTCGTGGCGGACAGACATAATCTCACTGCTGACCTTGAACAGGATCTACACTCTGTGGTGAACTGGGGCAAGAAGTGGCTTGTCAACTTCAATTCGTCTAAGACCAAGCTGTTGTCTGTCAACCATTACAGGCAACCTCTCCTGCCTCTCATAAGCATGGACCAAGCGATTCTCCCAGAGAACAATACACTATGCCTCTTCAGACTTACCCTGTCCTCAGACCTCAAATGGAACCACTATATTGAATCCATAACAAAATCTACTGCTAAGAAGCTTGGGTCACTATGTCGATCCAGGATGTTTTTTCCGCCTGAATCCATCCTGCATATATACAAGTCAACCATCCATCCGTGCATGGAGTACTGCTGCCATTTATGGTCAGGCGCCCCTGCCGTTTTCCTCAGTGTTCTTGACAGGTTCCAAAGGAGAGTCTGTAATGTGATAGGTACTGATCAGGCGGCTCGACTGCAGCCACTTCCCCACTGTCGAAATGTGGCCTCCCTTTGTCTGTTCTATAAATACTTTCATGGCTTCTGCTCGGACGAACTTAAGTCACTGGTGCCTCCTCAACAGGTGTTTACTTGTGCAACCAGACTGGCAACTGGGTCCCACCCATTCACAGTCAGGTTAGCCAAATGCAGACAACAATTCTACTCCTGCAGCTTCCTCTCTCGCACTTCCCGCCTGTGGAACTCACTCCCATATTCTTGCTTTCCTGACGGCTACAATCTCCAGAAATTTAAATGCAAAGTCAATACTCATCTACTAACCACTGGACGCTAGCTATCTCCCCACCCCCGTATAACCTTCCCTTTCTCTCCACCTATGTATCTGTCATCGCACCTGCTTTCTCAGCTTTCTATTGCTCCTTTCTAACTAGTTTGTACTCCTCACTCTTTTCTAATTAATCTTTTTACAGTTATGTAGCCCCCTGCACATCAGTGGCATTTCTGCCTTGCTCGGGATGAAATGATTAAAAAAAAAAATTCCATTATTTTAACCAAAAATGTCAGCATTTCATACTTACTAAAGAGAGGAAACTATGAAAATGAAGAGCTATAACTGCCAACACCCCGAAGGCAATATAAATATTGATTCTTATGTGATTGTCGTACTCACGTACACACCCACATACACATTCACGCATATTACATTTTGTGTTTTACACCTACATTTCAAACATACGCACCGTAGTGAGGGCGCTAGAGGGTGTCGTCAGTGATGTCTTTGCGTGGATCACTAGTGGGTTTCGGGTCTCTCAACATCATACCCCCACCTCACCGCACCGACCCGACCAGAGATGATCAGTCTCTGGTCCACCCTCAACCAGCGCTTTCAGACACCGGAGGAAAAAAAAAATTATAACATTTAGGCCCGGTACGAAGTCTTGCAAACACTTCTGATTGGCGACAGTCAGAGCCACTTATACAATAGGAGGCGAAACGTACATGAACTCGTCCGAAACTTGACAAACGGCTAAAAAAAAAAAAAAACTCTCGACTAAGAATTAATCATGATTCGTTTTAAAAATAATTAAATATCTACAAATATATCTAATTTTTAAGTCGTTTCTAAAAAAAAAAATATGAAGATAAAAACGTCTAAGAATTTATCAAAAGAAAAAACTGTTTAAAAAAAATTATCTACAAATATGTATAAATTTAAAATCGTTCCCAAAAAATTAGAAAAATAAATATATATATTTGAAATGAATTGTTTGAACATCATTTTTTATCGATACGCGTATTTAATGACAAGGGAAACAACTTTTCCTTCACTGCATGCTTTCAACTCTATGTAACCTATTGTTAATAATACGTGTTGTAATTGTTATTAACTTCAGTGTCATTGTCTTATTTCCAATGCCATTTACGCCATGCAAATTATGATCATAATATAAATTCGTTAGCGGATATTCCAATATCCACTACAAGATCAAAGAAATGAAAATCACTGAGTTTAAATGAGTGTATTGCCAAAGAAGGATGTTATGCTGTAAAATAAATATATTTCTTGTGAGGCTGCGAACTTAACGATTTACATGTGTGTGTGTGTGTGTGTGTGTGTGTGTGTGTGTGTGTGTGTGTGTGTGTGAACGATGCACGCATAATATGAATTGTAATGATAAAGTTAAAGTTTAACAGCAAAACGATTTTTCAAGAGTCTGACAAAGCAAACCTCGCTGCCGAACTTGAAAAGGACCTCCGATCTGTGGCAGACTGGGGTAAAAAATGGCTTGCGAATTTTAATGCTTCCAAAACGAACCTGCTATCTATTAACCATCACAGACAATCACCCCTACCCCCCATTAGCATGGATCAGGCTAATCTACCAGAAAGCAAAACACTGCGCCTCCTCGGCTTAACTCTGACAACAGACCTCAAGTGGAATTGAATATATAGAATCCATAGCCAAATACGCTGCTAAGAAAGTCAGTTCTCTGTGTAGGGCCAGAAAGTGTTTTTTTCCGCCTGAAACAATCCTGCACATATATAAATCTACCATGCATTGAATACTGTTGCCATACTGTTGCCGGGTGCTCCTGCTATCCACCTGGGTGTCCTTGACAAGATCCAACGGAGAATCTGTAATGTGATAGATCCCGACTTGGCAACTCACCAGCGCAATGTGGCTTCCCTGTGTCTCTTCTGCAAATACTTTCACAGCTTCTACTCCGATGAATTTAGCTTACTTGTGCCCCTATGTATAAATTTACGAGCCACAAGATTAGCAACAAGGTCCCACCCTTTTACTGCGAAATCAATAAATTGTAAACACAAATTCTACTCCAGCAGCTTCTTTTCTCGCACTTCCCGCCTGTGGAATTCCCTTCCATTTACTTGTTTTCCTGACAGCTATAATCTCCAAGAATTTAAATGTAAAGTCAATCGTCATCTCCTATCTCACTAAACTGCATCCTCTCTCTCATGCTTCTTTTTCTGTCCAGTCCTCTCTCATCAATATTCTCATCCTTCTCTTACCCACTTCCTGACACCCCCTATAACCTGTCACTCTTTCTCATAACTTTCCTCCTATGTAACCCCCTGCAAAACAGTGGCAGTAAAATGCCTTGCTTGGGGCGATATGATTAGAAAAAAATTTTTTTAAAAAAAGAATCCGCTCATTCTTTTCGTTTTATTAACATGTGCCGTCAATTAAAACCACAATATTGAAGCATTGAAAAATAACATGAAACTTATTCCTAAAATTGCCTTACCTTTTCACCTAATCTCGATTTTTCAATGTCATAGATCGATCTTCTGTCTTCATTTTCCAATTCTATAGTTGGAGACGACATCTTGTATGACTTAAACAATAATTATAACCATAGTAACCACAGCTCCGAAACAAGAAAAATGTCAACGTGGAAAAATTAAAAAAACAAAAAATAGAACTAATTTTTAATATTTATTTTAATTAATTGTTTTTATCTTTACATAGAAAAGAATTAACTATTCAAAAATAATTCTTTTTTTTTTTCAGTCAATAATAATTCGGGAATTTCTTAACGCCGCTATGAAACGAAAATAACACTTCCTCCAAGGGCGACAACCCATGTTTGCGTTATTGGAAAACACGCAGTAAGTAGAATTGTCTGTTGTTTTCTCTTTTTCTGTATTGAACACGTAGGCTAATAAGTTATTGTATGTACTTTCATTTTGTCCTGACAATTATGTGGAAGTCGGATTTCCAAACCCTTGTGCCATTTGTAAGAGCAGCTGAAAAAGACGATTGCTCTTTTTCGAAAGACGTTAATTCCAAAACTAAATCTCGGCAACTAGCGACCGTCTGTGAAGAACAGGGCGTAAATATCAAGAATTTTTACGAAGATTTGGTAAATACAGACCAATCAGTAGAACCGTGGAGTGACAGTATTCAAAAGACTAAGAGGAATACGATGATGGAATCGGAATTGTTTGCTTACGACAACACCAGTAGTAGTCGTACATTTTTGAAAAAAATAATGTCAGGTTCACACTCACAGTCACACTGTTCCAAAAAGTCGTCTCTCGCTACTTCTTCAACCGTAGATACGATCAACATAAACTCTACAGTTCATAAACAAGATGATAAATATAAAAACAAAAATAATTCTTTGGAAATGCCTTCAAATTGTAAACCATTCATCTGCCGAAATACAGACAACATTGTTAAAAACATTTCACTTGATCATATTCGAAATGAAGTCCTCAGATGCGCTCAATATGGAGACCTTCCGGGTTTAAAACAACACCTGATGTCTGGTTCTGTTGATGTAAACTGTACGGATTCTTTTGGCTGGACCCCACTTATGTGTGCCTCCTACGGTGGTCACATTGATGTGGTCAAGTTCCTATTATCTCTAGATGGACTGAATGACCGCTACCGAAATCACAAGGGACAATCTGCTTTGGGATTGTCAACTAAAGGTGGACATTGGCGTATAAAAAAACTGCTAGAGAGTCGTCGAGTTCCCGTTACTTCATCACCAACATCGCATAAAACGGAAGAGTCGCGAATTAAATCCAGTTTACAAAAACAACCTTCCGAATACTTCTGTGACGTTTGCCAGATGAAAATAAAAAACACAACAAAGCATTCCCATGAATCTTCGACGGTACATATTCTTAGCTGCCACCCTCAACCACTACCAGAATCGTATTTTCTCTCGGAACAAAATCGAGGTTTTCAGCTAATGCTTAGGAAAGGTTGGGATGAGAGTAAAGGGCTCGGACCGTCAGGAGAAGGCCGAAGGATCCCAATCAAAACCATTTTGAAGCGTGATAGGAAAGGTTTCGGCGTAAAGTCTTCTAATACGTCAAGGGTTAGCCATTTTGATGCTAGGGACCCTAAGGCTGTGCAGTATAAACAACCGCGGTTTAAGAAAGGTTTAAACAAGAAAAAACTGGCTTCAATTCAGAAACTGGAAAAGAGGAAAGAACGACGCATAAGGAGATGCCTAGACTTCAACTGAAATTTCCTTTTCTTCTGAAGAACAAAAAACGAAGAAATTAAATACAAACGGTGAAAGAATTTTTATTTTATTTTTCATCTCTGCATTACTTAGTAAAGTAGACCACTGGTAAAAAAAAAAATAAGGAAAAAAATTTTAGAAATATTTTTTGTAGAAAACATTCTTTAGGCCTTAAGCCATGATATTTGTCAGAATCAAATAATATTAATTCAAATGGAGGGTTTGTTCAAAACAGTTATACAGTGTAAAAACGAACCCTAACTTTTACAGAGTTATTGATCTAGCTATATGTCAAGTTTGAAACTGTACTCACATCATTTGATATATGACAAAAATATCCTCAAAAACGATACCTAAAGTTTAAAATGAATTTTTAAAAATTTAAAATCTTTCTTGAAGCTTTTATTTTAGTTTTAATGTGGCCTATGAAGTTCTGTCACTGGTATAGTATGTGGCCTACCTTAAAAAGCATATGAAATATAACTGTCTGGTAACTTATCAGACAGTTAAAGGTTAGAGAAAATAATTAGTTTCAATA
This sequence comes from Ascarosepion bandense, assembly GCA_037127315.1. Lineage (NCBI taxonomy): Eukaryota > Metazoa > Mollusca > Cephalopoda > Sepiida > Sepiidae > Ascarosepion > Ascarosepion bandense. The sequence continues at coordinate 750,639 of JBBBDQ010000673.1, read as the reverse complement.
AATAGCCAAATAATTATACTGAGGTATGACACATTCAAACTGGATAGGCCACTTACTATACCAGAATCAAAAGGGTAGGCCACATACCCAAAATACTTTGCCGTATTTCAAAACCTAATTTAAATTGACTGGAAGAGAATTTTCTTTTAAAGCTACTTGTTTTGAGTTGTCTTTCATTGCAATGTAATTCTCTTTATTAAAAAAAACCTTCCAAAAATAAAATATATTTTTCTGAAACTTTATTGAAGAAATATTTAAAGTATAATTAATTTGAAACAAATATTATTTACTTTAAATTTAAAATACTGCAAATGCATTTTTTAACATCACAGAAGATATTTTGACGTGTTACTGGTGACAGGTTTAATGTTGTTCGATGGAGACTTCATCTGTAAAACATAATTTAAGAAAATAATGTTAGCACCTTTTTAATATATATTTTTAAGTACGTGGAATGTTGAGTTTACATTTTTATAATCATTGCCGTTATTTTCTGATGATGTCACCTATGGTCACCCGAACTTAAGAACATTTATACACTTAAAAAATAATCTCAAAATTCTTTTTAAAATTTTGCTGTGTGATGATTTACATTAAGCTTTCCATTCATGATTAGTGAATATATTTTTCACTTAATAGCAATATGTGGTTTCCGGCTTTCTCTTTTCCACTCTTTTCTTTTTTTTTTTTTTTCCAATTGGAGTAGATAGACTAAACTATCGCCCGGTTCACACTCCACCCATGTCTATTGAACAAGTGAAGATGCTCATCCCTTGTTTCCTGTTCAGGATGTGGTTTCCACCTTTTTCTTTTCCAATCTTTTCACTCTTACGTAGCCCCCTGCACACCAGTGGCCTTACCGCCCTACTCAAGGTGATATGATTAAAAAAAATAAAATAAAATCTGAAAGGCAGAAATCAATATAGAATTTTATAAGATTTAAAATTTCATAAATTATTATAATTAAATTTTTAAAAAGTGAAAACAATTGTAAAAATTCATTATTCCTCAAAAAACAAAATGTTCTGAAGCCAGTGTCCTTAACATATTTTTAAAGGCAATTAAATGCTTTCCTAATAATGTCAATTTTATTGCTTTTTTTTTTTTAATTTTATGATTCAGAGTAAATTTTCAGTAAATGAGTAACTGTTTGGAAAAAGAACATTGATTTACATTCTCGAAGGAATCCTGCTTTTAACTATTATAAAAAAAAAAAATGAGCTGATCAAAATTTAATTTCTTGAAGTTCCATAAAATGAGTCAGGATAAAATGTAAAACAAAAAATAATATTTTTACAAATTTTCTTAGAAAAAAAAAAATTGAATAAAAAATTTCATTTTTGAATAAGTTCTTAAATTTTCATTAAATCTGACAATTATTATTATTTTTTTATTTTTTATTTTTTTTCATTATTTACATTGCATTGTTCAGACTGTTGTTGCCATATCCACAACATTTTAGCCCTTATGTTCTCTATCCTTCTTCAGGTGATTAGAATTTCAGACTGAATCCTTTATTTCATCCACAGGAGTAAATTGTTCGAATTCTATGTCTCTTCCAAATGCTTCAGTATCAGTTATTTCCCTTTAACTCAAATATTTTTTTCACCTCAGGTATTGAACTTACAACTCCTTGGGTCAAATCACTGGATTCAACCAATGCTTTTATCATTGAGATGAAAAAAAAACTTGCAGTTGAGTTAACAGGAAATAACTGATAGTAAAACATCTGGTAAAGGCATGACATTGGAATGAGAACAATTTACTCTAGTGGACCAAGTGAAGAGTTCAGTCTCCTGAAGAAGGCCATAGCATACAACAGCCAAAAACGTGAATATGACAGCGAAGATGAGGACAGCAGTTTGAACAGTGTAAATAATTACAAGAAATATGGGCAAATATTTTATTCTTGCAAGAATTTCTAAAACAATACAGTTTTTTTTTGGGTTTTTTTTTGGTTTTTTTACTGCAAAAAAGATGCTAAATTTCATGTCGTAATCTTTGGCCCACTGCTGCAACACAATAAACGATTTTTGACTAAAATTTCTAACATGTTAAAAAGGATTAAAAAATTTAAGAAAATAATCAAAAGATACTTTGGTCTTTCTTAAACATTTTGACAGTGAAATTTCGTTTTCATCAAGTTTAGGACCTTTTTCATCATGATAGGGTCTTTTTTAGTGAAAAAGTGGAAGTAACTGTTTTTATAGCTACGTCCTAAAATTTTATAATTCATCACAACTAGAAAAGCTTAATACAAAGCATCAAATACCAATATTTAATTTGAAAATTTTTTGTATGTTGTATAAAGTTACCAATTTTTCAAGTATAGGTGACCATACATGATATCATCAGAAAATAAGAGCAATCACTATAGTAAATTTAAAAGCAATATTTCTAAAATTCAATAGAACATTAGATTATGGAAAATATTTTCCTAAATTTTTAGGATTACTGGGTACTTAAAAATAATATGAAAAAGGTGCTCATGTCATTTCAAATATGTTTTACATATAAAGTTACCATAGAACAACATTAGTTCTGTCATCAAGTTGTCAACACAGCTATCATTGGGTTTAAAAGTGCATTCCTGTAATCTTTTAAACTTAAAGTAAATAATATTTGTTTCAAATCAGATTAATTCTCTTTATTAAAATATCTTCCAAAATTAAAATACTTCTCTGAAACTTTGAGGAATATTAGCTGATTTAAAGTTTAATCTGATTTGAAACAAGTATTACTTTATTTCAAGAAATGCATTTTTTTAACATGGAGTTAATCTAATTTTTTTGTATGATGGACATATCTAAAAGATTTCTTGAAGAATATATCATGCCTATTTTCATATAAATTTTATCAACTCAATTATTTTTAAAATTTAAGAAAATATTCTACATAATGTTTTATTGAATTTTAGTTACTTTGACTTTAAATTTACTATAGTTATCACTTGTGCTTTATGATAATGTCATGTATGGTTGTCCATATTAACAAAATTCTGCACATTTATACAATAAAAAAACAAATTTAGAATTTTTTAAAAATATAGTTGGTCGCTGAATTGTACTAAACTTTTTCATATGTGACTAGGGAATAGTTTTTACTTAATAACAATATTGCCTAACTAGTACAAATTAATGCAGAAATTTTTTGGTAATTGGAGGTTCTATTTTTAATAAAAATTGAAATTCTCAGAAGTTCTGTGTATCACTAATATAAACATTAAGTGGTACAAAACTTAATTTCTTGAAATTTATAAAATTGTGTTTTATTTTCATTTTGCATGGTTAGTAACAGATTTAAAAAGAAAATGTCTTCCTGAAGATTTTCTAAAAAAAAAAAAAAAAAAAAAAAAATAGGAACATTTCTAAAATAATTTAATTCATTTATGAATAAGTTCTGAAAGTTTCATTAAAATCTGACAGGTATTTTATATTTTGCAAGAATTTTCAAATCAGTTTGCTTTTCACCACAAAATCATTCAGTCAGTTAAGTGCCATACTTGATACACTGACTGGGCAGAAGATTATCCCGCAGTAGGTTGCCATTGCTTTCTGCGGTAGACTGGTTGCTAGCCAAGTCTATAGAACCCAATCTCTCCTATTATTTAACCCATAACTGGAAGGAAAAGACTGATTAATACCTTTCCCAAGGGTATTTGTGTGTAAGTGAATGCAAGGAATTTAACTGGAATTTGAACTCTGCAACCCAAATTGTTGTTCTGAATTGATATCCACTGCATCACAATGTACATCCTCACCACAAAAAAAAAAAAAATGCTAAATTTTCCGAACTAATCTTTGGTTCACTTGCTGACATAAAAAAAAAAGATTTAACAAAAATTTTAAAGTTCTAAAAAAAGGTACAAAATGTAATCAAAAAATCCTTTGGTCGTCTTTCCTCTCAATAACTCAGGTTTTGGGGATAAAACTTCGGGTTTTTTTTTGGTTTTTTTTAGCAAATCTGTCAGTTTTATATTAAGAAAATATTCTAAACAAGAAATTGTTTGGTGAAATAATTTTATTTTCTTTTTCTTTTTTACAGCAACAATATTTTTGTCATTTAAGAACAAACAAATGTTTACAAATTTAAAGTAATACCACATTTTTAATTAAAGGACAAAAATCTAAATTAATTAAAGTTTAAAAAAATATTCAGATAATGACAAGCACATTCTAAGGCACAACATTTGTAAATAACAAAAACTAATTTATTGCTATCACCCTGTGCAAGGCAGTAAAACCTCCTAAGACACAAGGGGTTGCAGAGTGTGAAAAAATTTGGAACAGAAATCTTAATGAGCAAGATGAGAAAAAAAGTAATCAGGACAATAGATAAGTGCAAATAACTCTGTAAAAGTCTGGGATCAATTTATTATATGACTATATCAATATTATAAACAAAATTCCATTTCTAAATCGATAAAAAAAAATCAATTCTGACAAATCTGGCTACTTGATTAAGTTCTAAGAAATTTTTACCAGGGGACCAGTCTATCTAAGTAGTGTTTTAAAATTATTATTATTATTTATTTTTCATCATCAAAATTCAACTTTACTAATATAGAAGATGGTTCTGAAAAGTTCCCAAAATCGCTCCTAATTATCAAATTTTGGAGGGAGAATCCGAATTTGATTGAAGTGAGAACTTTTCAGCACCAAATACCTGAAGACTGCTTCTGATCTACATGTCTGTAGACATGACTAAAACTTTTCCTATTCATGAAAGAGCTAAGCTGCTTTTTAAGAATAAGTTTTAATGCTCTAGACTATTTAAATGATCTTCCTTTACATTTCTTTACCTGGTCTAATATTCTGAGCTTTTCATGCAGTATTTATTTTAATTATATTTTCTAAAAAAATTGGAATAATTTAATCTCTTTGAAAATATATTTTTTTTTGTTTGTTTGTTTTGATATTTGGCATGGCTGATTGTAATAAAATTATTGTTTTTACTGCCATATATAATTTATGTCATTTAATCCATACAAAAAAAGGATTATCTTTGTTGCCATTTTCTGAGCATCTTCAGATGAAATTTTTCTTTCGTGCAATATATCTGCTCTATGAGCAAGTATCAGGTATCCTGAAACTTTCATGACGCACTGAACTAGAGATGTCAGTTTTCTCAAAGATCTTTATCAAAAAATTTTGTATTTTATCAAAAAAAAAAAAAATGGTGCAAATGAAAGGGACTTGGCTTGCACAATGCTGGTTATCACTGCTAGTAAAATTAAAAATTAATATAAATTGCTAAATCTGCTGCTAAGAAGGTTGGTTCACTGTGCAGAGCCAGGAAGTTTTTCTCGTTTGAGTCCATCCTGCACATATATAAATCTACCATCCACCCATGTATTGAATACTGCTGCCACATCTGGTCGGATGCCCCTGCTATTCTCCTCGGGCTTCTTGACAAAATTCAACGGAGAATCTGTAATGTGATTGATACCAACTTGTCAACGCGGCTGCAGTTGCTATCTCACTGGTGTGATGTGGCTTCCCTGTGCCTCTTCTATAAATACTTTCATGGCTTTTGCTCCAATGAACTTAGATCACTGGTGCCCGCTAGGTATGAATTTGCTTGAGCTACTAGATCGGCAACTAAGTGCCACTCTTTTATAATGAAACCGATAAAATGTAACTACAATTTCTACTCTAACAGCTTCTTTTCACGCACTTCCTGCCTGTGGAATTCGCTTCCATATACTTACTTCCTCGAAAGCTACAATCTCCAGGAATTTAAATGTAAGGTCAATAGTCATCTCCTATCTCACTAACTCGCATTCTCTCAAACTCTTTTTCCATCTACCCAACACCCATCCTCGGTATCCTTATCTGTCTATTACCCTCCTCCTGACATTTCCTATAACTAATCCCTCTTTCTCATCACTTTCTCCTATGTAACCCCCTGTGCAACAGTGGCAGTAGAATGCCTTGCTTGGGGTGAAATGATTAAAAATAAAATATATTCATATATAATATGTCTGCTTTATTACTGATATTGAGCGCTTTCAAATAAGTACCGCGCATATATAATATATAAATAATATAATATATATAACAAATTGCGCATATATATATATATATATATATATATTTAAATTGTGTGTATTTTGGCAGCATTTTTTCATTAATGCAGGTTTCATTGAATAATATAGACAAGTTTTGTCTATTAATTTTGTGTAGGATCCGTTCATACCGTCTGATATACTTGATGGTGATGTTGTTAAAAGACAACAAAAAATTACAGTATTTGTTGAATTTTTTATCAGGTCTAAGCTTTCGGCTCACATAAGCCATTATCAAAGAGTAAATAATAACACACAGTAAACATAGAACATTTAAGCTATTAACAATAAAGATAATTGAATTGAAAATATAAGTCCATCCCTACCGTGGCGGATGGCCGAAGACAGTGACAAAATATTGGTGTTGTGGTCCCTGGTCTGATTACAGACATTTGAGTACGTTGTTGGAAATATCGAAATTGATTGTATTCAAACCAGGTTTAAACTGTTTAATGTAGAGTGCTTCGAGGATTTTTAGTTTCTGCTTATTATTTTCTTGTTTGAGTATGTACGTGTTATCAACGAGCGTTTTTCTCAGTAGTGTGCGTTGATAACCGTGTTGTTCTAAATGGCGGAATATATTTGAATTTTTATTTAAGTGCAACGTCAGACGCCGTGAGAGCGAATTTGTGGTGTGGCCGATGTAGATATTATTGAGGTTGTTAGAGATACATTCTCTAAATGGACATATGAATTTATATACTACATTGGTCTTTTGCAAATCACTAACGGTGGGGGAAGAGTCGTTGCGGACAAATGAATTAGATGTAGTGGATTTAGTGTAATATATAATGAACTTAATTCTTTTGTTAGAGTCTGTCGGAGAAATATTAGTATTTATGAGTTTTTTTAGGATGTTTTCATCTAGTTGGTAGTTGGAGTGCATCTGGCTACGGTATAAGAGAGTGATATGTTTAGGATTGGTTGGGTTAGTATCATGTGTTGTTTTTTCCATGTTAAGCTTTTTAAGAAAGTAATGTATTTGTTCATCAACTATGTAGTTGGGAAAATTATTATTGACGAGTGTCTGTTTTATGTTTTTTAGTTCACTGTAGAAGATCTGATTTGTAGATGAATTGACTTTTGCACGGTATAATAGATTTTTTATAATGGCTATTTTGTAATAGTGGGGGCATTCACTAATGTAATTGAGTGTGGAGGGATTTTTATTAGTAGGTTTTTGATACGGTGAGATAGTAAATTTATTGTTGTCAGTGTTAATTAATATATCAAGAAAAAGAATTTTGTTATCTTTGCTAAGTTCATAAGTAAATTTTAAAACTGAGTTATTTTGAAACTGTTTTTGAAGTTGTAAGATTTCATTCAATGAAACCTGCATTAATATATATATATATATATATATATATATTTATGCATATCATTAACCTTTCACATTTTAATGCTTTTTTTTTTTTTTGCTTGAATGAAAAAATCTCTGGGCTATGAAAAATCTCTGGGCTATATGAAAATTTACTTGAAGCATCTAATTTTTTTTTTTTTTTTTTTTTTTTTTTTTGAAGGTCATCTGTTAACCATTGGTTTAGTTATGGCTGAGCAACTGTCCACTGCCAAACTGATCAGTGACCTCACAGAGATTGAAGAAACAGCCGAGAAGATACTTACTGACAAACAGCAGATTATCGATCTGGACAAAAAGCGACAACAAATGAGACAAGCAATCAGGTAAAGAATGAAAATAAATTCATCTTGACTTAATTTTTTGAAAAAAATGATTTCTGGTGACTTTAAAGAAATGAATTATGGAATCAGAAGCTAATGAAATTGGACACACATTATAGAGTTGTCTTTCCTTTTCTTTTCTCTCCCACTCCCACCATATTTGACATTTTATTTGGCTCATTCTCTAACCTTTTCCTGATTAATATATTTCACACATTCTTATTCTGTTTCCAATTAATGACCTCTTTTGGCCACCCAATTCTCAGATCATCCTCAGATGAATGGGTTTAATACAGAATATTTGATACATATTTTTTTCATTTCCATTTTTCTTTCTTTTGTACTACCACTCTTTTTCAAAATAAATTTAAATGAATAAAAAGCTTTCTTGAACTTTTCAGTTTAGCTTTAATTGAAAGCTAAAAGATTAAATTTACTAATTCCAGTAAGCAAAATACTCTTGCTTATTTTCAGATTTTTTTAAAAAAATTCACTTTTTCAGTTATTTTTTGATCAATCAATCAGCACATTTTGTAAACAGAAGCTAATAATCAGTTTTAAAAATCTAGCAAAAGTAAAATAAACATTGTTGAGACGCTATTTTAGTAAAATTACCAAAAGTTACCTTATTCTGATTTGAAACAAGTATTACTTGCTTACTGCCTGAAATGTAGTATAAAAGCATTTCTTAATTGCAGTAGCCTTGTTATCAGTGTTATCAAATGATTTTACTGACATCTAGAATCTGTCAACAAGCTAAGTATGGTGGACCAGAATTGACAAATGTATCTGCATGTATTCTGACTTAAGCAAACGTTTTGTTTTTGGTTTTTAACTACATAGTAAAATTAAAAATTTAGAATAATATTTTCAGCAATTATCTAATATTTGATAGAATTTTAGTTAATTTAGCTTTATAGCCTTATGTTTAAATGTGCTTTCTGAAAAATAAAAATTAAAATAATATAAAAACTTTCTTTTAGATTAATTCTACAATTTAATAACAGAGAATGAAATTACATAACATGACAGAGGTAACTCAATAATTTATGAATTATGGTATTTAGTAATTTTATTTTTAATATCTATTTTTCATATTGTTTATTAGGTTCTGCCACAAATTGTGAATTTCACAATTATTTTTAAACAAAATGAAGAAACTAGAATTAAAAATATAAAACTAGCTTTAAATTTTGATGGGATGATTTGCAAAGTCCGTTGAATGTTGAAATATATACAGGAAACATGAAAGCAAAATGAAAGAATTGTACCCTGCCAAAAAAGTTTGTTTTTGTTTTTTCCTGTTAGAGGTGCAACCCTTGAAATAAGTGATCATTTGATGGTTCTTACATGGTTCCATATTTAAAAATGGAGGAAATCTTAAGTAAAAAGAATAAATTATAAAATTGTTTTTTAAATCTTAATGATACATGATTTGTAAATATAGTCTTTACTTAATAAATGAATAACCGAAGACACCAAGTGACTGGGAGAAATTTAAAAGATGTTTGAATCTTTATAAATCATCATAATTAGCAAAGAAAAAAATTCAAACAATTCTTCTAAAAATTCATTAGTCATTGAACTTTTTTTTTTCAGCATAAGGAATCCTTAAAATATATATATATATATATATATATATATATATATATATAAATAAAATCAATTAATAGTGTATCTAAATTAAGAATAGCATAGTTTTAAGGCATTTTTTATTTTACTATTCGGAGCAGATTTTTGAAATAGTAGTTCTGTAGAAAAAAAAATTGCATGATTTACATTCCCCAAGGCGTCCTGCATTTAACTAAAACAAAATAAAATTGGGTTCAATACTTAATTTCTAGAAACTTTTTTTCTTTTTTTTCTTTTTTTTTTTTAACAAGATTTTCTAAAAATAATACTTGTATAAATAATTTATTCACCTGTGACCAAGTCCTGAAAGTTTCATTAAAATCAGACAGTTGATTTTTGCAAGAATTTCCAAATTAATGTGTCTTCATTCAGTCAGTCAAGTGCCATACATGATACACGCTTGGGCGATCATGTCTCAAAAGAGACATGACTAACTGGGCAGAAGATTATCCTGCAGTAGGTTGCCATTACTTTCTGCGGTAGACTGGTTGCCAGGCAAGGCTATAGAACCCAATCTGTCCTGTTATTTAACCCATAACTGGAAGGAGTAGATGGATTAATACCTTTCCCAAGGAAATTTGTGCGTTAGTGAAAGCAAGTAATTCAGCTGGAATTCAAATTCAGCTCCCCGATTTCTCGTTCCGAGTCTATATCCAATGCACCACAACACACATCCTTTTTTTAATGTGTTTTAAAATATCAAAAAAACAACTTGCCATAGTAACCTCTAGTAAGCATTGGGTGAATCACTGCCAAAAAAATTTCTAACACACTAGAAAGGATTAAAAAATGAAGAAAAATAGCTCAACTTTGGTCTTTCCTCTTAGTAATAGCATAATTATTTTGATGATAAAACTTCATTGAGCTCTTTTAACATCATGCTTGGTTGTTTTTTGTTTTTTTTGTTTTTTTCAGCAGTTATGTGGAGGTACCTATTTTTAACTATCTGTACCTAGTACGAAATTTAGAACCACATTTTTTTTTAAATCTAAATTGTTTATTTCTTTTTCTTTTTTTTTTCCTTTATTGTTGTCAAATATTTATTGCAGGGTGCTGAATAAAGACAAAGTAAACAACAAATGCTGGGTTTGTATTGGAAACATGTTTTTGAAATTGCCCAAAAAGTCTACCAAGAATCTCTTGGAAAATGGTAAGTCTCTCACTATTTTGTAGTGGCTCATTATTCTAAGAGAAAGAAAAAAATAAACTATGATTAAAACAATAGTAAAACCGCTATCTTCACAATTCACATATTATCAAAATCTGTGCAAAGTCCTGATTGCCTATGTTTCAAAATGACATGGCACTCTTTAAATTTGTTTAAATAGAAAACTAGGCTGTGTTCTCTCTAGCCTTGAAGATAACTGAAGAGAAGGAGAATTCTGAATCATGGACAAGGCAATAGGAAACCATTTCACTCTCTTTCCCAAGAATGATTGATTGATAATTCACAGATAATAAAGATCAGTGGAAAGTCATAACCGCAAACATCTTGAAGGGACATGCTATCAAAATTTACAAAAAAGGAAGTTAAAATAACTTCTTGACTCCTCCTTTTCTTTTTCATCTCTCCTTTTTTTCATTTGTTTTTCTTTTTTTTTTTTTTGCATGTGTTTCTTCTAAACTCCTCCTTATCAAATTTTTTTTCTCCCCCAATGAGACAAGATCAAAATCTTCCTCTAGAAAAATAATTTCCTGCTGGCACTGCATTGTTCATTCTTTAATCCTTCTCTTCCATCCCAATTTTTGCTACTTTTGCAGGAGAGTATTTCTTTTCACTTTTCGCTGTTCATACAAGATCACGCTTCAATTTTTATCAAACAACGAAGCTATGTTGCCACATACAACGTATTTTCATTCAAGAATTCGCTAACTGCTCACCCCCCGGGGATTTGGCAATGTTTATTGACAAGATTATAAAAATATGCAAACCTAGTACAATTTGATATTTATTTACCTTTTTGTATGAAATAAATTTGAAAAATCTTTTCAAAAATTTATAAAAAATTCCCAAATTAACAAAATATGTAAGAAGAGATGCTCTCCACTAATTTTAGTGAATTTATGGGGTGAGAACAAATGAAAGAAATGATTTAAAGGCATAAACATTTCTGAGGGTGTCAAAAGTATATGCAGTAAGAGCTTATGTCAAGGGAATAACTCCTTTTGACACACTGCTTTCTTGCCAACTGGATGGTCCAAAGTGTAAAGGAAGGTAACTCTAACACTAAAGTGTTAGAGTTATCTCTCTTGAGGTTTAATTCCTTTGATGTGCGTCGTGATGCATTGGATATCGACTCGGAATGACAAATCGAGGAGCCGAGTTCGAATTCCAGTTGAATTCCTTGCATTTACTTACGCACAAATGTGTCTCTTCCCTCCAGTTATGGGGTAGGGGTCCTGGGTATGACAATAAACTCATTGGAAGGTTGTGAGGAGCATGGAACCACCTCTTAATTGCTATTGTTCCCAGGTCCTCCCCTGACCCGGGGTGGTAGCACCTGTTAGGGTCCCAGCTATGGGCAAATAGTTTATCCCCAAAGTGGAGTTAAAACACTATGAAAAATATAAAAATAGACTTTTATAGAAAAATACACATTTTCAAAGGAAAAATATTACCAACAAAACATTTTTGAAAGAAAAAAATTATTACCATAACAGATTTTGAAGAAAAAAAAGAAAAAAAGGAATTATTGCCATAGTACATTTTTGAAGGAAGAAAATTATTACCAGCAATACATTTTTAAATACAAAACTAGAAGACATTTTCAGTTTTCTAAAATAAAAAAAAATAAAATTTTTCATCAAAATCTGACAAAATCAACCTTTTCACTATAACTGAATATTAAAAAATGATCTTAAAACCCTACCTTTTTGGCATTAAATAACCCACAAAGGTTGATATGCCATTAAACAAAATTCAGCTCCAGTTATGGGTTAAATAATAGAACAGATTGGGTTCTATTGACTTGGCTGGCAACCAGTCTACTGTGGAAAGCAATGGCAACCTACTGCGGCATAACCTTCTACCCGGTCATTCATGTCTCTTTCAAGACATGATCACCCAAAGCATATATCATGTATGGCACTTAATTAACTGACTGACTTCCTTTAATTTTTTTTTTTTATTTTTTTTTTATTTCTTTTCCTTTATCCGCTCTGTCCCTTCAAGACAAGGGTGATCCTGACTCTCTTAAACTTCCCCTTTGTTGTTCTAAGTAACCTTTTACTATTTACCAATCTTCTTTTCGACTGTTCTGTTACCTATTCACACAATCTCTTCAAGTAGGTTACTCACTTTTTTCCTTTGCTTCTCTTGCCTTCAATATATCCTGTGAATGTTAGAGTCTCCAGGCCTTCTTTCTACATTATATATCCCAGTAATTTAAACTGTTACTTTCAGATTATATTTATCAGCCTTGTTCCTCTTTTCCTATCATCCTCTTCATTCATTGAAAGAACGACGTCTTTGTTGCTTCAAGTCTCTTTTTGATCTTTTAAGGAATCATGCAGCTTTCATTGCCATATAAAAGATTAGAAATTGTGTGGCACTCTTTTCTTTATTTCTGAGGACTTTTTCCTGTCTCTTAATACTTGGCTGAGTTTCTGAAACATCTTTTTCACTGCAACTTACAATTTCTGTATCACATTTTTCATCATTAATGATGCTTGTGCCCTGATATTTATAAACTTTCAGTGATGCATGCAGGGAAATGACTGTTTTTTGTTTTTTTTTTCTAAATCTATTTTAATTATCTTGAATACGTGTAGTAACAAACTGTTTATGTTGCAATCTTTACTGAAGCTAATAACGAAGCTTTTCTTTTTATCTTTCAGATTTTAACCAACTTGACCGAGAAATCAACAGCATTCGAAATGATCTGAAACCAAAGATGAACAAATTACGAGATCTTGAGAACAAAGATGATTTGAAAGGATTTAACTTGGAGCCCTTGACCAAAGATGAAATTCGAGCCATTGAAAATCTATTGTGATTTTTTTCTTTGTTTTGTAATAAAATTTCTATTTTATAAAAATTCTTTCATTGTTGTACAGTTTTTGTGTTCATGATTGCTCTAAGTATTTATGGAAAGTTGCCAAGTCCACAAATTCAAATGATGTGGATCTACAATGACAATACTTTGTAGTGTAGATATAACGTATTACATACAAGCACCTCATCTTGCAGTCTAAACAAAATCTTTATGATGGGACTAAAACTGTATTTATGATTTTAAGTTCTTGGTGCGTTGTTAGTTACACTAGAAGCAAACTGCCTCCACTTGGTTAAAAAATGAATTGAATATTATTAAAAAAAAAAAAAAAAAAAGAAAGGAATGTAAGATAAGGCTGTCTTATCACCAGGTTTATTCAATATTAGTATTTGTCTATATTTCTGAGATGAGGTAGTATTTACAGTATTTACATTATTCAGACTATTGTCCTCATTTTTGTTGCCATCTGTACGACGTTTCAGCTGTTGTATGCCCCGGCCTTCTTCAGGTTCTAGGACTTTCAAACCGAACCCTTTATTACAATCACTGGGGTATATCATCCTCATTCCTTGCATAATGCCTCAATTGGAAGTCATGATTTTTCTCCCTCGAACCCTGCAAGTTACTTGTTCACCACTGCTCTAGCTTGTTCTCACAACTCTGAGTCAATGGGCCATGTGTCCTTAAGAAGATAACTCATGACCTCCAATTGAGGCTTTACACAAAGAATGAGGATGATATACCCCAGTGGTTGTAATAAAGGGTTCAGTTTGAAATTCTTAGCACCTGAAGAAGGAGCGTACAACAGCCGAAATGTCATAAAAATAGCAACAATTATGAATAAGGTATATTCAACATTTACAATAATGCATTCTCAAGAGAAAGTCTTACCGGTATTTATTATTAATAGGTATAATTCTAACAGCATCAATTTAGAAGAATACATCATGCTGATAAAAGATTGCAAGAACTCGTAAGGACAAAGCCTCAATTGTACGAAGACACAATGTCTGGTTTGCAATAAGGAGAGCTCAAGATGCAAGCTACGAAGTGGAGATGACAAAATCAAATATTTATAGACATTTAAGTATGTGGCAAACTGTTTTAACAAGTTGGAAAATGCATTGGAATAGAAAAAAAGTTGCCTTCCAGAAGCTCAGTAAAATATTAACAGGAAAAAATTTCATTAGAATCAACAGGGCTGAACTGCTATGTAACATCGATGCTCTTCTATGGCAATGTTAGGCTAGATAATTTTCTCACAGATTTGAGAGAACAGATGCCTTGCAGAGGAACACTGAATGAACTAAGCTCCAACATGAATTTAAGGAAAATAAATACAAATAGAAGATATTTTGATATTTCAAATCAAAATGTGACAGTTGACATCTCTTAGACATAATGAGGAAAGGGGGCTTGGAAAATCTGATGCTTACAGGACATACTGAATGCAAGACAGAGAAAAAAGTAGCAAATAACTGACTTCATGTGCTTCTATAAATAGATGTAAAATCAGGGAGAGGGAAAGATTGCTAAGAGCAGGAAGTTGTGAAGAGCCACGATCTTCTACATCATGTGAATATGAAACTGTAATCTATCATCTCATTGACAGTATCTAAATATAATCTAATCTAATTTATCTAAATCTAAACTTATTTATAAATGGAACTTTGTGTGTCTGTGTTTGTGTGTCTGTTACCTATAGACTCCGAAACGGCTGAACCGATTTTCTTGGAAAATTACAGAGTTGTACTTCAAGCTTCTGTGAATGTTCTTAGCTAGGTTTTGTGTCGAGGTACTCCCGATAAATATAAAAAATCGATAATCAAAAAAATCGGGTTAAAGAAGGAGTGGTCCGATTTTAATCAATTTTGATACACTCATAGACAAAGACATAAGAAACGATATTCAGAAGTTTCAAGGTTGCAGTTCTTACAATAGTGCAGAAAATTGATAATATTTATATATATAAAAGGCAAGATGTTTGTGTGTGTGTGTGTGTGTGTGTGTTTATCTGCCTGTATGTCTGTATTTTTTTCATTCCTTTTAGTTTTTGCTTCGGGTTTGGCTCTAAGTAGGTATAATTGTAGTTCTTAGTCTCAGCCATGATACCATTTACTCAGAGGACTTATTTAGCCTTCAAAATTCAGTTTACGACGAAAAAAAACTTATTTGTTATCGATACCAGGAAATCAAAATTTGACTTACATCCATTCATTTTTTTTTTTTTTTTCAGTCTACGGTTTCGCTTTAACTGGAAACAACTATTGCTTTTTAGTCTTTCGTGCTAACGTCCAAAGGACCATGGATTAGTTTTAAAGCTTTCATTACATCCGGGCTATACTGCTAGTAGATGTATATTTTTACTTTTAAATAAATAAATAAATTATTTTTATTGTTATAAAGCACTATCATTGATAGTATTTCTCTCTCTCTCTCTCTCTCTCTCTCTCTCTCTCTCTCTCTCTCTCTCTCTCTGTCGCAACCGTGACGAAATTGAGGCTTGTCCTAAGCTTTTGATGTTCATTTTAATACAAAAACAGCAATTTAGCTGAATTTCATCTTCATTTCACAAAAACAAAAAAGAAAATAATTCGCATTTTCTCTTTGGATTTTTTTTTATAAAACTGACTTTTAAAAATGTCGTGTTTTTTTTTTTCATTCAATTTGGTGATCCTGGGCATGACGGTAAACTGCATCCAGCAGCAAGGCCTCTGATTGGGAGGTTGTGAGGAGCGTGGGACCACCTCTTAATGGCTGTTGTCCTCAGGTCGACCCTGATCCGGAGAGCTAGTTAACCCCCAAACTGGGGTCAAATCACTACGAAATTATAAAAATGCACTTTTATAGGAATATATACATAAAACTAGACTTTATGGAAAAATATACATGTTTGAAGGAAAAATATTACCATAACACATTTTTAAAAACAAAAGCAAATCATTTTTTAATAAAAAACTAGAAGACATTTTCAGTTTTCTAAAATAAAATAAAAAATAAAAACAAAACATTCATTAAAATCTGAATAAATCAACCTTCTCACTATAACTGAACATTAAAAAAATACCTTAAAACCCTACCTTTTTTGTCATTAAATAACCCACAGAGGTGTTGATATGCCATTAAACAAAACTCAAACTCAAACTCATCCAATTTGGACGAAGAATTTCACTTATTAAACATCAGATTTATTGCAACTAGCAAATCTTTGAACTGATAAAACATGCAGAGGTTTATTCACAGATTTGAAAAACTGTTTTCTTTCTTCACTGTATTGAAAAGCATTACTTCTAATGCACTACAGAAAAGTGTGGACATCATGTTATCACAAAAGCCTGACTTATGATGATCTTTTAAATAAATGTGAGCTTCTCAATCACTGCATGGCTCTTGATGGAAATTGTGAGAGTCTCCCTGCACTGTATAGAAAAATAATTTCGGATAATTTGAAATCTGTCTTCCTGAATGTAAAAAGTGCACTCAGGGTTTTCATGTGCATGATAGCGTGACTAGGTCTTCAGGAGAACGTTCTTTTTTAAGACTGAAAATTATAAAAAAACAAAACAAACCTGATTTGGAACACAATGGAGCAGAATCATTTAAACTGGCTTTCGCTTATGTAAACGAAAAATGATATCCTATTCCTAAAGACCATTGAAGTCAATAATAAAGCAATTCTCTGGGTGAAAAGAATTGCCGGAAATGGTTCTGATAATAAGAGGTTCGTGTTCATTTCGTCATGTGCCATCAAATCTGTGCGGCTTACTGAGTATTATTGAGTCTTTCAAGCTTTGTGCATTGTTCAAATGTTTATCATGCATATTCGATGCTGCTCTACAGCAGGTTTTTAATGCTTGCCGGACCTGAAGGAGACTACCACCACCTTTAAATTTGTTGTTTTTCATTTTCTTTACTTTTTTTCAGTGCAATCTTATCGATTAAACCCTAAACTTTCCGATTGACAAAAAAAAAAAAAAAAATTGTAAAAATTTTAATATTTAAACAATTGTTATGGGGAGGGGGGCTCAGTTTTTCATACAACCATATAGTAAATCAATCCTGTGCAATTAACTTTTTTACTTGCGCATATTAAACAACTGAATCCTTTGCGAAATTTTTGAATAAATCCATTCTTGGAGTTTCCGAGGAAGATGCCATCGTAAGAACACAAGAAAACTTGAAAAAGACAAAAATAAGAGCAACAACTCGTCCAAAAAAAAAACAAAAAAAAAACAAAGCGACTCCAACGCGTGTGGTTCCAAAATGGAGGATCGATTTACTATAACGTTGTATGAGAAAGTGAGCCCCTCCTAAAATTGTTTAAATATTGAACATTTTTAAAAATCTTTTTTGATAATCGGAAACATTATGTAATAACTGATAAGACTGCGCTGAAAAAGTAAAAAAAAAAGAACAGTTTTGTTGAAGTGCCAATAAAATAAATACAAGACGCGTCGAGTAAATTGTCGCCATTTTATATTTTTAATTTTGCGCATGCGTGTTGTTTGTCGACTGCAATGTATAGTAGAGTCAGTTGGGCACCAAAGGTGAAGCAAGAATTTAATAAACTAAAAACTGAGGGAATTATTGAAAAGGTTACAGAACCAACTGATTGGTGAGCGCCTATAATACCCGTAATAAAAAGAAACAGAAAAATCCGAATATGTGCAGATTTAAAAAAGCTGAATCTAACAGTGGAAATGGAACATTACATGTTACCAAATTTAGAAGATATTTCGCTTAAAGTAAATGTAGCTACTTTTTTTCTTTTGAAATTGGATGCTACCAGCAAATTCGGTTAAATAAAGAAACCTATCTTCTCTCGACTTTCATTACTCCTTTTGGAAGATATTACTGCAAAAAATTACGTTTTGGTAATTTTATCAACTCTGGAAATCTTTCAAATAAAAATGTGAGAAATATCTGAAAATATTCAAGGAGTCGAAACAATTATCGACGATATTCTCATCTATGTTAGAAAATATAGAAGAATACGACAAAAAACTAAAAACCGTTATTAAAACAACACAAAAAACTGGACTCAAGCTTAATAAGGAAAAGTGGGAATTCAAAAAGACACGACGAGAATATTTAGAGCACATAATCTCTAGAGGCGGAATTCAACCCAGCAAGGAAAGACGACAAGCCTTTCAGGAGTTGCCTGCACCTAAAACTGTAACGGAATTACGTCGTATAATCAGCATGGTGAGATACTTAGGCAAATTCTTACCGAAACTTTCAAATTCTTACCGAACCAATTTTTTTTTTTTAATCATATCACCCCAAGCAAGGCATTCCACTGCCACTATAGCGCAGGGGGTTACACAGGGGGATAGACGAGTTAGGATGTACATCGGGGGAGAGTTGGAGAAAATGGGAGGGTTAGTGTGTTAGGAGGTAGATATTGACCTTATATATATATATATATATATATATATATATATATAAGGTCAATATCTATATATATATATATATATTTTAATCGTGTCATCCCAAGCAAGGCATTCCACTGCTACTATAGCGCAGGAGGTTACGTAGAGCGATTGTGTATAGGAAATGTCAGAAGGAGGGTGATAGACGAGTAAGGAGGTACATAGGAAGAGTGTTGGAGAGAATGGGCGCGAGTTAGTGCGTTAGGATGTGTCTATTGACCTTACATTTAAACTCCTGGAGGTTGTAGCCGTCTGGGAAGCAAGCATGCGGAAGGGAATTCCACGGGCGGGAAGTGCGAGAAAAGAAGCTGTTGGAGTAGAAATTGCGGTTACATTTCATCGGTTTCACTGTAAAAGGGTGGGACCTAGTTGCTAATCTAATATCTCGTGCGAACTCACACGTTGGGGGCACCAGTGACGTACAGTAGTTAGCGTTGATGCTAGCTGTTATAGTCTCGGAGCCGCTCTATTTCAAGAAATAATAACATTTCCCTCATTCAAACTCAGTAGCGCCGAGAGGAAATACACACAAATTGAGAAAGAGTGTTTGAGCAGTGTAGGCTGGGGAGGGGATGTGAGAAGTTTGACTGATATGTCACAGGACATGAATCCTTGAAACTGTTAACGGACTATACACCAATTATACTGTTAATAAACACACATGATCTGTACAATAACTCGTTACGATTTCAAAGACTTTTTATAAGCCGGTAGCAGTACACGTTCCAGGAAAGGCACTAGTTGTGCTCAATACACGATCAAGAAGTCCTTCATCCGACACTGGTAGTAATACCAGCAACGATGTGGGCGTATACACAGACCACGTGGCAAGATACACAGAATGCT
This sequence comes from Ascarosepion bandense, assembly GCA_037127315.1. Lineage (NCBI taxonomy): Eukaryota > Metazoa > Mollusca > Cephalopoda > Sepiida > Sepiidae > Ascarosepion > Ascarosepion bandense. The sequence goes on along the minus strand of JBBBDQ010000673.1, from coordinate 730,987 downwards.
AGGCAAGATACACAGACCACGTGGCAAGATACACAGAATGCTAGGCAAGATACACAGACCACGTGGCAAGATACACAGAATGCTAGGCAAGATACACAGACCACGTGGCAAGATACACAGTCCGCGAGGCAAGATACACAGACCACGTGCCAAGATACACAGACCACGTGCCAAGATACACAGAAAGCCAGGCAAGATACACTGACCACGTGGCAAGATACACAGAACGCCAGGCAAGATACACAGACCACGTGGCAAGATACACAGAATGCTAGGCAAGATACACAGACCACGTGGCAAGATACACAGAATGCTAGGCAAGATACACAGACCACGTGGCAAGATACACAGTCCGCGAGGCAAGATACACAGACCACGTGCCAAGATACACAGACCACGTGGCAAGATACACAGAAAGCCAGGCAAGATACACTGACCACGTGGCAAGATACACAGAACGCCAGGCAAGATACACAGACCACGTGGCAAGATACACAGAACGCGAGGCACGATACACAGACCACGTGGCAAGATACACAAGCCGCGTGGCAAGATACACAGAACGCGTGGCAAGATACAGAGACCACGTGGCAAGATACACAAGCCGCGTGGCAAGATACACAGAACGCGTGGCAAGATACAGAGACCACGTGGCAAGATACACAGGCCGCGTGGCAAGATACATAGAACGCGAGGCACTATACACAGACCACGTGGCAAGATACACAAGCCGCGTGGCAAGATACACAGAACGCGTGGCAAGATACAGAGACCACGTGGCAAGATACACAGACCACGTGGCAAGATACACAGAACGCGAGGCAAGATACACAGACCACGTAGCAAGATACACAAGCCGCGTGGCAAGATACACAGAACGCGTGGCAAGATACACAGACCACGTGGCAAGATACACAGAACGCGAGGCAAGATACACAGGCCGCGTGGCACGATACACAGACCACGTGGCAAGAACCATTCCAACATCGGATAAGAAATTAAATCAAAGCTACTCAACAAGTCACTGTATTAGAGGAAATAATAAATCTTACACTAAATGGATGGACACACAAAGAAGGCAGATTAAAAGAAGGTATAAGGCAAAATTTTTCAAGTTGAAATGAATTGGCAGTTCATGAAAATTTTCTGTGGTTTCAACGCACAAATGTCATACCTGAAAATCTTATTAAATATATTCAGAAAATATTAACGAAACGTTATCAGTTCCACGATGGTTTCAGGACAGAACTTTAATAATTAAAAATAAATAGACCAGAAATCTTAAGGAAACGTCATAATGGTCACTTAGAATGAAACACATGCCGAGAGGTGAGGGCAAAGAAGGTGATGGCCTAAAATATGTCAAGAGTTGGATGAGTATCTGAACAAATGCTCGTTTTGTAAAATACACCGTCCAACAAATAAAAAGGGAAAAAGAAAAGTAACGCCACTTCGCCAAGGTCTATGGTAAAAGAACTGGTACAGACATTTTCACCCACCAAGGACACGAATATATTGACGAAATAAATTATTTCTCTAGATATATAGAAAAAGCAAAGCTTAATCCAATGACAAGAGAATGCATTATCGGGAAGTAGAAAAAATTCTTTTCACGTTGGGGAATTCCTATTGAACTTGTCAGTGAAAATGGGAAACAATTCTCAAGTTACGTTTTCAAACATTTTGCCGACAGTTATGGATTTAGACACATAACATCAAGCCCACATTATCCTCAAGCAATGGAGAAGCTACAAGAATTTTGGGACAAACATATTTCAAGCATTAATGGCATATCAGAGTGCGCCAATTCAAGCCACTGGTGTCAGCCCTACTATGGGAAGGAAATAAGAACCACATTACCTTTACGCCCCAAAAAGTTATTACCAAAATGGGGCGATTTAACACGAATCAGGGAAAGAGACAAACTGGCAAAAAACAGAATGTAAAAGAATTTTAGCAGAATCCATGGTGTCAGAAATTTATCAACTCTAAAAGGAGGAGATAAAGTTAGAATAAAATTAGATAAAGAGAAATATTGGAAAACTGAAGAAAGGATCAAGTCAACAGACACTGACAACACGTCGTATATTGCGACAACTAATCAGGAGGATTTTCAGGTTTCAAAAATAGACTTTGGAGAAATAAACCAATTAGCGATTATTAAAAGATTCTTCAAACAAATAATAACACAAGAAAAAGTAATGGGAAAACAAGTCAGTCGGTTAAGTGCCATACGTGATACACGCTTGGGCGATCATGTCTCGAAAGAGACATGACAGACTGGACAGAAGATTATCCCGCAGTAGGTTGCCATTGCTTTCTGCGGTAGACTGGTTGCCGACCAAGGCTAAAGAACCCAACCTGTCCTGCTATTTAACCCATAACTGGAAGGAAGAGACGGACCTTTCCCAAGGGTATTTGCGCGTAAGTGAATACAATGGATTTAACTGGAATTCGAAGTCGGCTCCCCAGTTTCTCGTTTCGAGCCGATATCCACTGTACCACAACGCACATCCCACAAAAAAAAAAAAAAAAAAAAAAAAAAAAAAACAAGATGAGGACGAAAAATACAAACTCCAAAATATGTGTTTTCACAAAATGACTGAGTTATTGCCCTTGGACTTTAACCAAAACAAACTGATTTGCAATAATTTTTTTGTAATTTGGAAAAGTTAGAAATTTTTTTTTAATCATATCACCCCGAGCAAGGCGGTAACGCCACTGATGCGCAGGGGGCTACGTAAGAGTGAAAGGATTGGAAAAGAGAAACCCGGAAACCACATCCTATACAGGGAACAAAGGATGAGCCTCTTCACCGGTTCAATAGACGTGGGTAGAGTGTGAACCGGGCGATAGTTTATCTACTCCAATTGAAAAAAAAAAAAAAAAGAAAGAAAAAAGAAAAGAGTGAAAAGATTGGAAAATAGAAAGCCGGAAACCACATCCTAAACAGGGAACAAGGGATGAGCCTCTTCACCTGTTCAATAAACGAGGGTGGAGTGTGAACCGGGCGATAGTTTAGTCTATAATAAAAAAAATAAACTACCTTAGAAAGGGGGGGATGTTATAACAACATCAATAACGATGATGATTACTTTTAATCTCACCAGGGATGGTGGATCAAAACTGATCCAGCGGGTAGTTTAAATAAATAAATGAGTTGTTAAGTTTACCACGCGTCGTGCCATCTTTGTGTTGTTTCGACTTTTCAGCGGCCAGTCTCTTTGTGGTGCATTGGATATCGGTTCGGAACGAGAAATCGGGGAGCCGAGTTCGAATTCCAGTTGAATCCATTGCATTCACTTACGCGCAAATACCCTTGGGAAATGTATTAATCCGTCTCTTCCTTCCAGTTATGGGTTAAATAATAGGATAGATTGGGTTCTTTAGCCTTGGTCGGCAACCAGTCTACCGCAGAAAGCAATGGCAACCTACTGCAGGATAACTTTCTGCCCAGTCAGTCATGTCTCTTTCAAGACATGATCGCCCAAGCGTGTATCACGTATGGCACTTAACTGACTGACTGACTCTATAATATATATTCTCCACCCTAATATTTACCCGCCACATTTTTGTGTCGGGTGGATACCGAATCATCTCTCAGTTGCGTCTCTGTTCTCGAAGACAGAGTGCGGCTCAGTTGTAGCTCCGTCCACGAGGGAAGGGTCGCAACTGAGAAAAATGACACTGTGAATTTGTACGAGATACTAGATTGGCAACTAGGTTCCACCCTTTTACAGTGAAACCGATTAAATGTAACCGCAATTTCTACTCCAACAGCTTCTTTTCTCGCACTTCCCGCCTGTGGAATCCCCTACCGCATGCTTGCTTCCCCGACGGCTACAACCCCCAGGTGTTTAAATGTAGGGTCAATAGACACCTCCTAACACACTCACACCCACTCTCTCCAACTCTCCCTCTATGTACATCCTAAGTCGTCTGTCACCCTCCTTCTGACATTTCCTATACCCAATCTCTCTATGTAACACCCTGCGCTATAGTGGCAGTGGAATGCCTTGCTTGGGGTGACACGAATAAAAAAAATTTAAAAAAGTTAAACAGATGCCCGGTCCCGGGGAACAGTGTCCCACGGCATCGCCATCCCATTGCAGGGGAGGGGTGAACCAGGTGCTCGTGACCGGGGCCAGCTCAACGGGCGGTTGAGGGGACTGGGAAATTTTTGTCCCTGTGCCCGTCCGTACGCGGTCGGGTCCTCACATAAAAAAGATCTTGTTTCACATCCTGCTCCAGTGTGGGGAGCAGGGTAAATACCATATTTTCCACCCTAAGCCCAATGGAATATTCTTTCTTTTCATTAGGGTAGCATTAATAAAATCAAAGTTATGCCCAATTTTATATATCTATCTAAACTTATTTATAAGTGTGTGTGTGTGTGTGTGTGTGTGTGTGTGTGTGTGTGTGTGTGTGTGTGTGTGTGTCCGTTACCTATAGACTCCGAAACGGTTGAACCGATTTTCTTGAAAATTTACACAGGTGTACTATAAGCGTCTGCGGGTGCTCTTTTCTAGGTTTTGTGTCGAGGTACCGCTGATAAATATCGAAAATTGATAAGAAACAATATTCAGAAGTTTCAAGGTTGCAGTTCTTACAATAGTGCAGAAGATCAATAATATATATATATATATATATATATATATATATATATATATATATATATATATATATAAGGCAAGATGTTTGTGTGTGTGTGTGTGTCTGTTTATCTGCCTGTATGTCTGTATTTTTATTTTAGCCCTTTTATTTTAGTTTTTGCTTCGGGTTTGGCTCTAAGTAGGTATAATTGTACTTCTTAGTCTCAGCCATGATACCATTTACTCAGAGGACTTATTTAGCCTTCAAAATTCAGTTTACGACGAAAAAAACTTATTTGATATCGATACCAGGAAATCAAAATTTGACTTACATCCATTCATTTTTCTTTCAGTCTACGGTTTCGCTTTAACTGGAAACAACTATTGCTTTTTAGTCTTTCGTGTCAACGTCCAAAGAGTCTGAGCTCCAGGACCATGGATTAGTTTTAAAGCTTTCGTTACACCCGAGCAACGCCGGGCTATACTGCTAGTCGTATATATAAGCATTTATTTATTTATTTATTTATTTATTTATTTATTTTTGTTCAAGTGGATAAGTGATGCAATCATATGCCATATATCAATTACTCTTGTTGACAATATTCACACTTCATAGATAGATCGATCTGTTGTCCTGGATATCTCCACAAACATTTGACAAAGTTTGGTATTTTGGCCTTCTACGCAAGCTACAGCGCTACAGTATTTCTGGACGACTGTTCTTTCTTAACTACTCGTGAAATGAAAATCTTTTTGAACGGACAAGATTCTAGATCCTTTCATACGAACGCGAACGCCCCAAAGACTGTGTCCTAGGTTTTACGCTTTTTATGATCTTCATCAATGATCTTCCTGGTGTAATCAGTTTCTAAGTAGGCATCTATGCAGATGACACCACCATTTACTCCCGTCTCAGTAAGAAATCTGCCAAGGCTGACAAAGTTAACCTTGCTGCAGCTCTTGGTAAGGACCTCCAATCTGTGGTGGAGTAGGGTAAGAAATGACTCGTGAATTTTAATGCTTCCAAAACGAAGCTACTCTCCATTAACTACCACAAATAAACTTTACTGTTTTTTATCAGAATGGATGACGCTAGCCTCTCGAAAAACAACACACTGCGCCGCATTGGCCTCACTCTCTCAACCGGCGTCAAAGAAAATGACTACGTCGAATCAATAGCGAAATCTACCGATAAAAAGGTCGGGTAACTGTGTCGGGCTAGAAAGATTTTCTCGTCACAATCATTCTTGTACATTTATAAATCTACCATTCGTCCGTGCATTAAATACTGTTGCCATATCTGATCGAGTGCTCCTACTATTCATCTCGAGGTTCTCATCAGAATTCATCTTACACATTTATAAATCTACCATTCGTTCGTCAATTAAATACTGTTGCCATATCTGGTCGAGTGTTTACACTATTCATCTCGGGGTTCTCGACAAACTCTAAATGAATATCTGCAACGTAATGGATCCAGATTTAGCTGCTCGACTTCAGCCCCTTTCTCACAGTAAGTGTGTGGCTTCCCTCTGTCTTTACTACAAATATTTCACGGCTTCTGCTATAACAAACTTCTTTCCCTGGTGTCCCGACCACATGAATTTACTCGTGCTACTAAATTGGACACTCGATCCCACCTTTTTACCGTCAAAACAGTCAAATTTAACCGTCACTTCTATTCCAGCCATTTCTTATTTCACAATCTCCGCCTGTGGGACTTCCTTCCGTTTAATTGCTTCCCTGATAGCTACAATCTCCAAAAGTGTTCAAAGCAATGTCAACTGCCATATTCTATCTGCTTTATTCCGACCTTTCTATCCTTTCTTCGACATCTCCTGTAACTTTTCATTTTTTTAATTTTTTTTTTCTTTCCTTTTCTCTCACAATAACCCTTTGCTTGGGGTGAAACGATTATAAAAAGAAGATAGGTAGGTATATATGAACAGATTAGGATAGATAGATAGATAGATAGATAGATAGATAGATAGATAGATAGATAGATAGATAGATCAGGAACAGACTGAGATAGATAGATAGATAGATAGATAGATAGATAGATAGATAGATAGATAGATAGATGATCAGGAACAGACTGAGATAGATAGATAGATAGATAGATAGATAGATAGATAGATAGATAGATAGATCAGGAACAGACTGAGATAGATAGATAGATAGATAGATAGATAGATAGATAGATAGATAGATAGATAAGGAACAGACTGAGATAGATAGATAGATAGATAGATAGATAGATAGATAGATAGATATGAAGAAACTTAATTCCATATTAATGATCATAAATAGATTTATTCTCAGGAAAAGTATGAATTAAGAGGGCAAAAAATTATGACGCTATTAGAGAAATATTTCTCAAAATAACCATTACACATACGCGCATGCGGGTGTGTGTGTGTGTAGATGTAGGTGTTGGTGATGAGATACGGGGTTGGTTATCTATCGTCGCTGTCTATCCCAATGGATGATGAGAGTTCGTTTTAAAGGATCGGCTTTTGCCAAACTTAATTTCTTAGGCGAATAAAGATGTGTAAACCTTCACCGTGACTTTAAAAGTGTGTATGGACGCGCACACGGGCGTGTGTGTGTGTGTGTGTGTGTGTGTGTGTGTGTGTGTGTGTGTGTGTGTGTGTGTGTGTGTGTAATCAAGAGGCCTTTCCTCTTTTGCTCATATATTGAGGAATGGGTATATATATATATATATATATATATATATATATATATATATGTATGTATGAACAGTCCAATCAAGAAAATTCAAAGAAGAGTTTACATGTGAAATTTGCAGCCGAATCTGTCTGTGAAAGGCAGGTTTGTCCCGTTATATGAGATCTCGTGATAGTAGGGGACTTAACGCTGCTATATATAACATTCAGAACGAATTCTTTTGTGATGTCTGTGGAATCTGTGTAAGAATGCAAGTGATCTAAACACAACTAGTGTTATCGGCCACAAATGGACTTCCACCCTATATATATATATATATATATATATATATATGGAGAAGCCACCAATTGATCTGGTGCTTCTTAGACCACTCGACCACGAATGATACCACAGTCTAAACGAAATCAAATCAAGCCTATATAACACAATTTTCGATTCTACGCAAATAACCATCTCTACTTTGAAATGCATCGTAATGTCAACAAATGTAAACATACCACCATTTCGTTAATCTTCGGGAATTTCCGACACACACACACACACACACACACACACACACACACACACACACACACACACACACACACACGCTCGCACGCACACACACACACACACACACACACATATATATATATATATATATGTATATATATATCTATATAAAGCTACTTTTGTAGTGATATTATAACATATTCATGTTATAATTTCTGAATATATATATATATATTACGCTCTCACACCCTGATTGAGCACTCTGGAAGAGTGGGGGACTTTGTAAACAGTAGCTATTCCGGCATATACGTATCGCTCATTCGATAATGAATTGGAGCACGCTAGCTATTGGGCGTGCTTATACGAGCAGAAAAGCTTGCCTTCTTCTATCGGACGCTCGTAGCCTAGGGGAAGAATCACCGACTGACGCCGATTCGGTCTGGTTTCGATCTTGGCTTAGGAAGCGAACGGAGTCTAAGCCGTACTGATGAGCTGTGATTCAGCGAAACAGATCTGTCTGCGGATGACTATAATATGAACGTATATGTATATATATATATTCAGAAATTATAACATGAATATGTTATAATATCACTACAAAAGTAGTTATTTTGTTTCGACACTTCTTAAATCTTACCACTTGATAAAACACAAGAAGTGTCGAAACAAAAGAGCTACTTTTGTAGTGATATTATAACATATTCATGTTATAATTTCTGAATAAATATTATTAGCTCTACTTTGTATTGAGCACTTTTAAAGGACAGTGTTTCTTTAGATACGGAATATTATTCCATCCATACGTACCCTATATATATATATATATATATATATATATATATATATATATATTGTAACAAAGTTATAGAACACGTAGTTTTTTTACCTACTTTTCATCCATTTACTTTTATAAAGAGTGTTCGATACAACGTAGAGCATTATATTGTAATGGCTGTTACAATGGTTTATAAATTCATAGTATCTCATCGGGTGATAAGTTGAAATCAACATATCACCCGATGAGAAGCGAACGTAGCAGCTTCAAAACGCGAAAACTTTTGTGCAGTTATAATATGAATTTATAAACCATTGTAACAACCATTACAATATATATATATATATATATATATATATATATATATATATATATCTCTCTCTCTCTCTCTCTCTCTCACACACACACACACACACACACACACACACACACACATATATATATATATATATATATATATATATATATATATATATATGTATGCTGGAAATCCATATATACATATATGCATTATACATATATACATCACACACACATCTCTTAGTTCCAACCAATTTTGAAAAATTGTATAAGGATTTGCCTTGGATTAATTTCGGAAAAGTTTAAATGAATTTCTTACTTTCAAGCCATTCCGATAATGAGATGATCTTACTTTTAATGTTTCCCACTCTATCGTGCTCAATAAGCTAGCGAGGGCATAAATCCGAAGACAAGCATGTTTCGTTGTATCACAGCTCTTCAGTGCGGCTAGATTAACCATTTGCCTCAAGCCGAGGCTGAAACCTGACTGACAAATCAGCAGTCAGAATATATATATTAAAAGTAAAATCTTTTTTTAGATCTGACGAATGAAGCCTTGAATGGTGAAATGCATTGTTTGTTTCCTATCAAATCTTTTTTTTTTATGAACCATTTCCACTTATCAAGTTTGAAAATTTGTCAGGATTTTTATATCCTACTTTAATAATGTATTGTCAATTCAGAAAATGCATAGATAGACCACAAACAAATCTCTTAGTTCCAACCAATTTTGAAAGATTGTATAAGGATCTGCCTTGGATTAATTTCGGAAAAGGTTCAATGAATTTCTTACTTTCAAGCATGAGAGACAATGAATGTCCATTATGTTTAATCATGAGCCGTTCTAAACATCGTATTTTCGCTTCAATTTCAGGTGAAAATAAAGACAAAAATTCTCCAAAATTTGGATAATTTTTATAATGTAGGTTCTAAACTATTGGCTCACATGAGCCATCTTCAGAAAGTTTACAAAGACGTTAACATAAAAACATCCACCATCAAAGACGATTTTATCTTGTGTTGACATAAAATTTTGCTAAGCAACAATAACAGTCACCAAAAATAGCAAACGCAGTTCACATATTTGTAATGCGGTTCTATGACGTCACACCGCGTGAGAGCTCGAAATGATAACAGAACCATATATTTAAATGCAATGTAATGTGTTATGACCTGATTTAAACGTGATTTTATTAAGTTTGGTGCAGTGGATATCGACTCGGAACGACAAATCGGGGTGCCGAGTTCGAATTCCAGTTGAATTCGTCGAATTCACTTACGCACAAATACCTTTGGGAAAGGTATTAATACGTATCTTCCCTCCAGTTATGGGTTAAATAATAGGACAGATTGGGTTCTGTAGCTTTGGCAGGCAACCAGTCTACCGCAGAAAGCAATGGCAACCTACTGCGGAATAATCTTCTGCCCAGTCAGCCATGTCTCTTTTGAGACATGATCGTCCAAAGCGTGTATTACGTATGGCACTTAACTGACTGACTGCCACATGTCAGCGGCGCTTAGAAAATCAACGCGTGAATGCGCGCGTTTGAATGTGTCTGTGTAAATGTGGGTACATGCAGAACTCACGTGTGCTGCGTAGTTGAAATAGGAAAAAATGTTTCAGTTATTTTTAACCCTGCTCTCATTGGAAGAAAGAGCCTCGTTATCTTCCGCTCAAACTCCTGGCTCGTGTCTCGTGTTATCTTTTACGGGAAGCTAATGGCAGAGACCAAAGAGGCCATTGCTCAGTTTGCCGCGCGTATGATGTTGTCACTGCCGAAAACCCTTATCTGATTTTCACTCAAATAATCCAAGTAATATAAGAAACCAGAATTCATCTATATAAATACACGCTATGTGCCTGAGCACAGGTGTGCGGGGGTAAAAAGTAGGTGGATTCAAGTCATTTCGGAGGCTTAGGTTGACGTATGGATAAAATCAACTTCGACATACAGATATATCTCTCGGAAAATCTAACCATCCCAAATTATATTCATCACTGGTTTTTAATCTATCTATCTATCTATCTATCTATCTATCTATCTATCTATCTATCTCAGTTTGATCATTGATATCTCACTCTATCCAGCTCAGTTTGTTCATATTTATCTATGTACCTATCTTAGGTTGTTCATATCTATCTATCTATCTATCTATCTATCTATCTATCTATCTATCTATCTATCTATCTATCTATCTCAGTCTGTTCATATCTATCTATCTATCTATCTATCTATCTATCTATCTATCTATCTATCTATCTCAGTTTGATCATTGATATCTCACTCTATCCAGCTCAGTTTGTTCATATTTATCTATGTACCTATCTTAGGTTGTTCATATCTATCTATCTATCTATCTATCTATCTATCTATCTATCTATCTATCTATCTCATCTATCTCAGTCTGTTCTATCTATCTATCTATCTATCTATCTATCTATCTATCTATCTATCTATCTATCTCAGTTTGTTCATTGATATCTCACTCTATCCAGCTCAGTTTGTTCATATTTATCTATGTACCTATCTTAGGTTGTTCATATCTATCTATCTATCTATCTATCTATCTATCTATCTATCTATCTATCTATCTCAATTTGTTAATCTCTTTCTCTTTCTACACACACGCACACACATAAATATACACACACATATGTATATATAGTGTTGAGTAATGATAATGTTTAGCGCCAACTTTATTGTTTTTACAGAGGTTTTACTGATAAATGATAATTTGGCAAGCATTTTTTTATCGTAAAATGCTCAATATCAGAGGGGAGATAGAGCGTTGATAGTTTTAGTGCAAAGAATTTGTTACTTTAACTGAGCAGGTTCATGCTGACTTCAAAGTTTTGTGGGACACTGTGATGATGCTTTCACCAGCCCCGATGAGTTAAAGTATCATAACGGTGTCTTCTAGAATTTTCGAATATATATTTCATTTGGAAATTAGTTATTTCCGCAACCAAAGTTTTAGCCATTCGGTATTTTCAGGAAAATTCATAAGAACTAATTTTTTCCGTTTTTCAAACGTACGAACAGGAATTGTTTTACGAACGTCCGACTAATATATATGACACACATTTTTATCACAAAATTCATCGTAAATAATCAGGCCGGTAAATATATAAATATACTGCTTGATTAAAAAAAACAGAATTTCTACTTAAATACGAGTATCGATTAAAAATATTGTTGAAACAAATAAATTGAATATATCGGTTGATAAAACTATTTCGTTAATCTTCGAGATTTTCCGTAACAGTATATATATATATATATATATATATATATATATATATATATATATATATATATGTATTCCATTTGTAAACGAGTTATTACGTTTGGAAAATATTCAAAAGTTCTACAATATAATTGTATTGAACACTTTTTAATACAATGTGCCCTGGTTATGACCAGAAACTAAGAAGTTAAACAATCAATCAATATATATATATATATATATATATATATATATATATATGTAAACTAAGTAATTAAGTAATCAATATATATATTATAAATTATGTTTTAGAACATGTACATACATGTTCTAACTTTGAACAGATCCGAAAGCTTGCAGATCGATGGCAGAAAGTCTTGGAAAATGATGGTCTTTATTTTGAGCAATAATTTTTGTTGTTTTTGCGAGTAAAATTTCAATTTTTTGCAAGTGTTTACGTACTTTTGGGACAACCTAATAATTTTACTCTAATACTTCAAGATATTTTTGTGTAATTTTGGTAAATATATCAGTTAAAATGAGATGTCATTGTTATTTTTATTTTGTGTAATTTAGACGACAATTTATCCACTGCACCCCGTGTAAACATAACCATAATCATAATCTCTATATTATTTTCGACCGGTCCAGCCAAAAACCCTATTCAGGGTAAAAAGAAGCCAAATGGACCCACTTTTAGAGAGCCGTTCCTACCTCAAACAGCCTCTTTTCCATGTTATTAAGAATGGGTAGGTCTATACCGGATACGCGTCGTCTGCAACGTCCTAATATGAAAATACCTAGAGAGGTGATTAATTTTGTCCCTCGTCCCAGTGTCAACCGCGCTTCCTTTCGAATATGTGTGCTGATAAATGCATTTATACATTAGGATTTTTTGTAACCTTATATTCCTATATCACAAATGGATGAACTTTTGTTTAAAAATAATGAAAAAATCATTATTTTGTTTATGTCTTGAAAAACGGTCACCCCTAAATCGAAAATTCGATTTTACTTTATACAATGTATCTTCCCTGTGTCTCTTCTACAAATACTTTCACGGCTTCTACTCCGATGAACTTACACTGGTGCCCCCTGTATATGAATTTACTCGAGCCACAAGATTAGCAACTACCTTCTACCCTTTTACTGTGAAACCAATAAATTGTAAACGCAAATTCTACTCCAGCAGCCTCTTTTCCCGCACTTCCCGCCTGTGGAATTCTCTTCCATTTACTTGCTTTCCCGACAACTACAATCTCCAAGAATTTAAATGTTAAGTCAATCGTAATCTCCTATCTCACTAACCTGCATTCTCTCTCTCATGTTCCTTTCTCCGTCCACTCTACTCTCATCAGTATTCTCATCCTTCTCTTACCCACTTCCTGACATCCCCTATAACACACTACGCTTGCTTGTTCCCGCTTTTTCAGGTGACCTGGAGTAGTACCAATGCAAGTCTTTTTGAGAACAACAAACTACGCCAGCTATAGGTTGAATAGTTGGGCAGATTGAGTTCTATAGCCTTGGTTGGCAACCATTCTATTGCAGAAACAAATGGCAATCTATTGTACGAAAATTTTCTGCCTAGTCAGTCATCGATCGAAAGAGACATGATCGCCCTAGCGTGTATCATGTATTGCACTTAGCTGACTGGCTGATATACAGGGCGGTCCAAAATTAGGTGGACAGTAGGTGTAATAGTTGAAACAACAGCCTCATTTCTGTGACTCTTTATTTCCTACAACATGGATCCCCTTCACATTATTCAAGAGTAGTCCGTAAGTATCTGAAAACATTTTCTGAGAAATGGATTGGCCGAAGAGGTTCAATTGATTGGCCAACACGTTCACATGACTTGATCCCAATAGATTTTTTTCTTTTGTGGAGTACTCAAGGACAAAGTTTATAGCCGAAAACCAAGAACTGTTAGTGATTTGAAAAATTACATAAGCGATGCATTTCAAGAAAGTAATACACAAAGAGACTCGTTGCAAAAATGTTTGTCGAAGCGTGGGGTGGGGTAGACGTCAAAGCTGTGTAAATTGTAATGGTCAACAGTTGGAAGATATGCGTTAAAAAGATTTAACCGCTTTTGTACAGAATAATGTTTAATTGTCAATGCATTGTATTCGTAAAGACTTGCGGAACCCGTGGAATTTCCACTGAAGGATAATTATGATTTCCTGGACAAATCTTACTTTGTCATACTACAAATGGTAGTAACGTCTTCAAACATAAAGGTATTGGATAACAAAATAACGATAATACAGAGTGTAATTTTATTAAAATATCTATAAAAGTAATGTCCGTAGAAGCTAATTTACTGTAATCTTATATTATATTAAGCGGCGTATGCACGGACAATAACCAAAATACTGTACGCTATTTTGTGAGAGATTTTGAAAGAGAAAATGATTGTTTTATTACTGAAAAATCATGGCTCCTGTGTCCATAGTAACCAGAAAAGACCAACTGAGTAGTGGCTATAGGTGTAGAGGTTAGAAATTTCGTTATTAGGTCGAGGGATATGACAACAAACCTACCTATTTTTACTATATTGTACAGTACACGCACAGACACGCACGCACGCACACACACACACACACACACACACACACAATTACAGCTACAACCACCAGCTTATGCTGCTACTGCTACGGTAACGCTATAGACTCTCTCCTCATACTCTCTCACTCTTTACTACCCTTCCGTTTGGCAAAGGTGACAGAAAGGCTGAAGAAAGTTGCGTTTAAAAAGATAGAGGGGAAGGAAAAGCTCGTATAGAGAGTAAGTAGCGTAACGGACGGAGGAACTAAGTAACTAACTAAGGAAGGAACAAGCAGAATTATTATATGATAATTTTATATGTAATCTCAAAATAAATGTTATCATTTACTATTCACCTACTTTTGGACGATCCTGTATGTCAAACCGCATGTGTAATTACTTCAACGTAAATATCAGTTTAGATTTCGATCAGGTTCTAAGGGACGAAACGCGTTTTTCCACTTCATCATTAACTTTTCAAACATTTATATCTGTCAGTCATACGTGATACACATTTGGGTGATTAAGCCTCTTCCGATCCATGTCTGACCAGGTAGAAGATTTCCCCGCAGGAGGTTGCCATTTCTTTCTGCAGTAAACTAGTTGCAAACCAAGGCCATAGAACCCAATCTACCCTGCAATTAAGCCTATAGCAGGATGGAGAAGAGATTTATTAATGTCTTATTAAATTATAGTGTTAGCGAATACAACGAATTCAAGTGGGATTCGAAATCGGCTTTCCGATTTCGAATCCCAAGCCTATACGCAACTGATATACGTATGCCAATGTAGAAAAACAATAGTTGTCTTCCCTTAAGAAGAACAATAGTTATCTTCCCTTTTGAGGAACATTTTTTTTATTTGGGTTCAGTTCCCTTACCGGTTTTAGTGGGGATAGCCACGAGGACCAATTGCTGTCGTAACGGTGTGTCGTTTCTTATCTTCTTCTTCTATGTGCCATGTCCTTTCAGGACGTAGGCGATCATGGCTTTCCACATCTCCCTGTCCCTGGTGGCTCTTAGCACGCTTTCTCCTGTTACACCACGCAACCCTCGTTACATCATCCACCTGATCAGGTCCTTCAAATATGTTATCCGCTGCTTTCCCCTGTCTCTTTTACCCTATATCTGGCCTGTTAGTATCAGGTTCTCCAAGCCCTCTTTCCTCATTGCATGTCTCAGGAAATTTAGTTGTCTCTTCCTGATGCTCAGTATTAATTTTCTTTTCGTTTCCATCTTTTCCAAAACCTCGTCCATGATATCTGCAGTATCCTTCTTGCTAAAAAACATTCTCATCCATTTGGACAACATGAACACTCTTCTTGTTTTTGGACTTACTTAAACATTCTTAATGTATTGTTACTTGTTTGTGTTTTATTAAATGCCTATCTGTTATTGCCATGTAACTTGTCCTTTTTTACTACACGTGCTACGGCCGTGTGATATTCATTTTATTGATATTAGTATCGCGTAGCTGAAATATCACCGGTTCTCAACCTAATACTAATACCAATATACGTAATTATGGATCATGTCCTATCCTATCTCACTGATTCGTATCCTCTCTCTCATGTTCTTTTCTCCGTCCACTCCACTCTCATCACACCAGTATTCTCATCCTTCTCTTACCCATTTCCCAACACCACCTATACCCTGTCCCTCTTTCTCATCAATTTCCTCCTATGTAACCCCTTGCGCACCAGTGGCAGTAGAACTGCCTCGTTTGGGGCGAAATGATTAAAATATAAACAGTACTGTGCAAAAGTATTAGGACAAGAACTATTTTATTTTTTATGAGGCATGAAAATAAAGTTTAAAATCACCCCTGTCCTAACACTTTTGCACACTACCCGTAATGTGCAAAAGTATTAGGACAGGGGTAATTTTCCTAAAAACCTCACTGAAATTCAAATACAGGGTGAAAAGCCAAGTAAATTGCTAATAAATATTGATTATTTAAAACTCGGTGTAAAAGAAATGTATTTAAAAAAGTTATATTTAATTTTTCCTATTTTCTGTTAAACAAGTTATTTTGAAACTACTCTATTGAATATCTATGGGATATTTTAGTTAAAAAATGAGAAATTGTAATGTTACTTCGTAAGACACACTTTGGGAACAAATACAAGCTGCTTGGCAGGAGATATCATTAGATACATTGAAAAAGCTTGTGATGTCAATGCCTGATAGAATGAAGGCTGTGATCAAAGCAAAAAGCTATTATATTAAATATTAAATTTATTTTGTAACAAGTATTTTTTCTTGTTGAAGCATTTGTTGAGTAAATCAAATAAAATTACTTTAAAATTGTTTATTTTCTGTCAATATACCCCATAAAAGATAAAATAGTTCTTGTCCTAATACTTTTGCACAGTACTGTATATGTTTACCAATTACATTGAAAAAAATCGTCATGCGTGTATCTGAACAAATTTATTATAGTACGCTGCCCCTAAAAAAATTAGCACAAAAGTAACCGAAAGTAGCATTTGTGTGGACTACATTGTAGAGATTGAACACTACATCTGTTTACTTTTATGATGAAATTGCTCACACTTCATCATAACAAAATTACAAAAAAAAAAAAAACACCAGCCTCTAGTGAGACTCCATTGGCTGTCGGATACCTCCTTGTGAGGAAGAGTACACAGTTGGAGAAGTACTCCCTCGCTCATCCGATGAATAATGGGAAGAGAAACAAGCAGACGTACATTAATAATATTTACAGCATCCTCAACATTGATAATTCAGTCATATAAGCACTGGTAAAGACAGGGAATACTTACTATTTATCGGCTCTCTAAACCCTTTTATTCACGTCAGGAATTTTCACTAGGTAAAGTAGTATTCACCCTCTGCCCTTCCACTTTGTATTTCTCTGCACATGAAGATATACTGGACTACTACTGCTACTAACTTTACAGCGATCCCCAGTCAAACTGATGACGATTTTATTATGATCAATTCATTGTCTTACTAATTGTGAGTTTGTATAGTAAGGCCTTGAAGCAGCTGGCGCAGAAATGCAGTGGAACTCTGACCCTAAAGTTCTGAGAAAGTTCTCCATGGGAGTTCGATCTAGACCGTTCAGGGTCGTTGTACTTGGACAAAACGGTGTCGGCAAGTCAGGTAAGAAAAGGGCTCGCCCCATTTCCTCTTTCTTCTTTACCAACTAATGTTTTTTTTTTTGTATTTTTTGTGGTTTTGTAAGGATTGTTGAAGTTGCGATCGTCAAATTCGTTTTTTTTACTTTTTAATTTGTATTTTTTTAATATATTTTTAATATTTTTCCATTTTCCCTTTTCTTTTCTTTTTAATTTTAGAAATTGATCGACTTTTTCAGATTCTCTTCCTCCTCCTCTTCTTTCTTTCTTTCTTTCTTTCTTATTCTTCTTTCTCATTATTATTATTATTATTATTATTATTATGTTGTCATTTTCCATTATATGTCGATTTCTGCTATAGTCGCACTACCTACCAAGTCTGCGGAAAGACCTAAGGCAGGTCGTGGTGTGTCGTTATGGCTCCATTTCATGTTTTTTCTATCTCCCCTAACATCCCTAGCGTTACATAGACAAAGTTCTCCTTAGTGTGTGGGCTGTACTTAACAAGACAATTTTTTGTATATCTCTTAAGCTGGGGTTTCCAGGGATTCTTTCAATGTGTTGTTTTGTTCCATTTTTTATCATTCCAAGTGCACCTACTATCACTGGCACGATTCTTGTTTTCAATTTCCATTTCTTATCTATTTCAATTTCCAGGTCTTTATATTTTGACAGTTTGTCGAAATCTTTGGTTGCTATGTTACAAGCCATATTAATTAATAGGCAAGTTTGTTTTTTTTCTGGTTTTTAACAATAATGTCCGGCCTATTTGCTTCAGTTTTTCATTTTTTTTTTATTATTAATCAATTTTTCAGTTATTATTATTATTATTATTATTATTACCCTCCCACTGAGTGTTCACACCCGTAAAAATTGGTGGTTTACTCTGGCGATCAAGTGACAACAAGTCTCCTTGTGAATTAAAAACTCATTCCTGTTTACTAGTATTCTCAGTTTTTTACTATGTAGTGTTGTAGTCATCTCTATGAATTTTTTTAAAGTCTTACCCAAATTTTCTGTTCCTCTAGTTTTTAACAAGATAAGTCGGAACTAATCCTTGTATTTTGTCAACCATTAGCATTCTTCTTCTTCTTCTTCTTCTTCTTCTTCTTCTTCTTCTTCTTCTTCTTCTATGTGTCCTGTCCTTTCAGGACGTAGGCGATCATGGCTTTCCGCGTCTACCTACCCCTGGTGGCTCTTAGCACGCTTTCTCCTGTTACTCCACGAAACCCTCGTCCCGTCATCCATCTGATCAGGTCCTTCAAATATGTTATCCGCTGCTTTACTCTGTCTCTTTTTCCCTCTATCTGGCCTGTTAGTATCAGGTTCTCCAAGCCCTCCTTCCTCATTGCATGTCCCAGGAACTTTATTAAAAAAATAAAGTTGTACAACTTACTCAGTTCTGGCAAGATCAAGATAACTCACTATTTTTTGTGTTTTTTTTTAGAAATAGCAATCATCATCATCATCATCTTCACCACCACCATTATCACCACTATCGCCAACAGCATCACCACCACCATCATCACCATTACTATCACCATCACCACCATCAGGCTCAGTTCTCATGGCTTCTGATCTTGAGTGATGTTAATGTACACATATTTTGTGTTAATGAATTAAAATGTGATCCATTGAATATCTCGGTCATTCTTCTTTTGTGTCTTGTGTCCCTTCAAGATGATGGCGATCATTTGTAAATACATTTTGTTTTTTTTTCTATCTTTGTTAAACCTTCTTCCATCATCAATTTAATCAAGCTAGTTATGCATTGTTTTCGTTTGTCCTTCTTACCTTTAATATATCCTGTGAGTGTCAAATTTTCCAAACTCTCTTTCCTTGTTATATACTCCAGAAATGTCTTTCGGGTGCTAAGTATAAGTGTCCATTTTCTCTAAAACTTTGTTGTTGCTCACATGTATACTCAGCATACTTCTGTAGAACCACATTTCTGTTGCTTCAAGTCTTTTCTTCATCTATGAGGAGATTGACCAACATTGCTATATAAAAGGATTGATAACCTCTTTCTGATATACATTAATGATCTCCCTGATTCCCTAATATCCCAAGTAGGTATGTACGCCGATGACACCACAGTTTACTCTCGCCTCGACCAAAAATCTGGTGTAGGCGACAAAGCTAACCTTGTAGCCGAACTTGACTGGGGTAAGAAATGGCTCGTAAGCTTTAATGCTTCTAAAACAAAGCTACTATCAATTAACCATCATAGACAATCTCACCTACCTCCCATTAGCATGGACCAGGTTTGCCTCCCAGAGAGTAAAACACTACGCCTCCTTGGTCTCACACTTACAGCGGACCTCAAATGGAATGACTATATCGAATCCATTGCTAAATCCGCTGCTATGAAAGTCGGTTCTCTGTGTAGGGCCCGGAAGTTTTTTCCGTCTGAATCTATCTTGCACACTTATAAATCTACCATCCGCCCGTGCATTGAATAGTGCTGCCATATCTGGTCGGGTGCTCCTGCTATTCTCCTCGGGCTTCTCAACAAGGAGGATCTGTAATGTGATCGATACCGACTTGGCAGACCGGCTGCAGTCACTCTCTCACCGGCGCGACGTGGCTTCCCTGTGTCTTCTATAAATACTTTCACGGCCCTTGCTCCGATGAACTTGGATCACTGCTGCCCCCTAGATACGAATTTGCACGAGAAACTAGATTAGCAACTAGATCCCACCCTTTTACAGTGAAACCGATAAAATGCAACAACTTCTACTCCAATAGTTTCTTTTCTCGCACTTCCCGACTGTTGAATTCCCTTCCACATGATTGCTTCCCCGACGGTTACAATCTCCAGGAGTTTAAATGTAAGGTCAATAGACACCTCCTAACTCGCTCCCATTCTTTCAAACACTCTTCCCATCTGTCCATCCCTCATCCTCGGTATCCTTACCCATCTATCACCTTCCTTCTGATATTTCCTACACCTAACCACTCCTCCTCTTTACCTTCCCCTATGTAGCACCATGCGCAATAGTGGCAATGGAATGCTTTGCTTGGGGTGAAATGATTAAAAAAAAAAATAACATAACAGTTCAGCAATCTTTTCTTTGTTTCTAACAAAATTTTCTGTTTCTTAATAGTTTGCTTAACTTTTGGAAGGCATCTTCCGTAATCCCAATGAGCATTCGGATATCCGTGTCGCAATTTCTGTCCTCTGTTACAACACTTTCCAGATATTTAAATTGTTGTACTTGTTTGATTTTGGCATCTCCAATTTGTAATTTGCAGGCTGGGCTGTTCCTTTTGCTGACAAACATGCCTTCTGTCTTCTTGCAACTGATGATTAGTCCTTTCTTCTTCCTTTCCTTCGCTAACTTCCCTCAGAGTTCTTGTAGTTTTCTTTCTGTGTCTACTGTCAACACTGTCATCGGCATATCTTATGTTGCTAAAGTTGTGGCCGCCGATAATATATCCTGGTAGGCCTTCTAATTACCTCACCACATATTTACTTATTAGTTGCCTGACTTAATCTTGTTGGACATGTCACTAGGGGCGACGTACAGTGCATTCTTGTGCATGAGTGGAAAGCAGATATTGAGAGGGAATGTTTTACTGATGTTTGAAGGAGAAGGCAGACTAGGCAACCTGCGAGTCATATTTACATACTTGGGAACATCGAAAGCTTTCAACAGGGATTGACATATAGGTCTTCTTCTGAAAAGTTACATGTCTCCGGACATATTTTTTTAAGTGATTCAATCTTTCCTATCAAATCGGAAAATGAAAGTTATCCTAAACGGCCTCTCATCTCGATCATTTCGTACTAATGCGGGTGTCCCTCAAGCCCCCATCCTTGGACCTACCTTGTTTTTAATTTTCATCAATGACCTTCCCGCTGGCATCAGCTCTTAATTTGGTATCTACACTGATGACTCCTGTCTTGACAATAATGCTGGTCAGTTCGATAAGGTCAAATTGTCGGCTGATGTCCAAAACAGCTTTCAGTCTGTTGTTAACTGGGCCAAAGAATGGGTTGTTAATTTTAACGCTAATAATCTAAGAGAACTCCACTTTGGCTTCCATCAACATGGCTGATTCTAAACTCCATGAAAATGAGTAACACTTTTAGCCGACATGAAGTGGAAATATGCATGTATATATATAGTCATCCGCAGACAGATTTGTTTCGCTGTATCACAGCTCATCAGTACGGTTAGACATCCAATTACTTATAGCCAGGACTGAAACCCGAGCGAATTGACATCGGTCGGCGATTCTATCTCTAAGTTATTGGCATTCGGTAGAAGAAGGCAGACTTTTAGCCTGTGAATATGCGTTGTGGTACAGTGGATATCGGCTAGGAACGAGAAACCGGGGAGCCGAGTTCGAATTCCAGTTGAATCCATTTTATTCACTTACGCGCAAATACCCCTGGGAAAGGTATTAATCCGTCTCTTCCATCCAGTTATGGGTTAAATAGCAGGACAGACTGGGTTCTATAGCCTTGGTCGGCAACCAGTCTACAGCAGAAAGCAATGGCAACCTACTGCGGGATAATCTTCTGCCCAGTCAGTCATGTCTCTTTCGAGACATGATCGCCCAAGTGTGTATCACATATGGCACTTAACTGATAACTGATACCATGTAAACATACGCCAGTAACTGAGAGTGTTCTAATTCATTACTGAATGAACGATGCGTAGATGCCAGAGTAGCTACTGTTTTTTCAAAGTTCACCATTTCTCCACATTGCTCAATCAGGGTGTGAGAGCATAAATAGTCGCTATATGTATAAATATTCCATTGATAGTTCAGCTGCTTAAAAATTTGGTTCACGGTGTCGTGCGAGACAATTTTTCTCTTCAGAATCTATCATACATATAAACAAGTTTACCATTCTTCCATGCTGGGAGCATCAGTCAGTCAGTTAAGTGCCATACGTGATACACGCTTGGGCGATCATGTCTCAAAAGAGACATAACTGACTGGGCAGAATATTATCCAGCAGTAGGTTGCCATTGCTTTCTTCTTTTTTTTTTTTTAATCGTATCACCCCGAGCAAGACGGTAACGCCACTGATGTGCAGGGGGCTACGTAATAGTGAAAAGATTGGAAAAGATAAAGCCGGAAACCACATCCTAAACAGGGAACAAGGGATGAGCCTCTTAACCTGTTCAATAGACGTGGGTGGAGTGTGAACCGGGCGATAGATAGATCTATCTACTCCAATTGAAAAAAAAGTGAGAAGATTGGAAAAGAGAAAGCCGGAAACCACATCCTAAACAGGGAACAAGGGATGAGCCTCTTAACCTGTTCAATAGATGTGGGTGGAGTGTGAACCGGGCGACAGATAGATCTATCTACTCTAATTATCTGTGGTAGACTGGTTGCCAGCCAAGGCTATAGCACCCAATTTGTCCTGTTATTTAACTCATAGCTCTAGAGAGAAGAGATAAATTATATTACATTATTATATTAAGTATAATTAGTGGGGGATCAGTTTATTACTTCATAACAATATAAAACTGATACCCCACTTTATGCCTAGTAGAATTTTTAATTATGTTTCCAACTATTATATATTCAGTCAGTCAGTTAAGTGCCATACGTGATACACGCTTGCACGATCATGTCTCGAAATAGACATGACTGACTGGGCAGAAGATTATCACGCAGTATTAATTTCCTTTACGTTTCCATCCGTTCTAAAACCTCATCATTGCTCACATGCTCGATGCACGATATCCGCAGCATCCTGCTGGAGAACCACATTTCCGTTGCTTCAAGTTTTTCCTTCATCTTTGATGATATTGTTCAGCTTCACTGCCATATTGAAGAACTGATATTACATAGCAATTGGGTACTCTTTTCTGTGTTTCTTGTGTAATTTTTTCTGTTTTTTAATACTCTACCCAGCTTCTGAAACGCGTCCTTCTCCATGCCAATTCACTATCCCTATGTAAAACCACATTTCTTCTGCCTTCATATTTCTCCTCATCCGTGGGGAGATTTTCCAATTTTCATTGCCATATAAGAGGATAGATATCTCATCACTTTTCTCTGTTTCTTTGTTTTTAACGAAATTTTCCCAGACATTTGAACTTCTGCACCTGTTGCTGCTTATATCTACAATTCGTAACACTCATCTTGGGTCTTTTCTCTTGCTTGACGACCTTACTTTCAATTCATAATTAGTCCTTTTTTCTTTCTGTTCCTTTTTTTTAGAATTAATATTATTTATTATTATTATTATTAATTATCTAGCGAGGACTATTCTTAATCATCGAAACTACTGAAAATTCAGGAACTCTATTTTTTTTTTTTCTTAGTCGTTTTACCCCGAGCAAGGCATTCCACTGCCACTATTGCGCAGGGGGTTACATAGGGTCGGGGAAGCGATGAGAAAGGATGGTTAGATATAGGAAATGTCAGAAGGAGGGTGATAGACAGGTAAGGATACCGAGAATGAGGGTTGGTTAGATGGTGTGAGTGTTTGAGAGAATAGATGCAAATGTGTGTTAGGAGGTGTCTATTGACCTTACATTTAAACTCCTGGAGATTGTAGCTGTCGGGGAAGCAGACATGTGGAAAGGAATTCCACAGGTGGGAAACGCGAGAAAAGAAGCTGTTGGAGTAGAAATTACGGTTACATCTTATCTGTTTCACTGTAAAAGGGTGGGACCTAGTTGCTAATCTAGTATCTCGTGTAAATTCGTACCTAGGTGGCACCAATGACCTAAGTTCATCGGAGCAGAAGCCGTGAAAGTACTTTTAGAAGAGGCAGAGGTAAGCCACGTCACGCCGTATTGCATTTGTCAAAAGAATGACGTTATTAGATCTACCAATAAATATTATGATTGTTGTTGTTGAATGAGATCTTATCAAGCCAACAAAATAAGACCGCATTACAAATATGCGAAACCCAGCCTGCTCACCACGGCAGACTGATAAAGGTATATCAGGTGCACGCATAACAGCCATAGGTACGCGATTTGAAGATTGGTTCACTGTGTCATTCTAAATAATTTTCGCATTAGAATCTATCTTACACATTTATAAATCTGCCATTCGTTCGTGCTTTGAATATTGCTTCCACGTTTGATCTGATTTGGTGTTTCAGGTATATACCTCAAGATTCTCGACAAAATCCAAAGAAGAGTGTATAATATTATCGGTCCTGATCTGACATCTCAACTTTCACTCTGCAGTCACTTTCTTTTCTATAAATATTTTTATGACTTCTCTAATGAATTCTCTTTCCTTGGCACCTCTTCCACATGAATTTAAGCGTACTACTAGATTAGCTATTTAGTCTCACCGTTTTACTGTTGAAATAGCGGGATGTTACCGTAAGTTCTATTCTGATACTTTCTTTTATCGCACTTCTTGTCTGTAGAATTCCCTTCCGATTTCTTGCTTCCCTGCCAACTACAGTCTTTAAAACTTTAAATGCAACGTCAATCGCCATCTTTTGTATTTCTGAACACTGTTCTTTTATTGTCTTTTCTCCTCACTTGGGTAATATCTTCCCTTCCTACTTTTGTCTCAGTATCATCATCACCTTTCATGGGGTGAAATGGTAAAACAAATACTGACAGATTTTGATAAAGATAATATAAACCTTCCAGGTGGGGCTCTGTTTGAAATATCTTCAGGTCGATTAATCCAGTCCATTAGATGAGGTTGCACAGAGATATGACTCCTAAGAAATATATAAATTGTTTAAATATTTTTATTTTTTTTAGTTTCTTTTATTTTAAGTTTTCTTTTCTTTTTAATTATTTTTAAAAGTTTTCAATAACTTAAAATATAAACTCTCTCAATAAAATAAAGCATATTATACTTACCATCGCACTTAGTGATATAAGGGTTAAATAGCAGGACATATTAAGTTCTATAGCCTTGATTGGCAACCAGTCTAACACAGAAAGTAGTTGCAATCTACTGCAGGAAAATATTCTACCCAGTCAGGTAGAGTCATTACAGTCAAGTGGTGAGAAGTTTTTTTTTTTTTTTTTTATTTAATAAAAACAGCACATAAACTTATAGGTGTGGTAACCCAGTCTGCACCAGACAGTCACCAACAAAGGATGTTCAAATGTATCTACATGTAACACCGAAGTCTACTTGGCTGCTTCATTCTTTAAAATTAAAAGAAAAAGGCAATTATCTCGACACTCCGCCAAAATGTTTCTGCTGACTGGGGAGCAGTGGCAGGAACATTTTATGAACGTATCATCTCCAAGTGAATATCAGTCAGTTAAGTGACATACGCACTTTGGCCGATCATGTCTCGAAAGAGACATGACTGACTGGGCAGAAGATTATCCCGCAGTAGGTTGCCATTGCTTTCTGCAGTAGACTGGTTTCCAGCCAAGACTATAGAACCCAATTTGGCCTGCCATTTAACTCATAGCTGTAGAGAGAAGAGATAGATTATATTACATTATTATATTAAGTATAATTAGTGGGGGATCAGTTTATTACTTCATAACAATATAAAACTGATACCCCACTTTATGCCAGTAGAATTTTTAATTATGTTTCCAACTATTATATATTTAGTCAGTTAAGTGCCCTACGTGATACACGCTTAGGCGATCATGTCTCGAAAGAGACATGACTGACTGAGCAGAATATTTTCCTGCAGTAGATTACAACTACTTTTTGTGGTAGACTGGTTGCCAATCAAGGCTATAGAACTTAATATGTCTTCTATTTAACCAACAGCTAGAGGAAGAAGAGACAGATTAATGCCTTTCCCAAGGCTATTTGCGTATAAGTGAATGCAAGTAATTCAACCGGAATTCGAACTAGGTTCACCGATTTCTCGTTCCAAGCCGATATCTAATTCCCCACAACGCACGTCCATGATATGGTTAACTTGTTAAGATCAGTCAACTGACAAGTCGGATTTGTTGTACAGAAGAAGATATTTACTGAAGCCTATCGTAATTCTCTAAGACAGAACGTCTACCTGTCAATAAAGATCAGAAGATATAAGAAAAATATCTCGAAGAACATTCGGGCATAGTAAAAACAAAACATGAGAGCTATACTTGAGTTTTCACAAGAAATAACCGGTTGTTTTCATTGCAGATCAAGTAATAGCAAAACTGCACAATTCTCCAGAACTTTCCTCAGTATTCTGGCTGATTTTAATAAAGCTGTCCTCTGGGTAGTTTCAGTACATTTTTGGATTTTGGGATTTTCAAATCTTCCAATCGATTAGGTTCATCAGGACTGATACAAGATCACCGATATGATACTATGGCTAGTGAAGAAATCTAGCGTCGAAGGTTGACTGGAGATCTAAAATTAATTTTTAGGTGGAAAGATATATTTCTTATGCCGAAAAAATATTCTAATGGAGTTTAAGAAAATCACTTGAAAAGCACAAGAATTTTATGAAGAAGTTCGGGTGACAAATGCGACTGGAAATCACCCTGGCTTAAAGTTCGGCGAGATGTTTTCAAAAACAAGATCTGCTCCCACAAGGATATAAGGTCACTAATCCCGAGCCAATAAAAAGCGAAGCAGTACTTCTGAAGCAGATCTCTAGATATGGACAAAACAAGATGGAAAAATCAACGTAACTCAGATTCTATTAATTATATTTTTATCCATTCTTCAATTACATCCCAGAGCCGAAATACGATATCCGCGATTCACACAGTCTAGTATAAACACGTTCAATACCTACATCCATCTACAAACCTACGGGTGACCTTAGACCTTTACACAATTCTTTAAAATATATAAACTTTCCTTTCGCCGGCTGCTGCATGTGAATATATGCATATGTATGTATGTATGTATGTATATTTGGGCAGCAATCTTTCTTTTAAAGATATTCCGTTAAAAACGACCGACAAGAAAGATTTTATTAATTTTTTATTTAATTTTTCCAATATTCTTACATATTTCTTTTCTGCTGGAGATAAGGAATGTAAAAATGTTCAATAATTTTCGATTTTCCAAGCGCGTTTTAGCCACTTCACAGGTAATTTTCAAGGACGTTATTTGAACTTTTGAAACCCCAAGTTACTATACCATCCTTCCGTGTACATATATATTTTTGGCTAATGTAAAAAAAAAAATGAAAGAAAATATGCATCATTATATAAAAATGAAACTGTATATAACACAATATATATATATATATATATATATATATATATATATATATATATATATATATTGTGTTATATTACTGGGATGTAATTGAAGAATGGATAAAAATATAATTAATAGAATCTGAGTTACGTTGATTTTTTCCATCTTGTTTTGTCCATTTTTGTGGTTGGTTCCGTTTGGGGTTTTTTTCTTTACTGCGGAGTATCGTATGTCTTGTCTTTATTCCGCGGATTTCTTTTTTTTACCCCCTCTTATCCAACGCCTTAGTGCGACGGATGTTAACGGAATTAGATTCTGTCGGTTATTCATTTTTCTTAAAGTTTATCTTTGTATAAAGTTAGGATTTAGATACTTACAGAGTCTGTTTAGTTATTATTTTGAATATATATATATATATATATATATATATATATATATATATATATATATATTGCGTTATATACAATTTTATTTTTATATAATGACGCACATTTACGTACATATTTTTATGAAATTCTATATAATACAATATATATATATAAATATATACATACATATATATTGTGTTATATACAATTTTACTTTTATATAATGACGCATATTTTCGTACTTATTTTTATGAAATTCTATATAATACAATATATATATATATATATATATATATATATATATATATATATATATATATATGTGTTATATACAATTTTACTTTTATATAATGACGCATATTTTCGTACATATTTTTATGAAATTGTATATAACACAATACATATATATTGTGTTATATACAATTTTATTTTTTATACAATGACGCATATTTTCTTTCATATTTTTTATTACATAAGCCCGAAATCTAGACATGTGGACATTAGTAGCGCATGTTGTTATAGAACAAGATAACCAACCAGATCTTTATTTGTCATTTACCATCTTATAAAGATACAACTATGAAAACAATTTTTATTCGAAAATTTATAAAAAGAAATATCTAATGAGACCAAGAAAATTAAATAAATAGCAACTAGTAATTGTAATTATAAATTTTGAAAAAAGTAAAAAATTATTTGCCAGGTATTTTTTTCATTTACTCTCTTTACATAAATTCGGGATCTGTGGGGTGGTGGATATCGACTCGAAACGACAAATCGGGGAGCCGAGTTCGAATTCTAGTTGAATACCTTTCATTCACTTATGCACAAATACCCTTGGGAACGGTATTAATCCGTCTTTTCCCTCCAGTTATGGGTTAAATAAAAGGACAATTGGTCGGCAATCAGTCTACCGCAAAAAGCAATGGCAACCTACTGCGGGATAATCTTCTGCCCAGACAGTCATGTCTCTTTTGAGACATGATCGCCCAAAGCGTATATCGCGTATGGCACATAACTGACTGAAATAAATTCACTAAAATAGTTGTGAGGAGCGTAATTCATATTTTTTCTCGAAAATTAACAACAATGTTTGTTGTTTAATTGTTCGCCCTGTGCAACGCGAAAGGGCCACTCGCGGTAGAGAAACAATTACGTTAAGGGGTAGTTTATATATATATATATATAGTAATGGAAGATAACAGTGAACTTAAGACCTGAACAAGTTAAGATTATAGTTATCAAGAAAACATCCTCTTAGGAATCTGTTCCATAAAGCGGTGGTTCGTAGGAAGCAGCTGTTTGAGTGGAACTCATCGATGGAACGCAGAGGGAATCTAGGTGGTCTGCTACAATGTAAGTTGTATAGCGGGTCCTAACCGTGAAGGTTAACCCTGGTGGAACCAAGGAATATGGTTTGTCGGAGCACTTTCCATTGAAGTAACGATAGAGAAGAGAGGTATTTGCCATATCCCGTCTGTGCGAGAGAAGTTGACGGTTGGATTTTACTCCAAAAAAGTGAAGACTGGTTAGCTCCCACTCAAATATACTCACAGTATTCTATTTTTGGCATGATCTGACTCTTATAAAGATAGAAGCATCGGGTCTGAGTTTGAGTTTTGTTTAATGGCATATCAACCTCTGTGGGTTATTTAATGCCATAAAAGTAGGGAATTAAGGTATTTTTGTTTAATGTTATAGTAAGAAGGTTGATTTAGTCAGATTTTGATGAGAATTTATTGTCTTTATTCTTTTTTATTTTAGAAAACTAAAAATGTATTCTAGTTTTGTATTCCAAAATGTTTTGCTGGGAATAATTTTTTCCTTCAAAAATGTGTTATGGTAACAATTTTTTTCTTCAAAAAATGTATTGTTGGTAATATTTTTCCTTCAAAAATACATTGAGCACTCTGGAAGAATGGTAGACTTTGAAAAAACAGTAGCTACTCTAGTATCTACGCATCGTTCATTCAGTAATGAATTAGAACACTCTTAGCTACTGGCGTGTGTTCACATTGTATATCACACGCTAAAAGTTTGCCTCCTTCTACAGAGCGTCCATTGCTCAGAGGTATAATTGCCGTCTGATGCATTTCGGTCGGGTTTCAATGCTGGTTAAAAGCAGTCGGATGTCTAACCGTACTGATGAGCAGTGACACAGCAAAACAGATCTGTCTGCAGATGACGAAATATATATTCTAAACATATATTGATAAATATAAGAGACAATGAATGTCTATTATGTTTAATCTTGAGCAGTTTTAAACATCGTATTTTGGCTTTAATTTCAGTTGAAAATAAAGACAAAAACCCTCCAACATTTGGATAATTTTTTATCATGTGAGTCGAAAGCTTAGAAGCAGCATAATAAAAAATTTGACTTACATCCATTAATTTTTCTTTCAGTCCACGGTTTCGCTTTAACTGGAAGCAACTATTGCTTTTTAGTCTTTAGTGCCACTGTCCAAAGAGTCTGAGCTCCAGGACCATGGATTAGTTTTAAAGCTTTCATTACACCCGAGCACACCCAGGGGTTTGGAAGTTTTTTTAATGTCTTAATGTAAGACACTTAATACTAGATACATAAATATATATGTTGCCGCCATTTTAGACTGTATATAGTTATAAATATCTTGCCATCATTTTTTTTTACGTTTTGGACCCACTAATAATAATAATAATAATAATAATAATAATAATCTATTTAAAATGTTTGTGATTTTTTTTTTTTTTTTTTTTACAAAAATAATCACTGGAAAATATCATGAACCATTTCTTACCTTAATTCTCTGGTTAGGATCCGGAAAGTTGCCTCTATGCAACAGAAATCAAAGGAAATAATAATAATAATAATAATAATAATAATAATAATAATAATAATAATCCTGGAAAACTGCTACAAGACAAAGAAAAATCTTAGTACTGCCTGGATAGACTACCGAAAGGCATTCGATAGTGTGCCACATGAATGGATTTTAAAGACTTTAAATATATACAAGATATCGCCCGTCATCATCAATTTCATCAAACAGTGCATGTCTATATGGAAAACAACCACTTTACCTCAATCATATAAATGGAACCTATAAGTCTGATGAAATAAACATCAAAAGAGGTATATTTCAAGGTGATTCTTTATCTCCCTTACTATTCTGCATATCATTAATAGCACTAACCAGTCAACTTAATAAGACAGAATGTGGTTATAAAATAGGCCAAAAGAAAATAAGCCATCTATTTTACATGGATGACTTAAAGTTATATGCTAAGAATGATAATGAGCTGGAAGGTCTTCTGCAAACTGTAAAATGCTTCAGCGAAGACATTGGAATGAAATTTAATTTGAATAAATGTGCTAAAGCTACAGTTTTACGTGGATCAATACAAGAAACATCCTCAATTAGCCTAGACCCTGCTGTAACAATAAAAGAATTGAAACCAGAAGAAGCTTATAAATACCTAGGTGTAAATGAGAGCGAAAACATTCACCATAAAAAAATGAAAGAAATAGTGCGTAAAGAGTACTATAGAAGGCTACGAATGATATTAAAAACTGAATTAAATTCACAGAATAGAGTTATGGCCATTAATAGCCTTGCAATCCCAGTTGTCCAATATAGCTTCAACATCTTAAACTGGACTCTAAACGACATCAGGCGAATGGATGCTAAAACAAGAAAGCTTCTTTCTAAGCATAGGATGCATCACCCAAAGGCTGATGTAGACCGTCTATACATACCCCGTAAAGAAGGTGGAAGAGGTCTTATTCAGCTGGAATTGTCATACAAGACAACAACTATTGGCTTACTAACATACATAGAAACAACAAAGGATTGGATGATACAATTAGTAAGGCAACATGAAGAAAGAAAGAAAAAATATTCAATAATAAAAGAAGGCAGTAAATACAAACAAGAATTACAGTTAGTAGATTCTGTAGAAAAGCAAAACAGTAGCCAAGAACCAACTATTGCGGCAAAAAATATGAAAATGAAAGCCAAAGATAAAGCTCTTGAAAAGATGAAACAGCGCTGGCAAGACAAACCTCTGCATGGCCAATATCCAGTACGTGCCAATAAATCCAATGTTGACAAAGTTAATACTCATCGATGGTTACGTGCATCTGGATTAAAGTCTGAAACTGAAGGATTTATACTTGCAGCACAAGACCAAAGTCTTTTCACGAGAAACTTTCAGGCAAATATTATGCATAATAATATGGATCCAAAATGCAGGTTTTGTGATAAACACCAAGAAACAATAGACCACCTAATCTCAGGCTGTTCTGTGCTTGCCCCAAACGAATATAAAAATCGCCACGATAGAGTTGGGCAATATTTACATTGGGCAATGTGCAAACATTATGGAAAAGCTGTAAACAAACACTGGTATGAACATCACCCAGCACCGGTTACAGAAATAGAAGATGTAACCATTCTATGGGATTACACCATCTACACAGACAGAAAAATTGAAGCAAACAGGCCAGACATTATTGTTAAAAACCAGAAGGAGAAAACTTGTCTATTAATTGATATGGCTTGTCCAGCGGATTGTAACATAGCAATCAAGGAATTTGAAAAACTGTCAAAATATAAAGACCTGGAAATTGAAATAGAAAAAATGTGGAAATTGAAAACAAGAGTTGTGCCAGTGATAGTAGGTGCACTTGGAATGATAAAAAATGGAACAAAACAACACATTGAAAGAATCCCTGGAAACCCCAGCTTAAGAGATATACAAAAAATTGTCTTATTAAGTACAGCCCACACACTAAGGAAAACTTTATCTATGTAATGCTGGGGGTGATAGGGAAGATAGAAAAACATGAAATGGAGTCATAACAACACGCCACTACCTGCCTTAGGTCTCCCCGCAGACTTGGTTGGTAGTGAGACCAAAGCAGAAATCGAAATATGATAAAAAATGACATAATAATAATAATAAATGAGCCAATGCAGTCTTGTGGAGAAATAATTTATGATAGCAAACCAGATTATCAGTGAATGCAGTCATTACTTTTTTGTTGCTGTTCGTTCTTAAATGTCTACCCATTAAAAAAACCCAATTTTTGGTTACGTCTTGTAGGTAATACGTAATAACTAGGGAAAGGTATTAATCCGTCTCTTCCCTCCAGTTATGAGTTAAATAATAGGACAGACTGGATCCTATAGCCTTGACTGGCAAACAGTCAACCGCAGAAAGCAATGGCAACATATTGCGGGATAATCTTCTTCACATTCAGTCATGTCTCTTTCGAGACATGATCGCCAAAGAGTTTATTACGTATGGCACTTAACTGACTGAGTGCAGGGGTACATGTGTTTCATCGACTATGCAGGGGCATTCCACAAAGTACGGCACAAAGACCTGATTAAGATCCTCGGCAATCTTGACATATTTGGGACAGACTTTAGAGTAATCAAGAACCCGTACAGTCAGGAAACAAGTTCAGCAGATATACAAAGATAGAAGGTGTGAGACAAGAATATGTCTTCTCACCGGATTTATTCAACCTATGTAGCCAGACAATTCTGAGAGCTCTAGAAGTTCTTCCAGAATTCAGACATAGACGATGCAGTGCTGATTACAGATACAGAAAAGAAACTACAAGACCTCCTCCAGGAAGTAGTTAAAGAAAGCAGAAAGAACTACATATAAACTACAAGGAAACTGAATGCATGGTAATCAGTCAAAAGAGGATCCCAAAATGCCCCCTACAAGTTGGGGATACTAAAATGAAACAGGTGCAGAAATTTAGATACCTGGGAAGTTTGCTAACAGAGGATGGAAAGTGCAATATGGAGATACAACGGCGTATTTGCATAGACTAGAATGCATTCTAATTTTGCTGGAAACAAATAAGATAGTACTGGATTGTTGTATGGCAGTGAATGCTGGACAATCTTGTCAAAGATGAAGGAAAGACTTGAAACAAGCAAAATGAGGTTTGGAGAGGATGGACACGAAAAGGAAACTGATACTTAATATCAAAAAAAAGACAGCTGAAATTTTTGCGATATTCAATGAGGAAGGAGGGCTTGGAGAACCTGATTATCACAAGACAGAAAGGAAGAGAGACAAGGAAAAGCAATGCATGACATACTTCATGGACTTGAGTAGATGGATGGAGGAGCGGGTATTGAGTGGAATAACAGGAGAAAGGTTGTAAAGAGTGACAAGCGATAAGGAGATGTGGAGGGCCATGCTTTAGAAATCTTGTCAGGATTCTTCATTAGCAGCTGCAATCTTAACAATACACAGATGAGACAGAGCTGATAACAGATACAGAAAAGAAATTACAAGACCCCCTCCAGGAAGTAGTTAAAGAAAGCTGAAAGAAAGGATTAAGTATAAACTACAAGGAAACTGAATGCATGATCATCAGTCAAAAGAGGATCCCAAAATGCCCCCTACAAGTTGGGGATACTAAAATCCAAAAGGTGCAGAAATTTAAATACATGGAAATTGTTCTAACAGGGGACAGAAAGTGTGATCGGAACATCCGAAGGAGTATTAGCATGGCAACCTGTAGACCTCTAGCGGTAGACCTAAGGACGTAGACCTCTAGTCGAAGACCTGTAGACCTCTATGCGTCCTCGCCTTCGCCTGTATTTATGGCTGACACCAGCCAACCACATTACTGCAAGGGGGAACCAAGGTGTATGCATATTCATTACATATTCTTTACATCAAACTTGAAGCAACCCAAATATGGTTCTACAGAAGGATACTGAGGATACCCCATGGACAGAACACGCAAGCAACGACGAGGTTTTGAATAGTATTGACGCATGAAAGTAACTGATACTTAACATTAGAAAAAGACAGTTGAAGTTTATCGGATATATCATGAGAAAGGAGGGCTTGGAGAAACTGATGCTCACGAGATGGATAGCGGGGAAATAGACAAGGAAAAGCAACGAATGACATTCATAATGAACTTGAGCAGATGGATGGTGGAGCGAGGATTGAGTGGGATAACAGGGGAAAGGGTATTAAGAGCGACAAGGCATAGGAAGATGTGGAGGGCCATGGTCGCCTATAACCTGAAGGGACACGGCACATAGAAGAAGAATAAGTGCAGGGTTAAAAAGTGATGCCGAAAGTTTTATTCTTGCTGCAGAGAACCAATGCCTGCTAATTAGAAATTACCAAACACACATACTGAATGATTGTTTACCCGAAATGCAATTTCTTTGATCAGTCAGTCAGTTAAGTGCCATACGTGATACACGCTTGGGCGATCATGTCTCGAAAGAGACATGACTGACTGGGCAGAAGTTTATCCCGCAGTAGGTTGCCATTGCTTTCTGCGGTAGACTGGTTGCCGACCAAGGCTATAGAACCCAATCTGTCCTGCTATTTAACCCATAACTGGAAGGAAGAGACGGATTAATACCTTTCCCAATGGTATTTGCGCGTAAGTGAATACAATGGATTGCAACTGGAATTTGAACTCGGCTCCCCGGATTCTCGTTCCGAGCCGATATCCACTGGACCACAACGCACATTTCTTTGATAAATATCCAAAAAACAGTTCGCCAGTTTTATTAGTCGGCATTAACACTCGTTAATCGTTTCACCCCAAGCAAGGCGGTACCACCACTGATGCGCAGGGGACTACATAAGAGTAAAAGTTTTAGACAGGAGGAGAGTAAAGAGAAAGACGAACTAGTTACAGGGGGTGTCAGAGAAAGGGCAAGAGAAGGATGGGTACACAGGTGTGATGACAGTTGCGAAGGTAGAGAGAAAGGAAAAGATATACAGGGGGATGTAGAAAGAACTGGAGTCAGGTGGATAAGAGAAGGGTATTGACATTGCATTTAAATTTCTGGAGGTTGTAGCCATCAGTGTTGACCATGTCCACCATAGTTTATGAATATAGAATACAGCGTAGTACGTAATCTGTTCAATGAAACAGCGTCAAAGATTAACACTCACGAATCAGACACTATACTGAATCTGACTATATCGCCAATACTCGAGAAAATATGGTCGCCTTTATACATGTCGCATTGAATATTTAGAGTCTTCTGCTTGGTTAACCCTTCTATTGGTGAACTATCAAATGACTCAGCTCATGGCTGCCTCACTAGTATACAAGGGTACCAAAAACTCCAACAGTCAAGAAAGCAAGTATACGGAAAGGAGTTCCACAGGCGGGAAGTGCGAGAAAAGAAGCTGAGGAGTAGAATTGTCAGCTGCATTTGGTCGATCTAACTGTAAATGGGTGGGACCCGGTTGCCAGTCTGGTTACCAGAGTAAATTCTTGTGGCGGGGGCACCAGTGACTTGCACTGGAAAATCTGCAACTTTTACTGGAAGGGAACTGGAAGAAACTGGTATAAATGTCACCCAAACCCGGTTACAGAGACAAGGACCTGCAACAATTCTACGAACTTTACAATACTACTTCCTCCTCCTCTTCTTCTTTTTCATGTGTCGTGTGGTCATCATAGATTTCCACCTGGCTCTGTCTCTTGTCGTTCTCACTAGTTTTCTCTTAGTATCTCTTCCAAGCCCCGCTTCGTCAACCATGTGCTCAGACCGAACAAGTACGTCACGCGCTGCTTTCCCCTGTCTCTTCTTCCATTTATCCGACCTGTAAGTATCAAGTTCTCCAGGCCCTCCTTCCTCATTACGTGTTCCAGGAACCTCATTTGTCTCTTCCTGATATTTATTATCTGTTTTCTTCTCGTTTGCATCCTTTCCAACACCTCATCGTTGCACACGTGCTCTGTCCATGGTATCCTCAGCATCCTTCTGTACAACCACATTTCTGCTGCCTCAGGCCTCTCCTTCATCTTTGATGATATTGTCCAGGATTCACTTTCATACAGAAGGACAGATATCACATAGCAATCCAGCACTCTTTTCTATGTTTCTAATGAGATTTTTCTGTCTTTCAGTCCTCTGGTTAGCTTCTGAAACGTGTCTTTGGCCATGCCAATGCGTCTTTGGATCTGCGTGTCGCACTTTCCATCCTTTGTCAAAACACTTCTCAAATATTTGAATTTTTTTTACTTGTTTTCAGAACAATCAATGCCAATCACCAAGACATATTGATCAAAAACCAGAAAAATAAAATGTTTTCTTATTGGCAAGGTAGCTACTGCAGTTTTTAATATATCTTTGAGGAATATCAAAATACAATGATCTTGAAAAGGAAATCTCAAAAGTCTGGTAAATAAAGACATTAAGAATTCCAGCTGTAGTTAGATCCCCCGGGTTGATTTAAAAACGTTGCGATAGACTCACTGAAATGATTCCTGATAGCTTATCCCTTAAAGAAACAAAATATATATTCAAAAGTACAGCTAACACATTAGGAAGAGCTTTATCTTTATCTCGGTCGCTGGAAAATGTCTTTAAGCCATTTCTTATCTTAGATCTCTGGTTGTGGTAGTGACAGAAATGAATATGCACCTGAAATGAAAAGAAATTTTAATAATGATAATAAAGCTGCTTTAATAAAAAAAGAAATGAAACAAAAATCAACTGATCAGTGAATCTTGCCTAGTAAGAAAGTAAATGAATATACGTCAGGGTTATAAATTAAGAACTGTGCAAGCAACTTGTGTTCGACTGTGCAAATAAATAAAATAAGCACAGACCAGATGTTAATCTGGAAAACAAATATTAGAAAATACTTGGAAGAGTAAAAAAAACTTTGCTAAAAAACTTTGCTAAAAAACTTTGCTAAAAAACTTTGCTAAAAGGTAAATAAATTTTTAAAAAATGCAAATACGAGGTAAAATGACACTTATCTGTTGTCCCACAAAATCATTCTGTATGAAATTCAAATTTTCAATGTTTTTTTTTTTTAATCGCCTTCGATGGTATAACCATAATGGAGTCATTCAAGATAGAAAACGAGCCAACCATGTGTAGAAATTAAAGAAAAAATGAAAGAAATACTAATGCAATGCTGGAGTATTTTTAGAAAAGCCAAAATTATAGCAATTGTGATGTCTACCGGTTGTGCCAAGAAGAAAGGTTAGCTATAGCATAAATAACTTAAATAGCTAAATGAGAGATCTGAAATAATGTTCGATTGTATACATATTAGTAAGTACATTTTGGGTTCGTACAAACTTGAATAAAATGATGTACAATATTATCTCGCTAGTCATGAATCATTCCTCCTCTTTTTTTAAACTTCCTGCTTTCAACTTCCTGTTGTGCTTTGAAAATAAAGCGTTAGAATATCAGTTTGTCCATAACGCCTGGCGATACATATAGGTTGAAACCATGGTAACGTTATAGGCTGGTTTTTTAATATATATATATATATATATATATATATATATACACGTTCTCGCCGGCCGATTGAGCGCTGTGGTGAAATGGTGGACTTTAACGACAATAGCTGCTCACCGATATTTACGCATCGTTCATTCAGTAATGCATTTGAACACTCTCGGCTAGAGGCATTTGTTTAAATCGTTTACATAACACGCTAAAGTCTACCTTCCTCCACAAATCGCCCATAGCTTAGAGGTAGAATCGCCGACTGATGGATTTCAATCCTTGCCAGAATCGGATGTTTAACTGTACTGATAAGTTGCGATACAGTGAAACAGGACTGTCTGCGGATGCTTATATATATATATATATATATACTATCCATCAGGCCGAAAATGCATTACTGTAGTCAAATTTGGGAGGGAGTTTAACGACCCATCAACCATTATG
This sequence comes from Ascarosepion bandense, assembly GCA_037127315.1. Classification (NCBI taxonomy): domain Eukaryota; kingdom Metazoa; phylum Mollusca; class Cephalopoda; order Sepiida; family Sepiidae; genus Ascarosepion; species Ascarosepion bandense. Next base: position 692,111 of record JBBBDQ010000673.1, on the reverse strand, counting down.
GTCATTTAAGGGTCAGCTTTTGTAGTTTGGGATCACATTTGTTTTGAAGTTGTTGCATACATTAGAGTGGTTGTACACATTAGATTGTACACATTTTTATTTTAATTAAATTTTATTGTATAGTCCTATTTTCTTTAAATATATCATTAAATGGTCTATCTTGGTGTGTTCAAATAGTTCTTTGTTTTTGTGTTGTAATACTTTTTCGTATAGATGAAAAGTCAGTGCAGTCCATCATGAAGTGTCTTACAGTGTAAGGGGCATGACAAGCTGTGCAACATGGCGGTTCCTTTTTTTCAATTATGAAAAGATGAGTTATTTTAGTTTGTCCAATACGGAGTCGAGAAAGGAGAACTTCTTCCTTTCGTGATTCCCTGTGTAATATAATAATCTGGCCCCACCCGAGAAAGGCTGATGCAAGCGGGGGTGTTTCCGGTCGTTGAAAGGAACGGATGTTTGTTTGACCTTATTTCCGGCAGTAGCGGAAATGGCTACAGAGGCAAACAGAACAGGTGTCTCTGAGAATTGCGTGGGCGTGCGTGGGCGAGGCAAAATCCGGAAGTCCCGGTTTGGAGATTATAAAAAGACCTCGGCGCACGGATTTCACCAGACAGACAGACCAGACCAGACAGTAGCAGTAGAGGAGCGACAGAGATCGGCCGGTGAAGAGAGACACTCCCGTCAACCCTTAGAAGCGCGCTCTCTCAACACTCTCTGTTCCCTAGGCTACACGGTTCATCGTCATTAATAAAAATATCACTTCATATTTTTATATATATGCGTGTTTGTTGTATATTGCTATATAACAAAAGTAACCCTGGATCCATTCACCTAGAGTCGGTTTGATTGTTAGTAATTTTTTTCGATTGCAGTTGTTCCAGTGGATTTGCCATTTATTCTGGATATATGATTGTGTTTTTACTTTTAAATCTGTGTATGGAATCTTATATGTTTGGTCAATGGACTCTTTATGTGCATTTTTGACGGCTGTGTCAGGCTTATCATTTCCTTGGATTCCCACATGGCTTGGTATCCAACAAAGGATAATTTCTTTTGTATCTGACAATGATGTTAATTTGCACAATAGTTTTATGATCAGTGGGTTTTCTAATTTATAGAGTTTAATGCGTATTGAGTCTTTGTGTGTAACGAATTGCTTTCCACTCGCAAGCCTCTCTTTCACAAGGCGGGATGTGACGAGTCTCTCTCTACTTCATCGACACTTACATGAAAAATACTAGGACGAACTAAATCACGACTATGATATTACTTACATAGGAGCAAACCACCCACACTTCAAAAACTTCCATATTCCTCTGTATACTTGAACAGCTTCTTCCCGTGAACAACTGTTAAATCGACTCACAAGACAAGAGGATGTTTCGCTGAACACTATAATCTTACCCTCTTCAAGTGTAGGGATAATTGTTTTCTTTTTTGCTTTTTTATAATCATATCGCCCCAAGCAAGGCATTTTACTGCCACTGTTTTGCAGGGGGTTACATAGGAGGAAAGTTATGAGAAAGAGTGACAGGTTATAGGGGGTGTCAAGAAGTGGGTAAGAGAAAGATGAGAATACTGATGAGAGTGGAGTGGACGGAGAAGGAAGCATGAGAGAGAGAGAGAGAGAGGATGCAGATTAATGAGATAGGAGATTACTATTGACTTTACATTTAAATTCTTGGAGATTGTAGCTGTCGGGAAAGCAAGTAAATGAAAGGGAATTCTACAGGCGGGAAGTGCGAGAAAAGAAACTGTTGGAGTAGAATTTGAATTTACATTTTATTGGTTTCACAGTAAAAGGGTGGAACCTAGTTGCTAATCTTGTTGCTCGAGCAAGTTTATATATAGGAGGCACCAGTGAGCTAAGTTCCTCGGAGCAGAAGCCGTGAAAGTATTTGTAGAAAAGGCACAAGGAAGCCACATTGCGCCGGTGAGAAAGTGACTGTATCTGAGCTGCCAAGTCGGGATCTATTACATTACAGATTCTCCGCTGGATTTTGTCAAGGAAACCTAGGTGGATAGCAGTAGCACCTGACCAGATATGGTAGCAGTATTCAATGCACGGGTGGATGGTAGATTTATATATGTGCAGGATTGTTTCAGCCGAAAAAAAACTTCCTGAGCCTACACAGAGAACCGACTTTCTTAGCAGCGGATTTAGCTATGGATTCTATATATTGTTATCTTATCCAAATAAACTACCCCTTAACATAACTCTCTACCTCAAGTGACCCCGAACCTTTTACATGGGGCTCTTACTGTAAAAACAAAATAAAAATAAAAAAAGATCCTTGAAAAGTGTCAAACTCCTTGTAACGCGCCAGAAATTAAGTCTCTTTTTTTTTCCATGATATATCTTTATACGAGTCAGAGCAAATAAAAATACAAAATTGCTGATATACCTGGCTGGGGCTACAAATGACAGAGTTCGGGTCTGTCGCTACTTTATTGCTATTTCCAAAGTAATTTCTTAGAGAAGCCTCATACTTTCGTGCCATTAGTTCAGACATTTACAAGTCTCGCCTTGCTACGTCCAATGGGTTGAATCATTTTTATTCCATCCGTATTTCTTTGTGGTGAAGTGGATATCGACTCGGAACGACAAATCGGGGTGCCGAGTTCGAATTCCAGTTGAATCCCTTGCATTCACTTGCGCACAAATAGCCTTTGGAAAGGTATTAATCCATCTCTTCTCTCCAGTTATGGATTAAATAATAAGACAGATTGGGTTCTATAGCCCTGGTAGCCAGACTACCGCAGAAAGCAATGACAATATACTGCGGGTAATTTTCTGCCCCAATGCGTGCATCCCGTATGGCACTCAACTTACTGATTCTGTTGATAAGAAGGCTGGGAACCGCTAGTTTGCTGAACAGACTCCCACAAACCTTACAATCATAACCTATTCAAGCCTAGGATTACCCCGTTATCTGTCTTCTATACTCTTATAATCTTTAATTTCTCCACTTCAATTGCCATTACACTTCTCATTTAGTAATCCTCTACCTTGAGTGGTTCTTGAACCTTGTAATTTGTATCGGGTGAGCATTAGTTAAAAAAAATCGTCCTGGCGACAACAGCTATAAAAAGGAGAGATTTGTACGCCCGAACAATGGTGGATTTGTTTGATGATAACGATTTCGAAGCTGGTCTAAATAGAATTAACATGTATCTGCAGACGTCACAGTGTTATCGAGACTTAGTATAAAACGAGAAGAATTCACTCGATTCTCAATGAAACAAAAAACAAAGAATGAGAAGCGTGGGGTTAAATAAATAGAAGAGCTATTTGATTTCTTTCAAAGAAATTCCACCTTGTCTTACTGGCTGATATTTGCAAGCAACGATAGAAAGTGAAACGTCAAGATATCACGTTTTCTCATCGCTTGGTGCCAATTCAACATCACAGGATAACTTCGTATTTCGAAACTGAGACGATTAACAACAGTATCAAACCAATTTCTTCCCCAAAACTTGGTGTAATGGTTAAAACACCAAACTAGTGAACGATAGACCTGCATGTTGACCCATGGGTCTGTTTTCTTAACTTATCAATAACTAGCAGTATAGACCGGAGTTGTTCGGGTGTAATGAAAGCTTTAAAGCTAATCCATGGTCCTGGAGGTCAGACTCTGCCTAAAGAATATTTGTGTGAAGTTTGGTGAGAATCGGATAATAATTGTGGATTTGTATAAAGGACATACAGACAGATAAACAGACACACACACAAACATCTTGCCTTTTATATATATATATATATATATTATCGATTTTCTCCACTATTGTAAGAACTGCAACCTTGAAACTTCTGAATATCGTTTGTTATGTCTTTGTCTATGAGTGTTTCAAATTTGATTAAAATCGGACCACTCCTTCTATAACCCGATTTATTCGATTATCAATTTTCGATATTTATCGGGGGTACCTCAACACAAAACCTAGCTGAGAATATTCGCAGACGCTTATAGTACAACTGTGTAAATTTTCAAGGAAATCGGTTCAGCCGTTTCGGAGTCTATCGGTAACGGATACTCACACAGACACACAGACACACAGACAAAGTTCCATTTATAAATAAGTTCAGATATGTTTTTTGCAAAGCACATGACGCTTTTTCATGTCTATTCAATAAATCTTCAATACTCACGTAGATTTAATGTAAAACATTATCTTTCTTAAGACATTTAAGATGATGATCGGTATTAACTCTGTCACTGTCAGTGCTATATGGTATACATGCTTGGACGATCATGTCTCTTTCGATTTATGACTGACTAGACATAAGATTTTCCCTCAGTACGTTTCTATTTCTTTTGCGGTAGACTGGCTGCCATCCAAGGCTATAGAATAATAACTATAGTTAACCCATAACCACAGGGAGAAGAGACGGATTAATACCTTTCCCAAGGGCAAATTGCTCGTAAGTGAATGCAATGGATTCAACTGGAGTTCGAACCCGGCACTTCGAATTCTTTTTCCGAACCAATATCCATTGCACCACAACGAAAATCTGTGGAAAAATAAAAATGATTGTTCACTTCAGAATTTTATCAATTTTACCTGGGCTTACTACAAGGTAATGCAGTGCCTGTATTCATTGGAGTACGGTGAAGACACCTGCAAAGGCATTGAGATAATGGTAACTGTTATGGAACCTACCCTTTTGGGGACTATAATGAACTCTTCCTATTGTTATGAATACCGGGAGAATATGCCTCTCGGGGTGGAGTTGAGTTGGGTTGAGTCACCCGGTCTAATACTTGGCAGTCAGACTGACATATAACACTATTGTATTTGTTTTCTGTTTAATATATATGTTTCACTAATTCCCGAGTTCGAGTTTTCTTCCGGACTTATTCTGGGTCCACAACAGTAACCCAGAGACAGAAATGTTATAAACTGCCGCTGGATCCGTACAAATAACGAGAAACACGTATATATAAAAATATAATCTTATATTTTTATTCTTTGAAGATAACGCTTGTGTAGAGAAAGCAACTGTAGAAAAATCGCACATACGACGGAGCTGTCGGGAGTCGTTAGCCAAGTCTTTTAAAGCCTTAACGCATTTTTGATTTTTTACTCTGAAATTAAACAATCGATATTTAAATTTTAATCAGGAGATGGTCTGAACACACACATATACATAAACACAACCTTAACTTATAGAAGCGTTAGAAGATAAATAAATAAAAAAACGTCGACAAAGATATTTGCACATAAGGTAGAATCTCGAAATTCAAGTGTTGTTTATTACACTGGAACACGTATATATAAAAATATAATCTTATGTTTTTATTCTTCGTCGGTGACGCTTGTGTGAAACAGGAAGGTAGCCGGAGAGAGTCACGCACACGAGGAGCTGTCGGGAGTTGAAAGCCAGAGGGAGTTCTTTGTCTCTTCAGCCATAATTCTAGACTTTATATAGTCTTAAAACTCCCACGCATTTCTTTTTCCAGTTTGCGCTTTATTGACGTCATCTACGGCTGGATATGTCTGTCAATCATCTTTGTCACTAGTTGACTTTATCTATGACCAAATATATATGTCAAACATACACAAAACTGGATGTACATGACAATTACTTCTGCCATTCAAGGTACTTTATTAAAGAAAAAAAGAAAGAAAGAAAGAAAGGTATTCAAGTTAGTACACACGTGAAGTTAGCAAGAATGCTGAGGAGGGTGATATGCGGAGACATGCTGCCATTTGATTTCCTACGAAATACATTAGAGATCTGTGCTGTGAAAACTCATTGGGGAAGGGAAGGAATTTAGTGCTACAGTTGTTCCAGTAATAAGTGGCACACTTGAAATCCTTCCCAAAATATCAGAATTTAAATAATTCATACAAAATAATTGCTAAAATCAACAGAATGCTAAGTAAAATATGAAAGTCTTAGTGAGTTTTGCTGTCACTTGTTCCCCAAAGATGACCACTTGAAACAGTTGGTATGAAGGTTAAAATAATATGAATGAAGCAAGATCACAGGAACGGATAAATCGAAAAGGTTGCCAGTTATCAATTGATCAATGGACTCTCTCTCTCTCTCTCTCTATATATATATATATACACACACACACACATATATATATATACATACACACACATATATATATATACATACACACACACACACATCCAGGTGAAGAGAACGAAGTTTTACAATTGCGAGTTCACCGGCATTTACTTTTTTTTTTTATGAAAATGCTCAATACAATAAATATTGCAAAGCATAATATAATTAATTAAATTTGTTTTTAATTAATATTATATTGCGACACGGAAATTTCTATGTTTCAAGATTTCTACCTCGTCATCAGGCAATGTTAGATTATTGCTGTGAAAATGATTTTCATTTATATATAAGAAACAATACGTTTGTCATTTATAGATATAGGAAGGTTTCAAATAAAATGTATTTTTCTCTTTAATCATATATATATATATGAGCTGTGATACAGCGAAACAGATCTGTCTGCAGATGATTATATATATATATATATATATATATATATATAAAGAAAAATAAATTATATTTTTAAAACTTCCCATATAAATCAATGATCTAACTTTGCATGATGACGAAGTAAAAATATCGGAACATAGAAATTTCCGTGTGCAATGTAAACTATATTAATTTTAATAAAAAAAACAAATTCAATTATATATATATATATATATATATATATATATATATATATATATATATATATAGGATGCGGTTTCCGGTTTTCCCTTTTCCGATCTTTTCACTCTTTTCGTTTTTTTATTTTTTTCAATTGGAGTAGATAGACTAAACTATCGCCCGGTTCACACTCCACCCACGTCTATTGAACAGGTGAAGAGGCTCATCCCTTGTTCCCTGTTTAGGATGCGGATTCCGGTTTTCTCTTTTCCAATCTTTTCACTATTTTCTTTTTTTATTTATTTATTTATTTATTTTTTCTTCAATTGGAGTAGATAGACTAAACTATCGCCCGGTTCACACTCCACCCACGTCTATTGAAGAGGTGAAGAGGCTCATCTCTTTTTCCCTGTTTAGGATGCGGTTTCCGGTTTTCTCTTTTCCAATCTTTTCACTCTTTTCTTTTTTTTTTTTTTTTTTCAATTGGAGTAGATAGACTAAACTATCGCCCGGTTCACACTCCACCCACGTCTATTGAACAGGTGAAGAGGCTCATCCCTTGTTTCCTGGTTAGGATGTGGTTTCCGGTTTTCTTTTTTCCAGTCTTTTTACTCTTACGTGGCACCCTGCGCATCAATGGTGTTGTCGACTTGCTTGGGGAGATATGATTAAAAAAATATAAAGAGAAAAATAAATTATAAATGATAGTGTAAAACGGGGTATTAATATTATTATTAACACTGTTGGAAAACAATGATATTGCAGTTGTTGTATACTGTGATGTGTCTTTGAATTTTCATTGAAATAGTTGTTGGGTCCCTGGTTTCATAGGAAAACGTTCTGATAGACGAAGTGCAAGGATCGCTGACACCTTATGCTTTAAAGGAATACTATAAATTGTTCACAAGCGCAGCTCCTACGCTATAAAGGATTTTATGTGAATTTGTAATTTCTTTTTATGGGGATGGGTAGAAAAATGCGCAGGGGAAAATATCATGATACCACTTTGGTTGGGACCCACGTGGAAAATGTTTTTGTATGTAAAAATTAAAGGAAACAACAACAACAACAACAACAACAACAATAAACATAATAATAATAATAATAATAACGTCTCTTAGTAAATAGTCCTATTTCAGCTTTTACTCTCAACTTACAGATACTACACTTTCCTCGGCACATAAGTGCACTTCTCAGTAATGTCAGAATAAATATAGAAATAGTCCCAAGTGTACTAAGCATTACTATTAATAATAATAGAAATTGAAATAGAAAAAAATGTGGAAATTGAAAAAAGTCGTGCCAGTGATAATAGGTGCACTTGGAATGATAAAAAATGGAACAAAAAAATACATTGAAAGAATCCCTGGAAACCCCAGCTTAAGACATATACAAAAAATTGTTTTGTTAAGTCAGACCACAAAATAAGGAGAACTTTGTCTATGTAACGCTAGGGATGTTAGGGAGATATGAAAAAACATGACATGGAGTCATAACTATACATCACGAACTGCCTTAGGTCTTCCTGCAGACTTGGTAGGTAGTGCGACCATAGCAGAAATCGATTTATAATGAAAAATGACATAATAATAATAATACCCTTGTGCTCGTAAATTTTTAATGAAATGAACTTCTTTTGTTTACTAAAAATGATCATCGCAAATTCTCGAATACGTATGAATAACGCCCAAGGTGAAAGTCTACGCACTCGTTTCCGTAGCAGTCTCGTGAATAGATGAAATGGTTATATATTTTATTTTTGTTTTTGCGAATGTAGGGTACGAGGAATAATTGGGTGTGTCTGCGAAAAGTAAATGATAGCGTACCAAGCTCCAGTCAATTCAACGATCTGTCAGTCAAAACAGAAAGTCTGGAGAATAAATGAAAGAGTCAAGACAAGATTTTCAAAACACTACAACATAATGGGATGGGAAGTAAACACCAAGAAAATTTGACTGAAGCAAACGATCATTTTGTCCGACTTGGATGCAACAGAAGAAAAGAAGAAAGTTCCTCGATGGAAGCACATTTTTTTTCTTTTTAGAAGTGATCAAGTCGAATCGCTATATCTGGATTAGAATAGCAAGGCTTCTAAGATTAAATAGAAATTAAAAACAAATTTATTTAATTATATTATGCTCTGATTTATTTATTGTATTGAGCATTTTCATATAAAAAAGTAAATGCCGGAAAATTCGGAAATGTAAAACTTTTGGTTCTCTTCACCTGGATATATATATATATATATATATATATATATATATATATATATAACAAAAATTTTGATATTTAAATCCGTTGTATAGCCATTTCTACGAGAAAATCCTCGCTTCTCGGTGATATTATTCAATCTATATTTCTTAAATCCAGTGGTTTTCTAGGGGCTAGTTGTGTATTGTTGAAGATTGACGTAATTTGGCCTTGTGGTAGATAGCCCACTATAAGTCATAAAATGATTATAAAATCAAGAAAAGCAATTTGAGTTGAAAATAACATTTATATATATATATATATATATATATATATACGCATGTCAATTAATGTTTTTACAATTAAAGTAATACTTGAATATAGGTCCAACGGAGGTTAAATGTTCATGGCAAATAATATGCTGAAAGAGATTTAAGGCTTAGGAATTTGGGAGCGTCGTGAGTAAGGAATGTCTTTGATGAAGTCGCTCCTTAGGTCAGTAAGTACTTTTGAGACAGGGAAGAAAGTAATGAGTGGTGAAGGAAGGCGAACATGGTAGCCGCTTGACTTGGTCAAGGGGATATTGATTACACTCTTCTCCTTGGTAGTCTGCCTGCTGGGTTCTTTCTGTCTCGGCTTTTTATATCTGCTTTTTGGATCAAAAGCAGTTCGTTTGGGATTTCACACTTGAATTTGATTCTGGGCTTCCCATTGGCTGGTAAATAAAATTCGCGTAGGCTCGCGAAATGGAAATTTGATCTTTGATTAATTTTTATTTTTCAACCGGAACATCTGCGCGAACTCGGATGCGCACCGACGAGTTTTGGTCATTTGCTTTCTGGTCGTTATAGAGCAAACATCCGGTCCCTCGCTTTTGCTCGGTATCACCACAGTTTCTCAACAGTGAAGTGCGTTTCATTATTGCGACAGAAAAAGATAGCCGGCGAGGCGGATTTATTGAAAGAAAATCAAAGATTTAAAAACAGTTTTAAAAAGTATGACCAAAATTTCAAATATTATTATGGATTACTTGTAATTGCATGCATGAGTTCCACTATAAATAGTTATAAACAATTATTGACCGATTTTATTATAGTGATATTTTTACAATCATAACATGTACTAATAATATAGTAACTAGGGTCCTCAAATTGGAGGAGAGAGTTATCAATGATAATCTTATGACTTCAAATCCGCGATTATCTCCCTTTAAACCTCTCTTTAGTGCTTCTTTGTCGTACGGCTGCTTCTAGATTTTCATCGGGACTGCCCTTGGTGAAACGTAAGCAAATGTTTATTACGAAATGCAGCACAGAAGAAATGAACTGGGATCCACTACTTAAATCATCATTTTCAGGTGAATTTTATTTCTTTCTTCACACATCTCCGATTTATATATATATATATATATATATATATATATATATATATATATAAAATATATTATTTAAATTATATATATAAAAAATTAATATATATTAAACCCAAAAGGGTGAACAGATAGGTAAATCCCAAAAACTCGATCCTAATTAATATTAATTTCATTAATATTAAAATTGATCAAGTTGGAAGGCTCGATGCAGATATTATATTCTATTTACAGAGTCAAATATAAATATTCCCCCTTTTTATCCTTTTTTCATTTTTCCTTTCGTTCCCCCTACCACTTCTATCCCCTTGACATGACTAAGTTTAACTTTTAAACTCTTGACTCGGGATGGAGTAAGGGTATGTCTTCCAATATGAGACATAGGTATCTGTCTGCTTTCCTCTTTTTACTTCCTTAAATTCAAAAATTGTTAATCTCACCCCTTTTATTTTCCTGTGGATGGATGATTTTTTGGACCTCTACCAGTATGAAATCTTTTGATAGATCTGAATTTGAGTAAATAAAATTTTCGTTTCGCTGTTGCTGAAGAAGCAAGGATTTCCTCGTAGAAATGGCCATTCAACGGATTTAAATATCGAAATTTTTGTGTTATATATAAATCCAAGTGAAGAGAACCAACAGTTTTACAATTCCGAGTTCTCTGGCATTTATTTTTTATATGAAAATGCTCGATACAATAAATATTGCAGAGCATAATATAATTAAATAAATTTGTTTTTAACTAATATTAAACTGCGACACGGAAATTTCTATTTAATCTTAGAAGTCTTGCTATTCTAATCCAGATATAGCGATTCGACTTGATCACTTCTAAAAAGAAAAAAATGTGCTTCCGTCGATGAACTTTCTTCATTTCTTCTGTTGCATTCAAGTCGGACAAAATGATCGTTTGCTTCAGTCAAATTTCTTTTCAACAGAAGTAGAGTTTTATTACTTGTTTCCTGTTTAGGCCTGGGTTTCCGGTTCTTTCTAAAGTAGCCCCTTGCGTCTTGGTTACCTTATCGCTTTGCCTGGAGCGAATTGATTAAAATAAATTCAAGTGAAGTTTGCACAAAAAGACCACCGTTCTTTCTTTACATATCTCTTCAGGCGTTTTTAGAAAGAAGTGAATTTAAAAAAGGATCATGGCTTTTTTAAGTAGTTGTTTTGTTCCTTGTTTTAAAAGTTTAAAGAAAGATGGTCACACTATTTTCTGTTGTCTCATCCCCTTATCTACACTGATTCAAGTACAGAAGAGTTAGTACCCCCCCCCCCCCCGGGTTAAGCTCGCTACTGTTCGTTGGTAGGCTAGCGAGCCGGTACCGTCAAAGAGACAGTCAATCTGTAGTTTCTTTTTTCAGATTGCCTTTTCTGAGACAATCTAAGAGCGTCGAAGAATATGGTTATATCTGGTGTTTGGTAACAGGAAACAATCTCGGGTCTCACCTAATCGGTAGATGGATTCAACCTTTTTTACAAATGAGATAATGCGCTCAAGAATTCTCCTTGGAATAATGGAAATAGGTAAACTGAGTAGACAACAGGAACAAGGGCATGATTGCCCATGGATGAGAATAGAGTATTTTCTACAGGTAAAAACTCGGGAATTTCGTATCTTGAGTTTAGAGGCGGACAGGCAAGTAAGTAAATCTAGAATGAAAGTCAGAGGCACAAGAGCAAAATTAAAATTGAAGAACTTTTGTTCATTGTCAATAAGGAAAAGAACTGACAGCAAACAAGTTGATAGTATCTTGTATATATATATATATATATATATATATATATATATATATATATATATATATATTTAATCATATCACCCCCAAGCAAGGCGGTAACACCACTGATGCGCAGGAGGCTACGTAAGAGTGAACAGATTGGAAAATAGAAAGCCGGAAACCACATCCTAAACAGGGAACAAGGGATGAGCCTCTTCATCTGTTCAATAGACGTGGGTGAAGTGTGAACCGGGTAATAGTTTAGTCTATCTACTCCAATTGAAAAAAGAAAAGAAAAGAAAAGTGTGAAAAGATTAGAAAAGAGAAAATCGGAAATCACATCCTAAAGAGGAAACAAGGGATGAGCCTCTTCACCTGGTCAATAGACGTGGGTGGAGTGTGAACCGGGCGATAGTTTAGTCTATCTACTCCAATTGAAAAAAAAAGAGTGAAAAGATTGGAAAAGAGAAAGCTGGAAATCACATCCTAAACAGGAAACAAGGGTGATCCTCTTCACCTGGTCAATAGACGTGGGTGGAGTGTGAACCGGGCGATAGTTTAGTCTATCTACTCCAATTGAAAAAAAAAGAAAAGAAAAGAGTGAAAAGATTGGAAAAGAGAATGCCGGAAACCACATCCTCAACAGGGAACAAGGGATGAGCCTCTTCTTGTATGAAATGTCAAACTAGTTTCAACGAAGTATTCTGATGACTAAATATTCTTTATCTTCGGATGATCCAAATTAAACTAGTTTAAACAAAATATTCTGATAGCTAAGCATTTTTATTATCAGATGGTCCAAATTAAACAAGCTTAAAAGAATTATTTTGATTGCTAAGTATTTTCTAGCATCGGATGATCTCAATTAAACTGTTGGCCACGATATATTTTGATGACTAAATATTTTGTACCATCAGATGATCACAATTAATCTAGCTTAAACGTAATTTTTGGATAGCTATGCATTTCGTATTATCGGATGATCCCAAATCACCTTGTTTCAACGAAATATTTTGATGACTAAGCATTTCGTATCATCAGATGAGCCCAAATACTCTTGTGTCAACGAAATATTTTGATGTCTAAACATTTCGTATCATCGGATGAGCCCAATTAACCTGGTATCAACGAAATATTTTGATGGCCAAGGACCTTTTATCATCAGATGATCCCAATTAAACTAGTTTAATCAAAATATTCTGATGACTAAGCATTTTTATCATTGGATGATCTAAATTAATGCAATTTCAACCAAATATTCTAATGGCTAAGCATTTTGTAATATTCGGATGATCCCAATTTAGTGTCAATGAAATATTTTGATGACTAAGCATTTTGTATCATCAGATGAGCCCAAATACTCTTGTGTCAACGAAATATTTTGATGTCTAAACATTTCGTATCATCGGATGAGCCCAATTAACCTGGTATCAACGAAATATTTTGATGGCCAAGGACCTTTTATCATCAGATGATCCCAATTAAACTAGTTTAATCAAAATATTCTGATGACTAAGCATTTTTATCATTGGATGATCTAAATTAATGCAATTTCAACCAAATATTCTAATGGCTAAGCATTTTGTAATATTCGGATGATCCCAATTTAGTGTCAATGAAATATTTTGATGACTAAGCATTTCGTATCATCAGATGAGCCCAAATACTCTTGTGTCAACGAAATATTTTGATGTCTAAACATTTCGTATCATCGGATGAGCCCAATTAATCTGGTATCAACGAAATATTTTGATGGCCAAGGACCTTTTATCATCAGATGATCCCAATTAAACTAGTTTAATCAAAATATTCTGATGACTAAGCATTTTTATCATTGGATGATCTAAATTAATGCAATTTCAACCAAATATTCTAATGGCTAAGCATTTTGTAATATTCGGATGATCCCAATTTAGTGTCAATGAAATATTTTGATGACTAAGCATTTTGTATCATCAGATGAGCCCAAATACTCTTGTGTCAACGAAATATTTTGATGTCTAAACATTTCGTATCATCGGATGAGCCCAATTAATCTGGTATCAACGAAATATTTTGATGGCCAAGGACCTTTTATCATCAGATGATCCCAATTAAACTAGTTTAATCAAAATATTCTGATGACTAAGCATTTTTATCATTGGATGATCTAAATTAATGCAATTTCAACCAAATATTCTAATGGCTAAGCATTTTGTAATATTCGGATGATCCCAATTTAGTGTCAATGAAATATTTTGATGACTAAGCATTTTGTATCATCAGATGAGCCCAAATACTCTTGTGTCAACGAAATATTTTGATGTCTAAACATTTCGTATCATCGGATGAGCCCAATTAATCTGGTATCAACGAAATATTTTGATGGCCAAGGACCTTTTATCATCAGATGATCCCAATTAAACTAGTTTAATCAAAATATTCTGATGACTACGCATTTTTATCATCGGATGATCTAAATTAATGCAATTTCAAACAAATATTCTAATGGCTAAGCATTTTGTAATATTCGGATGATCCCAATTTAGTGTCAATGAAATATTTTGATGACTAAGCATTTTGTATCATCTTATGATCGAAATTAAATTAGTTTCAACGATATATTTTGATGGTTAATCATTTTTATCATCGAATGATCCATCTACCCACACACGAAGAATGAAAAACAATTAAATGGACTTTTTTTTATTTAAAAGAAAATACAATATTCAAAACCTGTCTAATCAGTGGAAAACATTTGTGCATAGAATCAGAAAATAATTCACTAAAGTATCTGATTATTAGTTTGCTAATACTTATCAACATTTGCAGGTTAATCTTAGAATTATTTCGAACTTTAGTTCTTATCTTGGTTAATATAGGTGTTATAATAGACACAGCGTTTCGACCAAGTAGCCTCTAGTCATCATCAGGTGTCCATAGATTGGCTGATGTTGATTATCTCGTTGATTATTGCGAAATATTCTGTGAAATCAATTATTGTTCCTTCATATTGGAATTTGGTTCGCCACTACCAAGTCCAAGGATCGAACTCATGATCACTAGAAAATACTAACACATGTATAACCAACTACTATATTCACTACGCCACCGTTATCAAATATCTTTATACACCACTAAAGATCTTATATGGACACCTGATGATGACCAGAGGGTACTTGGTCGAAACGTTGTGTCTATTATAACGCCTAGACGAGAACGACAGTTCGAAATAATTCCCAGATTACTGAAAATTGCTCATCACGGAAATAAATACAAATTTTTGCAAGTTATTTAAAACCAGAAAATATTTGAGATTATAATATGTTTTTGCAGATAATAATGATTTACCTGTACAAATTCTACTAATTAACCTATAGCTGGTTGAAGAATAAGTAGATTAATACCTTTTTCAATGGTATTTGACAGTAAGTGAATATGACAGACCCCAGTGGAACTGGAACTCTGCTCTCCGATTTCCAATTTTGAGCCGTTATCTATTTCACCAACCGTTCATCCAAACTCGCAGCTCCTGATATTTTCAAGCGGTCACCCATCTAGATACTGACCAGGTTCAACGTTGCTTGACTTGGGTAGTCGTACGAATGCATGTGTTTCAACATTAAATATTTGATAATTTCATTACAAATATAAAAGAAATGTACAAATTTAAAATAGATCATATCGAGTGACCGCATTTAAACCCCCTATTCTAAACTCTTAGCAAGCATCCCGGATTAAAACTTTGGTGCAGCACAATCTTCCTTTGACCTTTGTACCAAAATAAGGGAAGATTTGTAAATATTAACAGAAACAAGAGAAACAGAATGATACTGAGAATACCATGGAATGAACATGTAATCAATGACGAAGTTTTAGAGAAAAGGAAACATCTGATATCTCATTTTAACAGATTTAGTTAGCAAAATTACACAAAAATATCTTGAAATACTAAAGAGTAAATCTAAACTTATTTATAAATGGAACTGTGTGTGTGTGTGTGTGTGTGTGTGTGTGTGTGTGTGTGTGTGTGTGTCCGTTACCTATAGACTCCGAAACGGCTGAACCGATTTTCTTGAAAATTTACACAGTTGTACTATATGCGAGTGTTCTTAGCTAGGTTTTGTGTCGAGGTACTATAAATATCGAAAATCGATAATCCAAAAAATCGGGTTATAGACGCATTGGTCCGATTTTAATCAAATTTGATACACTCAGAGACACAAGCATAAGAAACAATATTCAGAAGTTTCAAGGTTGCAGTTCTTACAATAGTGCAGAAAATCGATAATATATATATATATATATATATATATATATATATATATATATAAGGCAAGATGCTTGTGTGTGAGTCTGTTTATCTGCCTGTATGTCTGTATTTTTTCAGTCATTTTATTTTAGTTTTTGCTTCGAGTTTGGCTCTAAGTATGTTTTATTGTAGTTCTTAGTCTCAGCCATGATACCATTTACTCAGAGGACTTATTTAGCCTTCAAAATTCAGTTTACGACGAAAAAAAACTCATTTGATATCGATAGCAGGAAATCAAAATTTGACTCACATCCATTCATTTTTCTTTCAGTCTACGGTTTCGCTTTAACTGGAAACAACTATTGCTTTTTAGTCTTTCGTGCCAAGGTCCAAATAGTCTGAGCTCCAGGACAATGGATTAGTTTTAAAGCTTTCATTACACCCGAGCAATGCCGAGCTATACTGCTAGTTTATTTAATAAAATAGCTATTGGCTTCAACCATGGCCTTCAGACGACTTCGGAATCTCATCTTTTGGTGAATGCTCCCGTAATTTTTGCCTTCATTTTGGTCCTGGGTATGACGGCAAACTGCATCCGGCAGCAAGGGAAGTTGTGAGAAGCATGGAACCACCTGTTAGTTACTGTTGTTCCCATGTCTACCCTGACCTGAGTTAGGGTAAAATTGAGTAGTGAGTTCAATCCTCACTTAGTGCTCCAGATTTACGGCCTTGTGCCACATCTAAGCTGCTCCTAAAAACATCATTTGGGCATATTGGCGTGTAATAGTTAGCAAGCTTCTCTCGCTAGAATCATTAAAATTGAGTTGTGAGTTCAATCCTCACTTAGTGCTCCAGATTTACGGCCTTGTGCCACATCTACGATACCCTTAGAAAAACACCACCACCCCAAACTTGGATTGAGTTTCTTGCATTTGGCAAACAGATAATTCTACTGAAATGTGAATTCTCTTTTTTGAAAACCAGAATTGCCTTTTAGAACTCTGAGTCCAAGTTTCAAAAGACTAAACGCGTTCTTAATTTTCAGTGGCTTGCGAGATCAGTACCACAATCTCAGTATGTCAAAAAAGACTTGTGCAACAAAATATTTAATTTCAAAAATTTCAAAAATTAAGTATACCTACAAATTGTAAGTATTTAGAGTTCTATCACACTCTGTTCATGTGCGTCACGCTCCAAACGAACAAATATTAAATAAAATTCCCACCCACATTTCTTTTTTCTTCTTTTATGTGCCACAAAATGAGGGATCAGTTTATATATTGATTATAAAATAGAATTGATCCCTCATTCTATATTCACATTATAATTTCTTATAAACAGTTGACATATATATTCTTCTTTTATGTGCCATGTTCTTTCAGGACGTAGGCGATCATGCCTTTCCACATCTCCCTATTCCTGGTGGCACTTAACACGTTTTCTCTTGTTACACCACCCAAACTCCGCTCTGCCATCCACTAGCTCAAAACCATAAATCAAGAATATAAATGTATAGAAACTAGCATGACCACAAAATGAGAGATCAGTTTATATATTGATTAAAAAATGGAATTGTTCCCCCATTTTAGATCCACATTATAATTTCTTATAAACAGTTGACATACATATTCTTCCTTTATGTGCCATGTCCTTTCAGGATGTAGGCGATCACGGCTTTTCACATCTCCCTGTCCCTGGTGGATCTTAGCACGCTTACTTCTGTTGCATCAGGCAACCCTCGGTCCGTCATCCACCAGATCAGGTCCTTCAAATATGTTATCCGCTGCTTTCCCCTGTCTCTTTTCCCCTATATCAGGCCTGTTAGTATCAGGTTCTCCAAACCCTCCTTCCTCATTGCATGTCCCAAGAACTTTAGTTGTCTCTTCCTGATGCTCAGCATTAAATTCCTTTTTTGTCTCCATCCTTTCCAAAACCTTGTCATTGCTCACATGCTCGATCCATGATATCCGCAGCATCCTTCTGTAGAACCACATTTCAGCTGCTTCAAGTTTTTCCTTCATCTTCGAAGATATCGTCCAACATTCACTGCCATATTGAAGAACCGACATCACATAGCAATCCAGTACTCACCTCTTTGTTTCTAGTGTTCGGTTTCTTAATACTTTACTCAACTTCTGGAATGCTTCTTTTGCCATGCCCATTCGCCTTCGGATGTCAGTGTCGCACTTTCCGTCTTCTGTTAGAACATTTCCTAGCTATTTAATTTTCTGTACCTGCTTGATTTTAGATTCCCTCACCTGTAATTGGCATAAAGCAATGGCAACCTACTGCGGGATAAACTTCTGCCCAGTCAGTCATGTCTCTTTCGAGACATGATCGCCCAAGCGTGTTTCATGTATGGCACTAAACTGACTGACTGACTTTTTGCTGATGACCATGCATTCGGTTTTCTTGCAGTTTATTTGTAGTCCTTTCTTGTCACTCTCTTTAGCTACCTTCTGTAGGAGGTCTTGTAGTTTTCTTTCTGTCTGCTATCAGCACTGTATCATCTGCGTACCTTATATTGTTCAAATTGTGGCCTCCGATGAATAATCCTGGTATAACTTCTAGATTTCTAATAATTGTCTCGCTGTATAAGTTGAATAGATCCGGTGAAAAGACGCATGTACGTTAAAAGAGAAAACTCAAGACAGAAAGACTTGCTATTTACATTTTCCTTCCGTCGCCATCTTTTTCTTTTCATCCCCTTTATTCTTTTCATCCCATTTTTTTCTTTTCATCCCCTTTTTTCTTTTCATCCCCTTTTTTCTTTAATTTTACTTTACCTTTCTTATTTAACCTCTTGTTTTCGTCTTTCACGTGTTCTTTTCCTTTTTTTATCACCTCATTTATTATTCCAAATTCTATTTTCGTGTGGAAACATTTGATGGATATTTTGTCACAAAAAGCTCTTGTCATTACACTGATCACAAATGGATTTGAAGCAGAGGGTTCTGATCGTAGTCAGGGCTATTAAATAACGTTTTATACGTAAGGAAAGCGCACATATATTATACTGACCAATGAAGAAGTAACGATCAATGCGTAAATAATTTCAACATTATTACGGCTGCAAAAGAAACATGAACATTTAGCTTGTCTTGCTAGAACCTATTACAACTGAGTAGTGAGTTCGATCCTCACTGGGTACCACATACCTTCGGCTTTGTGCCACATCTAAGCGGCGTTTTGAGAATCAACTTTTTATGTGTTAAAAATATAAATGCAATGGGAATAATTGCCTACTGTCTTCATTATTACTCTCCTTCATAACGTTTTCTAGTTTTTTAACAAGTATCACTTTGCTTTGGGCAAGTTTAATTTTTTAAAAGTGAGAAAAAACTAAAAAAAAAAATATAATTCGCAAGCGCAGTTCATCTCTGTATTACTGTGTAATTCCAATCGGCTAGAACGTTTACAAACCAATACTGGGCATACGAGAAACTGTTGGAATTATGCATTGACACAAAAGGAGCTTTGGCCATCGAAGCCATTCGCTAAATGTCGTGCACGACAATCCACATCCCCTTATTGCAAATGTGACACAAAAAAAAAATGATCGTGAAACTGCCATAGGAAAATTTTCCAGATTTCTCCTTATCAGACTGTCATTTGCTTCGTTCTAATAATCAACACTCGTTCCCCGGTCAGTAATTCAAAATATCCAAATAATCCACCGCTCTGAAAACGGAAGATGAAATTAAAGTATAGTTGAATGAAATAATTACTTTGGGTTACTGAGCATGAATTCCTGCTCCATGGATATCAAACAGAAGTAATTGAATCAATTGTAGAATTCTGGTTTTATAACGGAATATACAACTTACCTGGAAGGGGAGGGCCATAAGATCCCAAAAACCCAAACTTTGATGACTGAATAATAATGTTATAAATAAAAAGATTTTGATTATAAATTTTGGAAATATTTACATCAGTCTAAAATACAAACGGTGTAATATCGTTAAAAAAAAAAAAAGGCTTAATCTAACAATGGGCAGATGTACGTTGTTGTGCAGTAGCTATCCGTTCGGAATGAGAAATCGGAGAGCCGAGTTCGAATTCCAGTTGAATTAGTTGCATTCACGTAAGCGCAAATATCCTTGGGAAAGGTATTATTCTGTTTCTTCTCTCTCCAGCTATGGGTTAAATAGAAGGACAGATTGGGTTTCGTAGCCTTGGTTGGCAATCAGTCCACCGCAGAAATTAATGGCAACCTGCTGCTGGAAAATCTTTTGCTCAATCAGTAATGTCTTTTTCGAGACATGATCACCTAATCGTGTATCACTTATGGCACATAACTGATTAAAATTTACTAGTCTGCACATTCAAGAGACTTCAAACTAATGTGCTCTCTGGAACCTGTGTCCTCCTTTGTAAGGAAATACCACCATCGGATTTGACAACTTGAAACTTTTCAGACACAAACGACGTCACATCCCGACACGCTGCATTTACTGCTATCAAATCATTTTTAGAAAAAAAAAACAAAAAAAAAACATAAAACGTAGAATTTAAAAATATGTCTTCGAGTGATAAGAATGAAAAATGCAACATTTACCCGACGCAACCAGTTTGACCAGCGTTTAATATTTATTTAAGACTAGCGGAATTTCCACGGAAGGATAATTATGATTTTCTGGAAAAATTTTACTTTGTCATACTAAAAATGATAGTAACATCTTCTAACATAAAGGTGTTGGATAATAAAATATCGATAGCTCAGAGTATAATTTTATTAAAATATCTCTAAAAGTAATGTCCATAGAAGCTACTTTACTGTAATCTTATATTATATTAAGTGGCGTATGCACAGACCATAACCAAAATACTGTACGCTATTTTGTGAGAGATTTTGAAAGAAAAGATGTTTTTTATTAATGAAAAATCATGGCTCTTGTGTCCATTGTAAACAGAAAAGACCAACTGAGTAATGGCCAAGGGTATAGAGGCCAGAAATTTCGTTATTAGGTCGCGGGATACGACAATAAACCTACCTATTTTTACTATATTGTACAGTACACACACATATACAAACACAATTACTGCTACAAACCCCAGCTTAAGCTGCTACTGATACGGTAATGCGATAGGCTCTCTCTCCTCCTACTCTTTCACTTTTTACTACCCTCCCGTTTGGCAAAGGTGAGAGAAAGGCTGAGGAGAGTAGCGTTTAAAAAGATAGAGGGGAAAGAAAAGCTCGTATAGAGAGTAAGTGGCGTAACGGACAGACAAACTAAGTAACTAAGGAAGGAACAAGCAGAATTATTATATGATTCATTGCAGAATTTCACAACATGAAGAAAAGTTTCCCCTGGAATCGTTTCTCTGCAATATCCGTTTTAAGTTATTGATATTCATCTCTAGATTAAGTGCATTGACATAAAAAAGATTCTGTTGAAAAATAAATATTTGTTATGTAGATTTTTTTTATTTATCATTTGGCTACGAAATTATTGATCTGCTTATGTACGCGTCTGCCTGCGCGCTCTTTTTGGTCTTTCTTTCTTTCTGGTTTGTATCTCCAAACAATTTGAATGATCCTGATAAACAATTTACAATGAAATACTTCATGTTTATCAGCTCATTGCAGTTGTAGAGTAAAACAAAACAGATTGGAAAAATACAAGATAAAATTAAAAAGCAAAAACAAAAACAAAAAAAATCGCTCTGTTTTACGTTTTCTTATCAAAATGCCAAAGATATCCGCCCAGTTACAAAATTCAGCATAAAATGGAAGAAAAGGATTTTTATTTTATCAACAAAATAACACAACACATTCAGTCAATCAGTTAAGTGTTATACGTGATACACGCTTGGGCGATCATGTCTCTTTCGAGACATGACTGACTGACAAAAGAAGATTATCCCGCAGTAGGTAGCCATTACTTTCTGCGGTAGAATAGTTGCCCGCCATGGCTATAGAACCCAATCAATCCTGTTATTTGACTCATAGCTAAAGGGGGAAGAGATGTATTGTATTATTAAGTAGTAATTAGTAGGGCATCATTTTATTACTTCAAAACAATAGAAAGTTGATCCCTCACTTAAGGACTAGTAAAAGCCTTAATCGTGATTCTAACTATTATATTCAGTCAGACAGTGAAGTGCCATACGTGAAACACACTTAAGCAATCATGTCTCGAAAGAGACATGACTGACTGGCAGAAGAAGATTATCCCGCAGTAGGTTGCCATTCCTTTCTGCGGTAGACTAGTTGCCAGCCAAGGCTATAGAACCCAATCCATCCTGCTATTTGACTCATAGCTAAAGGGGGAAGAGATGTATTATTTTATTAAGAAGTAATTAGTGGGGCATCAGTTTATTACTGCAAAACAATAGAAAACTGATCCCCCACTTTAGGACTAGTAAAAGACTTAATCATGGCTATAGAACTCAATCTGTCCTGTTATTTAACCCATAACTGAAAGGAAGAGACGGATTAATACCTTTCCCAAGGGTATTTGCGCGTAAATGAATGCAATGGAAACATCCACTCTGTTTTACGTCTTCTTATCAGAATGTCAAAGATATCCGCCCAGTTACAAAATACAGCATAAAATGGAAGAAAAGCATTTTTATTTTATCAGCCGAATAATACAACACATTACAAGTCGTTATTCAAATAATTTCCATGCGGAGTATTGTCTGCATTTTTCTTGAAACTATCACAACTAAACCCTTTAATTAATCTACAAAAATAGATTATTCTCGGACCTGGAAAACTAACCCTCTAGGGCCATTCGTATCATATTTGATACAGTATTTCCCTATAAGGAAACATTTGGTATTCATTGACTGAGCAGTCAGTACTGCTTTCATTTGAAATTTATAAAATATTTCTCTTAAAAAATTTTTCAGGAAAATATTTCTTTCAAGGCTTGTTTTCATACTGTATCAAATATGATACGAATGGCCCTAGAGGGTTAAAGAATTCGTTCATAACTTTGATGACATAATACTTATGAGTTCAATCTCTGGCCTGGGCAGTATGTACTTGGAGTCAGGGCAAGCAACAACTAAGTATTTCTAAATAAGAGCTAGATGAGATATCCATATACATAGTCAGCAGAACGAGAACAATATACCCCCGTAAATTAAATAATTGATACTAGTTCGATGTGCATGTCGAACTGAGTATACCACAGGGAATTTTGAACTGAATGCTGTACTGTATATTTCGTCTAGTTCTTATTTTTAGTTCAGCTAAATTAATGCTCGCCAAGCTTCATTTTGCTGTCATGCTTAGTGTCCAACTCATTAAGAAATAAATGAAACTCATACATACAATCTACTGTTAAAGATGTCGAGAAAATAGTTGGTTCATTCTACCGATCCAGTAAGTATTTAATTCCTCCTGCTCTACTCCAATTTTACAAGTGCCAGATCAGACCAAAATGAAGTATTGCCGGCATATTTTGGCTGGAGCTTCCCAGTTCTAACTTGCCTGTTTTGATAGAGTTCCAAATTGTCTACTCGGTCTTTTGGACGATGAATTATTTTTCACCCTGAAACCTCTTTTCTAATGGAGTAATGTTGCGAGCACCTCTACCGCTATTTCCCTGGCATGTGTTCTGATAAGTATATTCCTTAGTCTCACTAGCCGCGACCTTTACAACTGGGATTAGCCATGCTACGTATACAAGAACAAATCGTCTTTATTCACTTCGTTTTCCTCAAGTACAACGTAAGTTCCACTCAAACAACTTCGTCTCAAGTATTTCTCTATATTTTTGAGATGAGGTAGTATTTACAGTATTTATATTATTTGGACTATTGTCCTCATCTTTGTTGCCATTTGTGTGGCGTTTAATAATAGATCATTCTATTTGTCTATATTTCTGAGATGAGGTAGTGTTTATATTATTTGGTCTATTGTCCTCATCTTTGTTGCCATTTGTGTGGCGTTTAATAATAGATCATTCTATTTGTCTATATTTCTGAGATGAGGTAGTGTTTATATTATTTGGTCTATTGTCCTCATCTTTGTTGCCATTTGTGTGGCGTTTAATAATAGATCATTCTATTTGTCTATATTTCTGAGATGAGGTAGTGTTTATATTATTTGGTCTATTGTCCTCATCTTTGTTGCCATTTGTGTGGCGTTTAATAATAGATCATTCTATTTGTCTATATTTCTGAGATGAGGTAGTGTTTATATTATTTGGTCTATTGTCCTCATCTTTGTTGCCATTTGTGTGGCGTTTAATAATAGATCATTCTATTTGTCTATATTTCTGAGATGAGGTAGTGTTTATATTATTTGGTCTATTGTCCTCATCTTTGTTGCCATTTGTGTGGCGTTTAATAATAGATCATTCTATTTGTCTATATTTCTGAGATGAGGTAGTGTTTATATTATTTGGTCTATTGTCCTCATCTTTGTTGCCATTTGTACGATTTGGACGCTAGGAATTTTGAACCGAACCCTTTATTACAATCGCTGGGGTTTATCATCCTCATTTTTTGCGTAATGCCTTGCTTGGAAGTCATGAGTTATCTCCCTCTAACCATGCAAGTTACTTGTTCACCACTGCTGTAGCGTGGTATTGTACTCACAACTCTAAGAGTCAAGTCAGGAACTAACCAACGTCTTTATCCACTAGGCCATGTGTCCTTAAGAACAAAAATGATGACAATAGTCTGAATAATGTATATACTGTAAACTTCTTCTCAAGCTTTGTGAAACAGACACCCGGCAGGAAGTCTTCTCAATCACTACAATTTGACCTCTTTAAGCTGAGGGTTTACTGTAGCCTTATGAACTTCACTTCTGGCCTTTTACTAGCATAAAACACCACCCAGAAGTACGCTATCTTTAGTGGCTCTCAGGCTTTGTATTGGGTGAACATTAGCATAAAAAACTGAGTGTATAGTGGCAACTTTCGAGTTTTTAATTGGTTCATTTTTGTCTATATTTCTGAGATGAGGTAGTTTTACATTATTCGGACTATTGTCCTCATCTTTGTTGCCATTTGTACGACGTTTCGGCCGTTTTACGCTCCGGCCTTCTTCAGGTGCTAGGAATTTCGAACCGGACTATTTATTACAATCACTGGGGTATATGAACTCCATTCATTGTCTAGTGCCTCTTATGGAATTCATGAGTTATCTCCCTCTGACCCTGTAAATTACTTGTTCACCACTGCTGTAGCCTGGTATTGAAATCACAACTCTTTGGGTCAAGTCACAGGAACTAACCAACATTTATACCCACTCGGCAATGTGTCCTTAAAAACACATGATCCACTGGATATAGAACAAGTGCAACAAAGATGAGGACACTAGTCCGAATAATGTAAATACTTGTTCATTTTTTTTCAAAAAGCTTCCAATCTTAAGGGTATTCTCTAATTCAATGAAATGGGATGATTGTTAGAAGCTGGCAGTTTGTGTCCCAGATATTATAAATTTTTATTTGTCGTGTCCCTTTAAGATGTGTGTGGTCATGACTCTCCACGACTTCCCATCCATTGTAGCTCTTTTTGTCATCTCTCAAACTTTGCTCTCTCATCAATTCACTCAAGCTCGTTAAGTATATTATGCATTGTTTTCTTTTATGTTCCATGATCCTTCAGGACTTAGTGATCATGGGCCTCCACATTTTCCTGTTTCTCGTAGCTTTTAATAAGTTTAGTCGATTTGTTATTTCAAACCTCATTCTACCATCCATTTACTCAAACTCATCAAATATTTTACGCGATATTTCCCTCTGTCTCTCCCTCAATCTTTCCTTTGTGCATCACATTTTCCAAGCTTTCTTTCCTCATTATGTCTCTTCCTGATGTTAATTATAAGTGACTTTCCTTTTTGTTTTCATTTTATATAAAAATTCGTCATTTATCACATGTTTGGTCTATGGCTGCTTCAAGTTTCTTCCTAATCTGTGAAAAGATTATCTAAAATTCACTGCCATATAGGAAGACAAATATCCCGATATCCAAAAGCACAAGGATGCATTCCAGGAGCTGAGAAGAGTAGTAAGAAACAGAACAATTTCGCTAGAAACAAGGAAGAGAGTACTGGATTGCTATGTGATGTCAGTTCTTCAATATGGCAGTGAATGCTGGACAAGCTCATCAAAGATGAAGGAAAAGCTTGAAGCAACTGAAATGTGGTTCTACAGAAGGATGCTGCGAATATCATGGATTGAGCATGTGAGTAATGATGAGGTCTTAGAAATGATAGAAACAAAAAGAAAATTAATACTGAGCATCAGGAATAGACAGCTGAAGTTCCTGGGACATGCAATGAGGAAAGAGGGCTTGGAGAACCTGATACTGGAAACGGACAGAGGAAAGCAGCGGATAACATTTGAAAAACCTGAGCAGGTGGATGACAGAACGGGGTTTGCGTGGTGTTACAGGAAAAAGCGTGCCAAGAGCCGCCAGTGATAGGGAGATGTGGGAGGCCATGATCGTCTACGTCCTGAAAGGACAAAGCATATAGAAGAAGAAGAAGAAGAAGTATTTCTTTTAAAATGCTCTTCAGATAAAGATGAAGTAAATCATCCCAAATCTTTCGTTAAAAACACAAAAATTTAAGATAATAGTCAGAAGGATATATTAAAAATAATGAAAAAAACTACTTCACCGAACTTCTAAAAAAATATTCTATCATTTCTCAGTCGTGCTTTGCAGTTTATGGGTCACGCCTGTTAATTAATTTTCAATTTTTTTCGGTTTATCTGCAGAGATACAAGCATACATACTCTCTAAGTAGATAAACGTATTGCTTTTATATGAAGTGTCATTACGGATCGCGTTTTCAACATATTACGTGAAAACATTATCTTTTCTACATTTTATAATGCGACCGAAGAATTAAAAGTAAATTATAGGTAAAGTTCTATTCCGGGCTTCTGCGATTTGCCTGAAACTCTGATATTGACCGCTTAACTATTTTTTTTTTTATTTGCGTGCGTATTTTTTACCGTTTCTTTTATTCTTTTTCGTTCATGTTGTCCTTCATTCTCTTTTTTTATTTCTACTTTCCCTTCGTTCCTCCCTTCATCTTTTTATCTTTCACTGATTTTCATCGTTTTCTTTCATCCTTATTTTTTCTTTTTTTGCATCGTTTTCTCTGACATTTTGAGTAGAGTTGTTTATACTCAGCTTTTGTAATTTTTCTTACTGTTTTTAGGTGGGCAGGCTGCTTTTCACAAATGTTTTCGCAGATTCGTTACACATAACCCCCACCCAAGCTTCATGAATCTGTCCGATGATGCTGAGAGTAACGTAAATTTTTTCTTGCCGATTTATTCAGATCTGTTGAACCGTTAGCCACCATATCTATCGACTACATTTAGTTCAGTCAGTTAAGTGCCATACGTGATACACGCTTTGAGCGAGCAAAAAAAGAAACATGACTGACTGGGCAGAAGATAATCCCGCAATAGGTTGCCATTACTTTCTGTGGAAAACTGGTTGCCAGCCAAGGCTATAGAACCCAATCTGTCCTGTTATTGACACATAGCTACAGGGGGAAGAGATTTATTATATTTTTAAGTAGTAATTAGTGGGGATCAGTTTTATATTGTTATGAAGTAATAAACTGATCCCCCACTTTACGACCAGTAGAAGCCTAAATCATGTTTCCAACTATCATATATTCAGTCAGTTAAGTGCTATACGTGATACACGCTTGGGTGATCATGTCTCGAAAGAGACATGACTGAATGTGCAGAAGATTATCCCGTAGTAGGTTGCCATTAATTTCTGCGGTAGACTGGTTGCCGGCCAAGGCTATAGAACCCAATCTGTCCTGTTATTTGACTCATAGCTAGAGGGGGAAGAGATTTATTATATTTTAAAGTAGTAATTAGTGGGGGATCAGTTTATTACTTCATAACAATATAAAACTGATCCCCCACTTTACGCCCAGTAGAAGCCTAAATCGTGTTTTCAACTACTATATTCAGTCAATCAGTTAACTGCCATACGTGATACACGCTTTGGGCGATCATGTCTCGAAAGAGACATGACTGACTGGGCAGAAGATTATCCAGCAGTAGGTTGACATTACTTTCTGCGGTAGACTGGTTGCCAGCCAAGGCTATAGAAGCCAATTTTCCTGTTATTTGACTCATAGCTAGAGGAGGAATTGCTGAATTATATTATTAAGTAGTAATTAGTGAGGGAGTCAGTTTATTACTTCATAGCAATATGAAAATGATCCCCGACTTTATACCCAGTAAAAGCCTAATTCATGTTTCCAACTATTCAGTCAATTTGTTAACTGCCATACGTGATAGACGCTTGGGTGATCATGTCTCTTTCGAGACATGACTGACTGGGCAGAAGATTATCCCGTAGTAGGTTGCCATTACTTTCTGCGGTAGACTGGTTGCCAGCCAAGGCTATAGAACCCAATCTGTCCTATTTTTTAACCCATAAATGGAGGGAAGAGACCGATTAATTCCTTTCCCAAGGTTATTTGTCCTTCAGAGTCGATATCCACTGCACCACAACATTTAATTCACATTTCTCATTTCCGTTTAGTTTTTTCATTTTTACTTCTGTTCCTTTAAAAGAATTATCATATTTACACAAATTTCACTGTATGGCCACATGTGAAGAAATATCTACGAATATTTATAACTTTCCAATACATATATATATATATATATATATATATATATATATATATATATATATATATATGCGTGTGTAGGTATTTTTAATTCATTTGTTTAAACATTTTTTAAACGGTTACTCGTATTTGTTACTCCTTTTTTTTATAATTAAACAGTAAATTTAATAATCGAGAAATATTGATAAAAAATCCTCAGGCAGGATTCGAACATGCGTCTCCTAATCCTAGGGGAAACCGTCAATTGATTTGACGAGTATTAGAGCGCTTGATTAGGTAGGATTTGCAGTTTTTTGGTTTTATTTATTTATTTATTTATTTATTTTTTTGCTATGTTTAATCATTTCATCCCAAGCAAGGCAGTTTTACTGCCAGTTTGGCGCAGGGGTTTCCATCGAGAAAAGTGATGAGAAAGAGGGGTAGGTTATAGGGGGTGTCAGGAGGAAGGTAACAGAAGCATGAGAATACTGGTGTGATGGGGCTGGAGTGGTTGGTGAAAAGAGCTTGAGAGAATGGATGCGAGTTAGTGAGTTAGCTGTCTATTGACCTTACATTTAAATTCCTGGAGATTGCAGATGTCGGGGAAGCAAGTATACGGAAGAGAATTCCACAGGCGGGAAGTGTGAGAAAAGAATCTGTTAGAGTAGATATTGCGGTTACATTTTATCGGTTTCACTGTGTGGGACCTAGTTGCTAGTCTAGTAGCTCTTGTAAATTCATACATAGGGGGCTAAGTAAATTGGAGCAGCAAAGCTCGAATTAAGTCTTATGAACACATTTTATGATTTATTGTAAGATTCATATTTGCTCCGTTCTCGTATCCTATTGTTAATAAATGTAAACAAAGACAATTTTATTTTACGAAATCCGTTACGAAATAGATTAACTCCGCCATATTTTTAATTTATTTGTTTAAACATTATTTTTGTGGACACTCGAATTTTAGTTGATACGCTGTTTTTTTCTTTTTTATAATTAAACAGTATATTTATATATATCGAGCTTTCGAGCTAACAAAATTTCTAAATTCGGGTTGGTAGATATAATATAAATATACTGTTTTAACATTTGGATTATGAAAGGGAGCAATCATAATCCAAGTGTTAAAACTCTATGGTTACATAATTCTCATTTTTGATTGAACATTATTGACACACCTAAAACATTTTCGCCAACTACCACTCCATAATATTCTAAATAACCATGAATTCATTTTATATATTAAAAATAAATCATTTTCACCAATTATTTTAATATATCACCTGAAGAAGAATAGTATTGTTCTGAAACATGAACATTTTTGTGTAGTGATATTATTCTTTTGTAAACCATTGTAATAACAAAATTATTCTGTATCAAGCGCTTTTTATAAAAGTAAATGCTTAAATAGTGGCTATAACTCTACCTGTTATTCACTTTCTTGTAATATGTATATATATATATATATATATATATATATATATATATATATATATATATATATGTTACATGCATTACACAATCATCAGGTCCATATGCATCTGACGATTGCGTAACGCATGAAACTTCGAGTCGTGCCACCGACCTAGGAGAATATGTATATTTATTAATATATATAATCAATAGCTATATTTCTACTACATTAAGCACCGTTTTATTAATACCTGAATAACATTTTTATACTTTCTCATTTGTATATTTATTAATTCACATTAATATATATATATATATATAACATAGTGATGATCCACATATACTGTCTTAATAATATGTATAGGAAAAACTACTAAAAAGTTGTAAGTTTAAAAATGTATTTTTTGACAGTATTTATTTATTTCAATTATTATATTTGATATTTCAGACCGTCCTCGGCCTTTCATCAGAAACAAATGATTTTAAAATTTAAATTAGAAGCGTTTTCGCGAGGAGCGTTCGTCGAGAGATTGTTTACATCACGTGACGCAGAAAGCGACAGATTTTTTTAATATTTGTAAGCGTAAACCTATCTTTAATAATACTAATAAATGCTATTTTAAAGAATTTTTTTAAGTGTATCTAAAAAATGTTTAACTATTGAAATATTTATAAAGATTCAAAATACCTAAGTCCCTATTTAACCCTAGCCTGTATGTATTTAATTTTAAAATCCAGTATTTTTCTTTCTTTCTGCGTGAATATGTAGAACTAAAATCAGAATCTATTAGCAAACATTTGCAGTTTTCTAATGTGTGTCCCGGTTGATTGAAGTGTACTGCTATGGGGGAATACGGGTTGTTTTGGCATATGCTTAGTTTGTGATTATTGAAACGGAATCTAAAGCTATTTCCAGCTAAAGCTATTTCCAGATTCACCAATATATCCACTATTTGGACATATTGAACAGAAGAGAAAATATATTATATTTTGGCTGTCACAGGTGAGGCGTGGTGGGTATAATTTGATGTTGTTGGGTAGAGAAAATACTGCATCGTTTACTAAATGTTTGCATACTAGACAGCGAGATTTCTTACACTGGAAATTCCCAGATATCTGGGTGCTACTCGAAATAGTGCAATTCAGGACCTAGGCGATCATGGCTTTCCACGTCTCCCTGTCCCTGGTGGCTATTAGCATGCCTTCTGTTACACCATGCAACCCTCGTTCTGTCATCCACCTGATTAGGTCCTTCAAATATGTTATCCGCTGCTTTCCCCTGTCTCTTTTCCCCTCTATCTGGCCTGTTAGTATCAGGTTCTCCAAGCCCTCTTTCCTCATTGCATGTCCCAGGAACTTTAGTTGTCTCTTCTTGACGCTCAGTATTAATTTCCTTTTGGTTTCCATCCTTTCCAAAACCTCATCATTGCTCACATGCTCGATCCATGATATTCGCAGCATCCTTCTGTAGAACCACATTTCAGTTGCTTCAAGTCTTTTTCTGATGCTCTGTATTAATTTCCTTTTCGTTTCCATCCTTTCCAAAACCTCATCATTGCTCACATGCTCGATCCATGATATCCGCAGCATCCTTCTGTAGAACCACATTTCAGTTGCTTCAAGTCTTTTTCTGATGCTCTGTATTAATTTCCTTTTTGTTTCCATCCTTTCCAAAATCTCATCATTGCTCACATGCTCGATCCATGAAGTTTTTCCTTCATCTTTGATGATCTTGTCTAACATTAGAAGGGAAAGATAACGATTGTCGCTAGTCTCGAACATGTCAAGATTGCAGTTATCGAGGAAACATCCCCTTAGGAGTTGGTTTGCGGGAATAAACTGTTTGAAGTCTAGCTGATTAAATACGGAGGGAGTTTGGATGCTTTGCCACTGTGTAAGTGGCATGGCGGGTTCTAGTCGTGAATGACAGCCCTGGTGGAATGATGCAGTTCATCCGAGCACTTTCTATGGTAGTATCGATAGAGCAGTGAGAGACTTGCTACATCGCGCCCGTGAGATAAAGAGATTGGAATGTGAAAAATAATTCTTCTCCAACAAGAACTCGAAGACGCTTTTTAGCTCTGTCAAGACTGAAAAGCGACGTCTTGGCAGCTCCTGCCCATATATGGCATCAGTACTCTATCTGACAGATGAGAATACCGGTGTGATGGGTGTGGAGTGGATGGAGAAAAGCGCTTGAGAAAAAGGATGCGAATTAGTGAGATAGGAGATGACTGTTGACCTTACATTAAAATTCCTGGAGATTGTCACCCCAAACAAGGCAGTTTTACTTCCACTGTTGTGCAGGAGGTTACATAAGGGGAAAGTGATGAGAAAGAGGAGAAGGTTATAGGGGATGTCAGGAGGAGGGTAACAGATGGACGAGAATACCGGTGTGATGGGTGTGGAGTGGATGGAGAAAAGAGCTTGAGAGAAAAGGTACAAGTCAGTGAGATAGGAGATGTCTATTGACCTTACATTTAACTTCCTGGAGATTGTAGCTGTCGGGGAAGCAAGTAAACGGAATGGGATTCCATAGGCGGGAAGTGCGAGAAAAGAAGCTGTTAGAGTAGAAATTGCGGTTACATTTTATCGGCTTCGCTGTAAAAGAGTGGGACCTTGTTGCTAGTCTAGTAGCTCGAGTAAATTCATAGGGAGTAAATACATAGGGGACACCAGTGCCTGATCTGCCTGATCCGTCTCTTATAACGGTAGAGGATATCATCAGGCACTTACTGGAGAGGTACAGGAAGCTGGTAATTTTACCTGCATCTTTAGCGATGGATCATATATAAAAGTTTTACTTGAGGTGTAAGTCTGAGGCCCAATATCTACTCAATACATGGGGCTTCCTTAAAGAAACATCTGTTTATCGTGACTGGTGATAATTCGGGGTCTTATCGATCGGCGATTATGTAATTTAACCAGCTTGGTTTTATAGAGATTTAATGTAAACGGTCATTTTTCGCCCATTGAGAAGTTCGTGTTAGTTCGGAACTACCAATCTCTGACCGTCAAGACTTTTGGGGATGCGCCTGTATATCGTCGAAACATCGGGATAGATATTAAGAAATAACTCGAGTATATTCTTAGGTAGATCATTTATGTAACTCAGAAAGAGGATTGGACCGAGAAGCGACCCCTGGAAACGCTTTCGTCGGCCGCCAGGGCCTCGGATGATTGGCAGTAGATCTTTCCTAAAGGTAGATCTACAAAGGTAGATCTACCTGTTAGGAAAGATTTTATAATAGTGAAAACACTTCTAGTGACTGCATAGCTGGAGAGCTTCTGCAGTAAACTTTTTTGCCACACCTTTTATGCCTTCGATATATCTAATGCTATTGCCCTTGTGATATGTGTCGTCAAGGGCCTCACTAATTCTCTATGTAAAGGTAGTTAGGACGTCAGCAGTGGATCAAGTTAAGCGAAACCCGTACTGCTCGTCGCACAAGAAATTGTTCCTCTTCAGGTGCTCGAAGATCTCCTTGTTGACAATAGACTGAAAAAGTTTTTTGTGAATCTGTTTGTTTTTTTTTTCTTTTTTTTTTTTGTACGTGCTCCAGGGAAACAAATCCTTGATGTAGGCATCGAGCCCGTGATTTAGGTAGTCGTATGATGGGTGAGTATACCCGTATTGTGAGCTCCTGCAATACGATTGAGACATTGATACCCATTTCAGACAAGAATAGGAGATCAAGTTTAAACCGAATAAGATAGCGTTCCACTTCTGGAAATTTGTACATAGTAGGCGATGGTATACCTGGGTCTATTTGTTTCTTTTCTTTTTAGGATGGAATTTTGTTACTTTTCAATTTGATTGTTTTCATGTTTGTTTGTTATGGTTGGTTTGGTGTATGATTAGTAGACGGTGACACAGACACCCTTTGAAGATGAATGCATAAATAACTTGCGTTGACTAGGACAGAGATACTGCCGTAACAGTAACCATCATCATGGCATCGAGAGGTCCCACCATTCACAAAATGACAGTACAATAGACCCGAAATGCTGATAGGATAGCCTCCTCCGTAGTTACTCGGCGGTTCGGATCCCTGACTAACAAACGGGTAACGCCAAAACACAGTAAGTGTTTACCTCCAGCAACCTTAATGAGGGGACAAATAACCCAGGAAAGATTCTGGCACGATACTCAGAGGGGATGTGTAGAATTTGCCTACAGGTCAAACAAAACAACTTCTCCTTGGGTCTGAAACATCCCACCTGCCAAAGACTAAGGGAATCAAAGAAAGCTCACTCATGAGAATTAAAAGGGAGAATGTGGTGTGACGAAGGTTGCTCAGGGGTGCATATGCCTACCCTACGAACACTGGAGATAGTATAAGACGGAAAAAGCACATAAAATGCGAAGGAATTAATATGACTTAATTTTTATGACTTAGTTTAGGTTCTGGTGTCTACTACCAACTAAAAAATGAGGATGGTAAAACTTAGTTTTCAGCATTGATAGGCAAAGTATATCGAAATTATGTTATGGAGTGAGGTTGGGTTCTGAAGTAAAAAGTTTGTTAATTAATAGCAATGGAGTTAACAATATCTAAACTTATTTATAAATGGAATTGTGTGTGTGTGTGTGTGTGTGTGTGTGTGTGTGTGTGTGTGTGTGTGTGTGTGTGTGTGTGTGTGTGTGTGTGTCCGTTATCTATAGACTCCGAAAGAGCCGAACCGATTTTCCTGAAAATTTACACAGTTGTACTATAAGCGTCTGCGAGTGTTCTTAGCTAAATTTTGTGTCTAGGTACCCCCGATAAATATCGAAAATTGATAATCGAAAAAATCGGGTTATAGAAGAAGTGGTCCAATTTTAATCAAATTTGATACTCATAGACAAAGACATAAGAAACGATATTCAGAAGTTTCAAGGTTGCAGTTCTTACAATAGTGCAGAAAATTGATAATATATATATATATAAAAGGCAAGATGTTTGTGTGTGTGTCTGTTTATCTGCCTGTATGTCTGTATTTTTTCAGCCCTTTTATTTTAGTTTTTGCTTCGGTTTTGATTCTAAGTAGATATAATTGTAGTTCTTACTCTCAGCCATGATACAATTTACTCAGAGGACTTATTTAGCCTTCAAAATTCAGTTTACGACGAAAGAAACTTATTTGATATCGACACCAGGAAATGAAAATTTGACTTACATCCATTCATTTTTCTTTCAGTCTACGGTTTCGCTTTAACTGGAAACAACTATTGCTTTTTAGTCTTTTGTGCCAACGTCTAAAGAGTCTGAGCTCCAGGACCATGGATTAGTTTTCAAGCTTTCATAACACCCCAGCAACGCCGGGCTATACTGCTAGTAATTACATATGTTCGTTCATTTCTACACATCTACAACATTCCTGTCTACGTTCACAATATAAAAAATAATGATCGATAACACAACTATCCTACACCAAGAAAACAAAAAAGAGAACTAAAAATCGTTTCAGCACTTCTGAGTCTGGAATTTTATGGTGCCATTTGATAGTGAGGAGGGCATGCAAACACCTCATATGGAAGGCACTCAGTTTTTTCGCGTGCCTGCTATAGACTGTCCCTGTTTCGCAAACATTGAGCAGGGATGGAAAGACTACAGCTCTATACACTTGGAGTTTTGTATCTATACTAAGTCCACAGGGCTACCAGACACTCTCTCTCTCTCTCTCTCTCTCTCTCTCTCAGTCTGCCATATACTACGCTAGCTCTTGCTATCTTGTGGGTGACCTTCTTCATTGATGTTTGTGCAGCGTGATAGTGTGCTTCCAAGATACACAAACTTGTGTGTAGCTGTCAACCTCTGTCCATTTACAAAGATGTTGGGTTCAATGTAAGGTACTGTAGGTGCTGGTTTGTACAGGACCTCAGTTTTCCTAGTGGAGATGGTGAGGCTAAAATCCTTGCAAGCTGTGGCAAAGAGATTCATGCTTCTTTGCATATCCAATTGGGAGTCGGCGTTTAGTGCACAGTCGTCAGCAAACAGGAAGTCACGAGCAATATCTGTTTTAACCTTTGTTTTGGTCTGCAACCTCCGGAGGTTGAACAGACCGCCATCAGTGTGGTGATGGAACCTAACACCCACATTTCCATCCCGGAAGACATCCATGAGCATTGCAGAGAAGTACCATTTTGAACAGAGTGGGAGCCAGCACACAAACCTGTTTTATTCTATTTGTCACAGAGCGTAATGAATTAGGATGGACACCCAAACTTTGCCAGGATCTTCCACAATCCATTGCGGGAAACTGTATCAAATGCTTTCGTGAGATATACGAAGGTGATATAAAGATCAACATTCTGTTCCTGGCACTTTTCCTGCAGTTGCCTAACTGCAAAGATCATGTCAACCGTACCCTGGCCCGCACGGAAACCACATCGACTCTCAAGGAGTAGGCCTCTTTCTAGATGTGTATTAAGGCGGTTCAGCAGGACACGGGCTAGGATCTTTTTAGTTATCGAGATCAGGGAAATGCCACAGTGGTTGTCACAAGAATTGCTGTCCCCCTTCTACTTGTACAGGTGAATAATTGAGGTATCTTTAAATTCTTGGGGTAGTTTTTTTTGGGCCCACATTATTGTGAACAGGTTTGTCAGGCTCCTGGTCAGCCTTGAGCCGCCGTACTTGTATATCTCAGCTGGAATTGAGTCAGCACCAGGTGCCTTTCCACAGGACATTTGTCCAATAGCCTTTGAAACTTCATCCTCTGTTGGTGGGTCTTCAAACGATCTGTCAACAGGGACCTGTGGTAGCCGAGCAATGGTTATTGTTATTGAAGGCCGGTTTAATTTCACCGTTGAAATGACGATTTTTAAAAAAGTAGCCGAAAAAGATACAAACATTGAAATTTAATAGTTAATAATGCTAGCCTTTTTAAAAGTCGTTCAGTCTGCTAGCTCTGAGTAGAAGTGAGTTGTGTTATTTAAACCACGGGCAGTAAGAAATCTAATTTAGATAAAGTACCTTGAAATAATAAGAAAAGTCATGGACATTTTTTTGTTGATATATAAACTTTTTATTTTCTTTAGAAACTGCCATAAATTTTTGGCCGTTTGGTTTACGAAAGTAAAAAAAGCATAAGATATTTATCCGTTGCTGTGCCATTCAAAAGTTTACTGTAACGTTTAATAAATTATAAATTTTGTCTGGTTCAGACATTTAGAACTTAGCTAAACCATTCAAATTATAATTTCCTATATTTTGTTTTCTTCCATATTTAGTTATGTTTAACAAACGAAAAAGTGTATATAATTAATAGGGCATCGGGATTTACTTGCCTCAGCCATCTTGCATTTAACTCAGCCGTTCAAACTTGTTTTCATTATAAGAGGTGCGGTATCATAACTTATATTTGCAAAAACTGAATAGAAAAAAATATGTATTAAACTCTTCCGTTGACGTAGTAGACATTGAACAATATGTTTATACTAGAAATATTGTATTAAAAAGGTTTTTAAATAAACATTGGCTCTCAAGATAAGAATTTTTAAAGTAAGATATATTTAAATATACGGATATATTAAAAGTGTGTTTCATTTTTTGTTTTCATTTAAAACTGGATGTTAAGGCAGCAAGCAATTTCGATCTGAATTTTAATTTAATTTAGTTTAATATTCGGGAAGTATAAAAACAAAATTTAAAGCAAAATAAATGTTTGATATTGTGATATTGTTATTGATATTTTTTTTTTTATATCTGTTGCTCCTCTGATTACCGGAGCAAGTAGGTTTTGACATGATACGTTTTTTTTAAGAGGTCGCTTAGAGTACCCGGTTTTCCCAAGTGGAACTCCATCTAAGTACTGATCGAGCTCGACACTGCAAGTTCGTAGATCAAATGTGAACCGTTGTTTTAGTGTGATTTGACCGTAAACGAGTACGGATCAGGACGAGGAAACTGGACGTGTGGCTGATGCTATGATATTTGCGTTGTCAACAACTATGTTACGGATATGGTTTAGTAGGTCTCCGTATGCGTCACGCAGAATTTTCATTGTCGGACTCTCTGTCTTTGAGCGGAAAAGAACCCAGACGAGGCTCTGCCGAAGGGCAAAGACTCGTCTGGGGAAATATAGACAATAGATTCTTGCCCGAGCTTAAGACCTCGAATTTTTCACTTTAAACGCCGTTGTATGACATCCGCCTCGGGCATACGACCTAGTAAGTGGGCAGTAGTAGATAACGTTCCGCTTTGCGCTGAATTTTCATTGTCAGACTCTCTGCCTTCGGGTGGAGAGGAACCCAGACTAGGCTCCGTCGAAGGACAGAGTCTTGTTTGAAGAAAAATAAACAATAAGTTCTTGCCCGAGTTTAAGGGCTCTGATTTCCCACTTTAAATGACCTTATGTCACATTCGTCTTCGAAGCATTCGTTTAGTACGCGAAGATACTGAATATTATAGCTCACTAATAGCGACTTACCAAAAGTTCCTGTTAGAATAACGTTACAAAAACGTTATAAAACAAATACGCTTTTTAATTTATTTAAACGGTTGTTATTATTTTGATTATTCTAGACGGCATTATAGATATAGGATGTGCGTCGTGGTGCAATGGATATCGACTCGGAACGACAAATCGGGGAGCCGAGTTCGAATTCTATTTAAATTCCATGCATTCACTTACGCATAAATACCCTTGGGAAAGGTATTAATCCGCCTCTTCCCTCCTGTCATGGGTTAAATAACAGAACATATTGGGTTCTATAGCCTTGGCTGGCAACCAGTCTACCGCAGAAAGCAATTGCAACCTACTGCCGGATAATCTTGCCCAGTCAGTCATGTCTCTTTCAGGACATGATCGCCCAAAGCGTGTATCACGTATGGCATTTAACTGGCTGATTATAGACAAGAAATACAGAGAGAAATAACAATATCCAATAGATATTCTATATCAGCTAAAAACAGACGAAGATGACCATAGGCTACTAGGCCGAAACGTTGTGTATACATTTAAAATAATCAAAACGAGAACAATAAACAAGAGTTGAAATAAATTGAGAAATATACTCACAATTCGTTATTTCAAAATTAACTGCTTGAACGGTAAAAGGGTGGGACCTAAATGCCAATCTAGTAGCGCACTTAAATTCTCGTAGACGGAGCACTAGGGAATAAAGCTCGTCAGAGGAGTTGCCGTGAAAATATCAAAGGGTAGCCATGTCACGTCGGTGAGAAAGTGACTGAAATCGCGGTGCCAAGCCAGGACCGATGAAATTGCAGATTCTTCTTTAAATTTTGTGTTCATGCTTAAGGGGATTATCCCTTTCGAGAATTGATCGTCTTAGTGAGTTATTTTCTTTCAAAATTTGCAGAAATGAAGTCCAGGGATATTTTAAATATCTCGACAACTAATTGTGTGTGTAATCTTCTAAAGTGAACTAAGACGCTATTTCCCTAGGTAGGCTATTTTCGATTATAATATATATGTCGTAATACTTCCATACACACCTCACAGAGACAAACTTGTCTTTTAG
Organism: Ascarosepion bandense; assembly: GCA_037127315.1. Taxonomy (NCBI): domain Eukaryota; kingdom Metazoa; phylum Mollusca; class Cephalopoda; order Sepiida; family Sepiidae; genus Ascarosepion; species Ascarosepion bandense. The sequence continues at coordinate 652,523 of JBBBDQ010000673.1, read as the reverse complement.
CTGGTTTTTATTAATGAAATAATATATGCTTTGCCAATTGCTTATTTTAAAGGTGGTTGTCTCGGGACGTTTAACCACCAAGTGAAGAAAATAATTTTTTTAAAAATTATTTTGAAACCTGTTGCGCCATGTGTTACGACCGTCTAGCATACGTAGTGGTATGTTTAAAAGGACTAACGAAAGCCACTTAATATGTACAAAAAACAACATTTATTTCACATATAAATGCAGCCTTGTGAAAATTGCATCAAATTAAAAAAAACATAAAATAAAAAACCAACAAATACAAAAAACATTAAAGAGATTATAACTTTTAGGGAAGTTTAATATTTAATAAACGATGCTATTAATCTCACATTACTTAGTGGAGATGGCATGTGGAAGGTTTTTAAAAATAGAAATGATACTAATGTCAGTTCCAACTACACATGGCACATGACTGCTGAAATGAATACTCCTTTTCAAAAGCACACAGGATTAAACTAAGTAAAGGTAAACACATGGAAAAATGATGCCAATGACAGAAACACCCTTGGAAAATGGCTATAGATGTGGCCAAAAATGCTTAGTGTGACGGCTGTCTAGCAATCCATAGCGGTGTGTTCGAAAGGACTGACGAAAGTCACATAATTATAAAAACAACATTTATTTCACATATAAATGCAGCCTTGTGAAAACTGCATCTAATTAAAAACGAACGTAAAATAAAATAAAAAAACAATATCTTTTGAAGATACAAAAACATTAAATTATGTTATGGTGAAACACACCTATTCTATAGTGAATAGACTCTCCCACATAATTTGAGTAGGAGTAGTAAGAGGAATGAGAATCGGTCAATGTTGGATGATAGTTGTCGACAGTCGAATAGGAAAGTAGTCAGCGACCTAGCAAGATTACACTGCGCAATACATATTATATCGAGTTCCTAACGTTTTGTACGTCAAACCTTTTAGGATCGACTTTAGCACATATACTAGCCTCCACTGTGATAACTTCACAACTTAATAAACGATGAATGAAAGATTTTATAAATAGGAAAAGTGACTGAAGTTGAAATGCCATGTTAGGACCGATTAAATTGCAGATCCTGTTACGGTTGTCTAGCAACAGTCAGTCAGTTAGCTAAGTGCCATACGTGATACACGCTTGGGCGATCATGTCTCGAAAGAGACATGACTGACTGGGCAGAAGATTATCCCGCAGTAGGTTGCTATTGCTTTCTGCGGTAAACTGGTTGCCGACCAAAGCTATCGAACCCAATCTGTCCTATTATTTAACCCATAACTGGAAGGAAGGGACGGATTAATACCTTTCCCAAGGCTATTTGCGCGTAAGTGAATGCAATGAATTCAGCTAGAATTTGAACTCGGCTCCCCGATTTCGCGTTCCGAGCCGATATCCAATGCACCACAATGCACATCCCAGTGTCTAGTAGCAAAGAGAAAAACTAGGGTGTGACCATCCTCTTTGCCGTCCGGCGCTGAAAAGGTCGTTTTAGGCATTTGATCTGTGTATTCCTACACCGGAGGTATAAGGGAGAAGTCAACTATTTATAGCAGTATAGGACAAGGAAATGGTACTAATTTGTCTGGCGATATTATCCTAAGGGGCGACAAAGCCACTGGCAATGAAATACAGGGCTGGCTTTGCCGAGAAACGAACCTGCTGATTTTACAAAAAGGGATCTGGTCGCAACAAGAATTTAGGCCTATTTTTTAGTGTAACTTGGCGGCAGCGACACCATGTGTATTCAACATTGGTTCTCCCTTGGTTGGTTGGCTCATAATTCATAGGAGTGAAATACGTAATTATTTTCCGAACACCCTAATAGAAGAGGTGTTAAGTTAATTCTAAACAGTTTCCTACCATTTAGCTGTGGTTCTGCCTTGGTTGGTTGACACATAACTAATAGCGGTAATTATTTTTCGAACACCCTAATATTTTAGCTCATAATCATAAAACAAGACAGAGTGCGCAGAGTGTGTTTTTTGAAATAGCATCTACCGTCATCATAGAATAGCGTTCATGTGTGCCAAAAACAATACAAGCCTCCAAGCTTGCATTTATTTTTATGACTGACTTTAGCAAATGCCAACATTTGCTCTAATTTGTGAAAGATCCACTTTTCAGTCTCCCAACGATGAAATAGTCGTTAAGTAAACAAGAACTAATTTCCGTGTTTATTTTATTATTGTTATTATTTCACCACAAGCAAAGCAGTACCGCCACTGATGTACAAGGGGTTACATAAGAAGAGAGTGAAAGTTTAAGAGAGTTGTGAGAGTAGAGTGAAAAGAGAGTATAACAAAATACAAGAGGTGTTGGGAAAAAAGACAAGTAAAGGACTGAAGTCAAGGGGATAAGAGATGGCAATTGACAGATTGTAGCCGTCAGAAAAGCAAGTATATGGAAGGGAGTTCCACAGGAGGGAAGTGCGGTAAAAGAAGCTGCTGGAGAAGAAATAGTTTCATTGTGTTATTTTAACTGGAAAAGAGTGAGACTTTTTTACCAGTCTTGTTGCTCGAGTAAATTCTGGTAGAAGGGGCACCAGTGAGCTAAGCTCGTTGGAGCAGAAGCCATGAAGATATTTGTAGGAGAGACAGAGGGAAGCCGCATCCCATCGGTGAGAAAGTGGCTGAAGACGAGTTGCCAGGTCAGGATCGATCGCATTGCAGATTCTTCTTTGGAGCCTGTCGAGAAGCTCGAGATGAATAAAGGGGCACCTGAACAGATATGACAAAAGTATTCTATGCATTGCTGGATGGTTGATTCGTATATATGCAAGATGGACTCAGGCGAAAAAAACTATTGATCCAATGTAATCGTTTCATCTGAGGTCAGAAGAGAGAGTAGGACCGAGGAGGCGCAGTGTATTTCTTGAGGTGGAGTGGAGGTTCCTGGGTGGAGTGGGAGTGGATTGAGATATTAATAGAGACGACAACATGATCTGAATTACCGAGGAGGCAAAGCTGCCAAACCTGGCAGGAGTCAGGGACAGAGGTGAAGCAGAAGTCTAGCAGAGAAGCGTGTCTTTGCGTAAAAGATTGATTAATTGCAAAGTTCATAGCATGAATGCCAGCAGGATTGGTGATAGAGTTTTACAGCCAATTGTTGCCATTTGTACGACGTTTCGGGCCTTAAGTACACATGGCCCAGTGGATATAGATGTTAGTTCCTGTAACTTGACCCAAAGAGTTGAGAGTTCAATACCAGGCTACAGCAGTAGTGAACAAGTAACTTGTAGTGTTAGAGGGAGATAACTCATGACTTTCAATCGAGGCTTTACGCAAGGTATGAGAATGATATACCCCAGTGATTGTAATAAAGGGTTCGGTTCGAAATTCCTAACACCTGCAGAAAGCCGGAGCGTACAACGACTGAAACGTTGTACAAATGGCAACAAAAATGAGGACAATAGTCCGAATAATATAAAGACTGTAAACAGTTTTATTTCTTCAGATCTCCCAAGAAAATTATGTTTTGGCATTAAATGACACATAGATAGTTGATGTGTTGTTAAACAAACAAATATAACCAAAAGACAGTTATTAACGAAAAAAAACTTAAATGGTCGAATCTCTTCGCAGCTATCGGCTGTGCTTGTTAAAACTAGTTTATATATATATATATATATATATATATATATATGAACTCATCCACAAACAAACACTTAACCCTAAGACCTTAAAAAGGTCAACAGAACTCAAAATACAGACCAAACCCTCTAACACCCAAAAGAAACAAATCCAACACAAATAAACGGGCTTTTCAACTAGATAATTCTCATTTCTAAAAAAAAAAAAAAAACACCTGAAGATGAAGCCAACAACATAATGGGCTGGCTTCGAAACACGAAAGTTTTTGTGTAGTGATACTATGAATTTATAAAAACATTGTAACAACCATTACATTATATATATATATATATATATATCTTAGAGAGATAGTGTATTAGGCATTTTGTGGATTTGTTCTTGCGTTTCTTTTTTTATCAGAACTAAAACATCAACATTATTATTATTGTTATGTCATTTTTCATCATATTTCGAATTCTGCTATGGTCGCATTACCAACCAGGTCTGCGGGAAGACCTAAGGCAGGTCGTGGCGTGTTGTTATGGCTCCATTTCATGTTTTTTTCTATCTTCCTCATAGCGTTACATAGACAAAGTTCTCCTTGGTATGTGGGCTGTACTTAATAAGACAATTTTTGTATATCTCTTAAGCTGGGGTTTCCAGGGATTCTTTCAATGTGTTGTTTTGTTCCATTTTTTATCATTCCAAGTTCACTTATTGGCACGATTCTTGTTTTCAATTTTCACATTTTTTCTATTTCAATTTCCAGGTCTTTATATTTTGACAGTTTTTCAAATTCCTTGGTTGCTATATTACAATCCGCTGGACAAGCCATATCAATTAATAGACAAGTTTTTTTCTTTCTGGTTTTTAACAATAATGTCTGGCCTATTTGCTTCAATTTTTCTGTCTGTGTAGATGGTGTAATTCCATAGAATGGTGGCATCTTCTATTTCTGTAACCGGTGCTTGGTGATGTTCATACCAGTGTTTATTTACAGATTTTCCATAGTGTTTGCACATTGTCCAATCTAAATATTGTCCCACTCTATCATGGCGATTTTTATATTCATTTGGGGCAAGTACAGAACAGCCTGAGATTAGATGGTCTATCGTTTCTTGGTGTTTATCACAGAACCTGCATTTTGGATCCACATTATTATGTATAATATTTGCCTGAAAGTTTCTAGTGAAAAGACTTTGGTCTTGCGCTGCACGAATAAAGCCTTCAGTCTCAGACTTGAATCCAGATGCATGTAACCATCGATGAGTATTAACTTTATCAACATTGGATTTATTGGCACGTTCTGGATATTGGCCATGCAGAGGTTTGTCTTGCCAGCGTTGTTTCATCTATTCAAGAGCTTTATCTTTGGCTTTCATTTGCATATTTTTGCCGCAATAATTGGTTCTTGGCTTCTGTTTTGCTTTTCTAAAGAATCTACTTACTGTAAGTCTTGTTTTTATTTACTGCCTTCTTTTATTATTGAATATTTTTTCTTTCTTTCATGTTGCCTTACTAATTGTATCATCCAGCCAAAAATAGAAATAATAATAATAATAAAAGGCTTCGTTTACCTGAAATGTGCAGTTTTCCTATGTTTTCTATGAAATAACAAAGTTGTCTGTAAACGCGTTCGTATTGAAAATGAAAGGGTTTTGATTCTGCTCTCATCAGCTCTAATAGATTTGCAAATTATGTATGTTTTAATATTGTAATATCTTTTAATATAAGGTATATAAAAACACGATCCTGTTCGATTAAAATGCTATAATAAAATTTCAAAACAATTAGAGCAACCTTTTTCTAGATTAGTGGATAGTAACAAACGGACAAGTATATTTTTATTTATATAGATAACAAAATATATTATCAACTTCGTATCTTAAATAAACTACAAACTTTAATAACAGTCACATCACTAAGCAGTACTTATTATTTTGAAGAGACACTAATGCTACAAAACAGGCATTCTTTCTTCTTCAACACCGATTACTGAACACCTTCACTTAGAAGCAAGATTCTAAAAATGAAATGCAACATTTTTCTCCTCGAATGGTTTCTCTTTCCTGATTTGTAAACAAACAATATATTCTGCGGGTCACCCAAATATTCGCGATTTAAACGCTTTATTTACTCAGAATATAGAACACTGTCTAAATGTCTCTTCAGTCATTGGAAAACTACAAATATCTTTTTTCTCTCTTCTACTAATCAAAATAAGAACTGTTCCCAGTACACTGAGAGTCGACCATCAACTCTGGCTCAAGCTATCTTATTTCCCGTCTCTAAACTCGACGAAAAATTATCAAAACCATCCAAGGGACGAGTTAAAGAAAACACTAATAGGCAAGAATTTGTTTTATTTATTAATTTGATTTTATATCCTTATTATCCTTATAAATGCTGACAGTGTAGCGATACGGGTTGAGAATTCTATATCCGGAATTATTGGGACCGGAAGTACTTCGGTTTTCGGGTTTTGGAGGGATTTCGGAATACAGGTTATTTCATTTGAATTTAGCATTTATAAAATGGGACAGCTGAGGAATACATTGGTTTGGTTTGGTATGATTTGTTTTACGGTATATCACCCTCAATGGGTTATTTAATGCCGACAAGACTTTTACAATAAATTCGTATGAATGGATTCTTTGAAAGAAATTAGTTTGTAGACCAGTTTTCATTGATGCATTTTTTCGTAAAGCGGGTTTTGTCGAGAGATAGATTTATAATATTGAAATATATTATTGGATTTTCTTTTCTTCAAAAATTTATTGCTGATAATATTTTCTTCTCCATAAAATGTACAGTTAAAATTTCTATTACAAAAGTTTATTCTTGCACTTTCATAGTATTTTGATCTACTTTAGGTGTGTAGAGGGTGCTAAGAAGTCCCTCAAACAAATAATAAAAAGAAAAATGCACTACAAGTAATGTAAAATAAACGTTTGTTTATTTTCGTAAAAAAAGAGAAAGAAAGGAACTGGGAATGTGAGAGGGAAAGGTAGGACGATGTGTAGCGAACGAGATGAGAGAAAGAGAGGGTGAATGAAGGTTCACGGATACGGATGCCGCCTGTGTGTGTGCTCGAATCTGTCCGTGTACCCTTTTGATGTCAGCTTGTCGCTGGTCTCCTCTGGTCTGATGAGCGTTTCTCCCTTCCTGATATCTGAATGGTGAGGCACCGGAGAGATTAAAAAATAGGTTTTTTATGTCGAGCCCTGATTGGTCAATAAATCATATTTTTGACCACGTGGTGTGCTTTCCACTATGTCCGAACTTTTAGGTGCGCCGTCCTTGTTTTTGACCCCACAGGGTATGGTAAGGGGTGAATTCCCGCGCAATTGTATTTTTTAGATACACGTGTGTGAATTAATTTTTATTGTGTGTGTGTGTGTGTGTGTGGAAAATGAAATATGAAACAGCACAGTTGTTAACTCTTTACCCAGAGTCTGGACTCTAAAAGCCTACAACTCTGGGAACAATTAAGTGGTGGTTCCAAACTTTTCTTAACTTCGAAGGCTTTGCTACTGGACGCAGTTTATCGTCATTCCCAGGAATGGAATCCAAGTATAAATACGATATCACTTTACATTTCAAAATACAACTTATAACGTGTAGATAGTTTTGTATAAATAACATATACCCTGAAAGTACTTTTTTATAAAATTTAATAAATTTTGTGTACATATAGATACAGGTATTGACGCTATATCGGTTCATACGGGTTTTTATTTAGTGAAATTAAGGCCTCACGTAAAAATAATGTTTTATACTTTTTGTCAGTCATTAAATACCATAGGTAATACACGCTTGGGCGATCATGTCTTGAAAGAGACATGACTGACTGGGCAGAAAATTATCACGCAGTAGGTAGCCATTACTTTCTCCGGTAGATTGGTTGCCAGCCAAGGCTATAGAACCCAATCTGTTCAATTATTTAACACATAACTGGAGGGAAGAGACGAATCAATACCTTTTCCAACGGTATTTGCGCGTAAGTGAATGCAAGGAATTCAACTGGAATTCGAACTCGGCTCCCTGATTTCTTGTTGTGTACAAAAAAATCCATGATCACTACTTAAAAAAATATAAATGCAGGACTTTTTAACATTTTGAATTATATCGCAACAGAGCATGAAACATATGGTCAGCAATCCACGAACAAATGTGTTACTGTAATGATTGCTAACCAAAAAAAAAAAAAAAAAAAAATGGCACCAGCGTAGGCTATGAAGCTTGGCTGTGGAGCCCCCACCCAGGGCAGATGCGGTCATTTACATCAGCTGCACATTCCCTAGGAACCTTCTTAATGCTTTCTGAAATTTTCCATGTTTCTGAAAAAAAAATAAAATTTTGAAGGTTTCTTGATTTGAGAATATCGGATAAAGGATATTCAATTTGTAATGATAAACTTCCATTAGTACGAAATAAATATATGGTCAGGCGCCCCTGCTGTTCATCTCAGTGTTCTCGACAGGCTCCAAAAGAGAATCACTAATGTAATAGGTACCGACTTGACGGCTCGACTACAGCCACTTCCCCGCCGACGTGATGTGGCCTCCCTTTGTCTGTTCTATAAATGCTTTCATGGTCTCTGCTCCAACGAACTTAAGTCACTGGTGCCTCTGCAACAGGTGTTTACTCGTGTAACCAGATTGGCAACTGGGTCCCACCCATTCACAGTTAGGTTAGCCAAATGCAAACGACAATTCTACTTCTGCAGCTTTTTCTCTCGCACTTCCAGCCTGTGAAACTCACTTCCATATTATTGCTTTCCTGGCAGCTACAACCTACATGAATTGAAATGCAATGTCAATACTCAACTATTAACCACTTGACTCTAGTTCTTTCACCACCCCGTGTATCCTTTCCTTTCTCTCCACCTTTGCAACTGTCATCAAACCTGTATTCCCATCCTTCTCTTGCTTCTTTCTAACTGGTTCGTCTTCCTCTTCACTCTCTTCTACTTAATCTTTTTACTCTTATGTAGCCCCCTGCACACCAGTGGCATTACCGCCTTTCTCGGGGTGAAACGATTAAGAAAAAATAAAAGAAAAGTTTTCTATTCGATCCGTATTTTTTTTCTCGTGATATTTGTTGCATTTGTTATGACGATTGTTATTTTACCGTTACGGAAGGACAAAATGGAAGAAACCTCTCACTGAAAAATATTGTACTGAAAATCTACTAGACGTAGTTTAGATGTGGCATAAGGCCGCGAGTATAAAGCATCCATGGAGTTATAACTGATTTATCGAAACGTATTTACTAACCATTACACCACGTCGAAGTGCCTCAACTTATTTACTAAGCATAGCTTAGACGTGGTAAAAGGCTGTAAGTACAGAGCACCAAATGAGGATTCAACGGACTACGCAGTCGTAATTGATCTAGTGAGACGAACAGGTTAACCATTATACCACGACGAACGGGTTCTGAAAATACCACCCCTATCGACAGAAGATGGGATATCAACAAAGACGCTACAAATATCTTACTCACGCTTTCAAAATAGCATCACGAGGACCTACCGTATTAAAAATGAGTATATATATATATTTACCTCATCTCCTTACTAAGATGTGAATTTGACACAAGGTCGAGGTGTAATGTGGGGAGCTCGAACGCTTGCGAACGAGCAAAGGGTAAAATTTGCCCATTCCTTGCAACCGTCGGTAGTGCTGGCTTCGGTGGCGACCATCGACCCACCACTTTAATACAGTGGGTTGGTACACCTTTACTGTTCCCCGGGACCAGGTACTGCTCGGTGTAATCTTTCTTAGATGCATGTCTGTCCTCGGACAGAGATACAAAGGAGGCGCACCATCAGCCAAAAATGGCGAGCGAGTATATTGGGCGAGGTCTATAAAAAGAATTAAAAAAAAAAACAGACTGAATACTCACAAATCTACATTTAAACTGGAAAACCACGAAAATTGTACTAAACTGGCTAGCTACATGTGGAAATAAAAATTGAAAAAGACCCTGATATAAATTAGAGTTAGTAAAGATATATATATATATATATATATATATATATTATAACATACTATAGTCATCCGCAAACAGATCTGTTTCGCGCTATTACAGCTCATCAGTACGGCTTAGAGTCCGCTCGCTCCCTAACCCACGATTGAAACCCGACCTAATTGGCGTCAGTCGGCGATGCTACCCTTAGGCCACGAGCGTCCAGTAGAAGAAGTCAGGCTTTTTAGCGCGTATAAACACGCCCAATAGCTAGAGTGATCCAATTCATTATCGAATGAGCGGTGCGTAAATGCCGGAGTAGCTACTGTTTACAAAGTCTACCACTCTTCCAGAGTGCTCAATCAGGCTGTGAGAGCGTTAATATTATAACATATATAGATAGAGAGATATAGATATATACTTGCCATTATTATTATTATATATTATAATAATTATTATTAATATATTAATATATATCAACAGATTTAAGTAATTATATATATATATAGATGTGTGTGTGTGTGTGTGTGTGTGTGTGTGTGTGTGTGTGTGTGTGCGTGTAAAATTATCGGTATACTCGTTTCGAAAAACCCTCCGAGTAGCATACGCGCAAGTAAAAAATGGTAATAAAAAAAGAAAGAGCTAAGCACCCGAACATCAGTCAAAGTACGTAGCCGAAAAAAAAAATCCGAGACGATTAATCTAAAACAAAAAGCGCTCAATACACAAGTGGCTCTTTAGGTTATATATATATATATATATATATATATATATATATTTAGCCCGGTTTCACTCAGATAGTTTAAGAAATAATAAGAATAAAAAACATATGATGAATTTACATAGCAAATACACAACGTCCACCCTCGTCACTTTTATAGATATAGGTAGCAATGTAGAATGTCTCTATTGGATTAGGGTGGGAGAAGCAACATATATAGATATAGATAATATAAAGTGGGGTGATCGATTCTATATTATAATCAATACATAAGTTGATCCCTGACTTTGTGGGGAGATAATATATATTTTTCTACCCCTAATTTCAAGGTGTCGTTAACGTTCTAAGATTTTGATCTGAGCGCAACTGCTGTTGAGCTAGACCGCAAAATGCAGACGCTAAGTCGAATCTATCAAACAAACAAATACTTACACAACGTCCACCCTAGTCACTTATATATATATATATATATATATAGATAGATAGATAGATATATATATATATAATACTGTGCAAAATTATTAGGACAAGAACTATTTTATCTTTTATGGGGCATATTGACAGAAAATAAACAATTTAATTAAAGTAATTTTATTTGATTTAATCAACAAATGCTTTAAAAAGAAAAAAATACTTGTTACAAAATAAATTTAATATTTAGTATAATAGCCTTTTGCTTTGATCACAGCCTTCATCACAAGCTTCTTCAATGTATCTAATGGTATCTCCTGCTAAGCAGCTTGTATTTGTTTCCAAAGTGTGTTGCGAAAGAACATTAGATTTATCAATTCGAGAAGAGGAGAATGAGAAAAAAGTCAGTCATATCCAAGGATAATAGAATAATGAGTAGTTTCAAAATAACTTGTTTAATAGAAAATAGGAAAAATTAAATATAACTTCTTTTTAATACATTTCTTTTTCACCTAGTTTTAGATAATCAACATTTATTAGTAGTTTACTTGGCTTTTCACCCTGTATTTGAATTTCCGTGAGGTTTCTAGGAAAATCACCACTGTCCTAATACTTTTGCACACTACCGGTAGTGTGCAAAAGTGTTAGAACAGGGGTGATTTTAAACTTTATTTTGATGATTCATAAAAGATAAAATAGATCTTGTCCTAATACTTTTGCACGCACAGTACTGTACATATATACATATTAAGTAAGTAATTCATCGAGTTTTATTCGATCTCAACAGAATGCAGAAAGCACTGGACGGCCGTTTCGTCTTATATTTGGGACTCAGCAGCTGTGCGCATCCACTACCAGGAATTGAAACCCAGCCAGTTGCGTTATTAAGCGAACGTCATACCAACTGTACCACGGTGTTAAACTTGATATAGCGTCGCTCATTTACATAATCCGTGGTGGAACTCTGCTGAGCACCTTTAACCATAGGACTGTGCCTCCCAGAACCACGACTACTAGCACCAAGACGCTCACACTGGAGCATTAGAAGCCGGTTAAATACAGATGAGAAATTATATATATATATATATATATATATATATATATATATATATATATAGTCATCCGCAGACAGATCTGTTTCGCTGCATCACAGCTCATCAATACGGTTAGACTCCGATTGCTTTTAACCCAGGATTGAAACCCGACCGATTCTACCTCTGGGATATGGGCGCTCGGTAGAAGAATAGCAAACTTTTTAGCGTGTATATTATCATTATACCCGACCAATAGCCAGAGTACTCTAATTCATTATAGAATGAGCGATGCGTACATGCCAGAGTAGCTACTGTTTTTCAAAGTCTACCATTCTTCCAGAGTGCTCAATCAGAGTGTGAGAGTGTAAATATATATATAACGACATAGCTTGTGAGCTATTTTAGTTGCCAGCTTTGAACTGAGGAACCTGCTGGTCTAATATTTAGTGATGATTTTTTTATCTTATCATTTAATGAAAAAAATAGCGAGTCTGTTTTGTAAAAACTATTTCCTGGCAAACGCAAGAATTAAAAACAAACATTTTTCACTTAAAACCGAAGATAACAGAAAACTTTTGACAACGGCTGCCATTGTAATCTACATTTAGTCTGAATTAGATACGCCGGACTTTTTTAAAAAATTGTATATTTTGGGGATGATTAATTTTCTCTTACTTAAACAGTAGCCTTATGTAGGATTATCAAAACCATATTCTAGGTCATCTCATTGAATAAAGACCTCAGAACGTTTGCATCACTGGCATGACTTATCTTATAATCTATAATTGGTATTTCCTTGAGATATGTAGCAGCGTTTATTTAATTTTTTCAAGTTTGCGTTGATTTGTCCGGAATCCAGACAGCACTGAATCTCCCACGCTACAATGGTGAACAGTCTGCGATACAAGATTACGAATCACTGGGTTTTTTTTTAAGGTGCAACTTGGTCTGGAACAAGGCCAAAATAATGGAAGACCCGGCGTGAATTGAATTCTTTATACTTTGTCTTCCCTCTTCAGAACATGAAAGACTGTGCATCTAAAAGAAAAAATCCTATCTTTTGTTGCTCTAAATAACTTGGCCTTTTACCATCCCTTGCAATCCTTTCATACAAATTCGGGACACTTCAACGTGGTGTAATCGTTAGCAAGCTTGCTTTGCTGAATCAATCACGACTGACTAGCGAGTTCGACCCTCAGTTAGTTCTCCATATTTTCAACCTTGTGCCATAGCTTAGAAAAGCATCATTGGACACTTCAATGTTGTATAATGGTTAACAATTTCTTCTCGCTAGACCAATTACGACTGAATAGTTTGATTCTCACTAGGTGCCTTATGCACGTGCCACATCTAAGCTACGCTTAGAAAACTACCAGGGCATCCCAGGATGGTGTAATAATTAGCAAGCTTGTCTCAGAAGAATAATTATGACTTCATACCCCAAGCTTTCGGGCTTGTGCCTTATTTAAGCAAATACAAATGAATGGAATCGCTTAAATGTGGCAATTATCTATTATTCATTACACCACTCGAACATTTTAAGCTTACAGCCTCTAGTATTTACCCATCTAGGTACTGGTCAGGCTCAACGTTGCTTAACTTCGGTTGTTTTAACGTTATCGTGGTATGTCTGTAAGCTTTTCGCCTACGACGAAATTACCCTGTATTTACAGGAGGTTTAAAGGGTTTATAGGAGATTTAAAGGATTATTCTAGATTTAATTGATTTATAGGGATTAGTAATTGCATAGTAATATAAAACTCTTTGTTTATTTAGTATTAGTTCCTATTTCTTAATATTTTACATCGTTTTTGAAAGACGTTAAGTAGGGTCAGTTGGGCACCGTTTGTGAGAAAAAAAGCAACATGACGCAATTAGCTCCGCCAGAAATTTAGAAATTTTATGTTGTACTGCTTGACATTCGCGGAAAGCTCCAATACAAACATTTCAGAATGTTTGGATGTTAATCTGAGGACAGTGTACAGGATTCGGAATGAGTTGAGTGAGTCTAATTCAGTTTCAGTTTTGTTTAACAGCATATCAAACTTTGTGTGTTATTTAATGCCAAAAAGGTAGGGTTTTAAAATATTTTTTAATGTTTGGTTATAGTGTGAAGGTTGATTAAGTCAGATTAGGGTGAAAAAAAAAATTATTATTATTTTTTTTTATAACAATAATAATAATAATAATTTTTAAAATATATACAAACCTAGAAGCCATCTTCAGTTATCTAAAAGATAATTGAAGATGTCTTCTAGGTTTGTATTTAAAAATGTTGGTTGGTTGTTTTATTTTATGGCATATCAACATCGGCGGGTCATTTATTGCCAACTAAATTTTTATTTATTTATTGCTGGTAATACCTTTTTCTTTCAACAATTTATTGTTGTTTTTTATATAAGTTTTGTGTCTAGTAATTTTCGAGTATCAAGATTCATTGAGATTTGTTTTTAAGGGCAAGGTCCCCAAGTACTACCCTGTTATTTAACCCATAACTGGAGGGAAGAGACGGATTCATACCTTTCCCAAGGGTACCAGTGCTTAAGTGAATTTCTCTTTCCGAGCCGATATCCACTGCACCACAAAGCACATCCGTCACTATACGCTTACAACACCTGGTATTCCCAAGCGGTCACCCATCTAAGTACTGACCAGGCTCAACGTTGCTTAACTTCGGTGATCGAGCGAGAACCGGTGTATTCAACGTGATATGGCCGTAAGCCATTTAAAAATGTATTACTGAGAATAATTTCTTCCTTAAAAAATGTATGGTGGGTAATATTTTTCCTTCAAAAACTTATATTTTTCTATAAAAGTCTATTTTTATACTTTCATAGTGTTTTGACCCCAGTTTGGGATAAACCATTTGCCCATAGTTGGGGCCCTAACAGGTTCTACTACCCCGGATCAGGGAGGACCTGGGAACAATAGCAATTAAGTGGTGGTTCCATGCTCCTCACAACCTCCCAATGAGAGGTCTTGCTGCCGGATGCAGTTTATTGTCATACCCAGGACCGGGGTGAGTCAAATGATGGCTACGAAGTTGTTTGGGGTGATCACTAATGAGAGTGATTTTATGCCTTCATTCTTCTTTCCACAAGGTCTCATTCTCAATAGGAAAGCGTACACCAAGTGTCTTGGGGTGGTAATCCTGCCTGGATCAAGAGGTTGGCTAATGAAAGACCACCTTATGTCTAACAACAGAACTCTGCACAATGGTCTGACTCCCCAAACTGAAAATCCCTTTATTAGAAAGCGTGCTAAGAGCCACCAGGGACAGGGAGATGTGGAAAGCTATGATTGCCTACGTCCTGAAGAACATGGCACATAAAAGAAGAAGATTGATTTGCTGTTGCTTGTTAAAACATTACAGTGTACAACCTCTGAAGTCTTGCAGCTATGGCTACAACATCTCAAAGAAGAAAGTGCTATAATGATTTAGATATCTTCTGCTAAATGATTTTCATATGTGTGAATCTCCTTTTCGCTTTTCCTGCGCATGCGTACAGTCATGCTAGGCTTTGCCGCCATGTTGTTTACCTCGTCCAGCACCCGATCTTCGACCACAAAAGACACAATCAACCCTAAGCCTCTTGCTTCGTCTAGGACCATGTTCACCACATTATCTGAATGGAAGTATTTCCGAATCTCTGTTACGATAAAATGAGACAATTGCACCAGGTTTCAACAGTCTTTTCTCTTGTAACAATTTGGAAACTTCAAGAGTGTGTATCTTGTCTACTTTAAAGTACCACTTTGAGATCAGGACATAAGCTGGGCCTCTCACAACATGTTCAAAACCTGTGTAGCATCTTTGCCATCATAGTTTCAAAGGAACAATGCTAAGCTCAATTTTGGTGTGCTAATGGTTTGGAGAGGACCAACAAACCATTTGGATAGTTGCTACTTCTTCATTTTCAATGTAATATGCTTCAATAAAAAAAACTAAACAACTCTTGAAATACCCAAATATTCCATCTACCATTCGACCAGTTGCACTCTGTGAGAAAATACTTTTTACCTGTATTTCCTGAGCTGCCAGAGATTGACGTTGAATTCTTCAATTGCCCTACTTCTATAGACGTATTTTTAAGCCACCATATGCAGACTGGAATAAATCTTCTTCGTTTAGTCAGCTGGAATAAATGAAATGGTCAGAAAATGTATTTGCCAAATTGTTACAAGAGAAAAGACTGTTGAAACCTGGTGCAATTGTCTCATTTTATCGTGACAGAGATTCGGAAATACTTCCATTCAGATAATGTGGTAAACATGGTCCTAGACGAAGCAAGAGGCTTAGGGTTGATTGTGTCTTTTGTGGTCGAAGATCGGGTGCTGGACGAGGTAAACAACATGGCGGCAAAGCCTAGCATGACTGTGCGCGTGCGCAGGAAAAGCAAAAAGGAGATTCACACATATGCAAATCATGGACGGCTCGAGAGAGATAAATGGAGCCCCAATTTGACAGTCGGCAGTTTTTTGCGAGCAGTCGAAAGAGACAGACCGTCAGAAGAAGAAGAAGAAGAAGAAGATTGTTGTGACGTGTTCAGAAAGCAAGGACGGTGGATTGAAACAGTGGTATCTTGACTTGTACAAGTGACGTCGTAATAATAGAGACTTGTTCAAACTATAGATAGTCAAATTGTTTATTGTAATGATGTTAAAGGACATCTCACTTTGGGGCTGCATGCATATGATTCAAGTGAGTGGATGGTTTTTATTGACAGTACTAAATGAAACTTCAAATGTGTTTTACTTCATAATGGAAATAAATATGGCTCAATCTTAATAGGACATTCTGTAAAAATAAAAAAAGGGTATGATAACATCAAGATTCTTCTGGAGAGGTCGGAATATCATGCTAATGAATGGGTAATTTGTGGAGATTTGAAAATATTGTCTCTTCCCTACTGCATATAAACCTTGGTATAATTAAGCAATTAGTCAAAGCTCTTGATCCCAGTGGAGATTGCTTCAGATATATATGTTTAACTTTTCCAGCTCTCAGTGATGAAAAGAAAATGCAAGAATATTTGATGGAACTCAAATAAAAACATTTGTGTAGATTTGAAAATGGTGAATTTTCTTCTTATTCAACAGCGTGGTTACACAAAGTACCCCCATTTCTTGTGTTACTGGAATAGTAAGGCTACAGTGGATCACTGGGTAGAGAAGGAATGGTCACTAAGAGACAGTTCGATTCCTGGTGATTATTGGCCCTCCGATTGATGAGAAAAATATTGTCTCCTCCTCACTGCATATAAAACTTGGTGTAATTAACCAATTTGTCAAAGCTCTTGATCCCAGTGGAGATTACTTCAGATATATATGTTTAACTTTTCCAGCTCTCAGTGATGAAAAGAAAATGCAGGAATATTTGATGAAACTCAAATAAAAACATTTCCTAGGGATCCACATTTTGTTGCAACAAGGAATATGGAAGAAGAAAGAATTTGGAATGCATTTTCTGATGTGGTGCATAATTTTCTTGGGAACAAGAAAGCTGACAACTACAAAGATATTACAAAGTTTTCAGGAACTTGGATGTAAAATAAGCATCAAGATACATTATTTACAGAGTCACTTGGACAAGATTCAAAAGGACCTGAGTAATGTGAGTGAAGAGCCATGTAAACGATTTCAGCCAGACATTAAAATTATGGAAAGAATGTTACCAAGGTAGATGTGACACAAACAGGATGGCAGATTATTGCCGGATCTTGATGAGAGATTTTCACGGAGCTGTACATCAAAGATCGCCAAAGAAGAGGAAATTTATGCCATAGAATAGCTGCCGCCATAATTCGACCTTTTTTACATATTTTCATATTGTCAACCTTAATTCTTACGTATCTATGTGCATTAGATTTACGCTTGTAACTTGTTGGGCGGCAAGTATTTTCTGTTTTTTTAACAATGAGTACAATGTTCATATATTGAAAAATTGCATGTTTTAAATTTCAAAAACGTCAGGTGGTAAGCAAAAATAAATGCCAGTTTTGGGTACAGCACTCCAAAATTAGGTAAAAAGCATTGAAATACCACGCACTAGAAAGATTGTGTTGACCAGTGTTATGCGTCAATCATCGGCCAGTTTTCGTATCTGTTAGTTCACCACCCTTAATTGGTTCCTTTGAATTTGGAGATATTAATACTGTCATCAAAGATCATGACTATATATATAATGTATAGAGGCAGCAAATAATTTTCTAAACGTATACTATTAAATAGATGAGACAATGAATGTCTATAATGTATAATCATGAGCCGTTCTAAGCATCGTATTTCGACTTTAATTTCAGTTGAAAATAAAGACAATAATTCTCCAGCATTTGGATACATTTTTTATTAAGTTGGTTCTAAGCTTTTGGCTCCCATGATGGTGAATGTTTTTGGGTTACCGTCCTTATAACCTCTCTGAAGATGGCTCATGTTAGCCGAAAGCTTAGAACCAACTTAATAAAAAATTATCCAAATGTTGGAGAATTTTTGTCTTTATTTCCAAATGAAATTAAAGCCAAAATACTGTTTAGAACGGCTCATGATTAAACATAAAAGACATTCATTGTCTCTTATATATATATATATATATATATATATATATATATATATATATATATATACATTATGCTCACCTAAACAAGATCCTTATACGAACACAAAAAATTGAATAAAGTGCTTCATCGCTGTACCTTATCAGTTGTCTTTAATGAAACTTGCATAAAAGAAGTACAGATGCCCATATATATATATATATATATATATATATATATATATATACTAGCAGTATAGCGCGGGATTGCTTGGGTGTAATGAAAGCTTTAAAACTAATCCATGGTCCTGGATCTCAGACTGCTTGGATGTTGGCACGAAAGACTAAAAAGCAATAGTTGTTTCCAGTTGAAGCGAAACCGTAGACTGAAAGAAAAATGAATGGATGTAAGTCAAATTTTGATTTCCTCGTATCAATATTAAATAAGATTTTTCGTCGTAAACTGAATTTTGAAGGTTAAATAAGTCCTCTGAGTAAATGGTATGATGGCTGAGACTAAGAACTACAATTATACCTACTTAGAGCCAAACCCTAAGCAAAAACTAAAATAAAAGGACTGAAAAATACAGACATACAGGCAGATAAACAGACACAAACATCTTGCCTTATATATATATATATATATAATCGATTTTATGCACTATTGTAAGAACTGCAATCTTGAAACTTCTGAATATCGTTCCTTATGCCATTGTCTATGTGTATATCAAATTTAATTAAAATCAGACCCTTCTTTCTATAACCCAATATTTTCGATTATCGATTTTCGATATTCATCGGGGGTATCTCGACACAAAACCTAGCTAAGAACATTCGCAGACGCTTATAGTACAACTGTATAAATTTTCAAGAAAGTTGGTTCAGCCGTTTCGGAGTCTATAGGTAACGGACACACGCACAGACAAAGTTCCATTTATAAATATATATATACATATATATACTACCGGCCATAATTATTAGGCCACCCCAGTTTTTAAAAAATGATGTATTTCATACTATTTTTAGTATTTATTGCTAAGTGGATAATTATAAATGAAAATAGAATGGTTCTTTTCTTAATACTGCACAATAACATGTGCATCAAATGAACTGTTCTGGTGTCCAGTTTTTATGCTCTCTTCTCAATGCTAGTCTCTTCTTCTTACTGGCTGGCCGAAGTAAAGGCTCCCTGGCTGCCTTGTAAAATTTTGCAAAGTAATGATAACAAAAGAACCAATCTATTAGAATTATCCACTCCACTTGGCAATAAATACTAAAAATAATATGAAGTACTTCATTTTTTTAAAACTGAGATAGCCTAGTAATTTTTATATATATATATATACGAAGACTAGAAAAATTGAATAAAGTGCTTCATCACTGTACCTTGTCAGTTGTCTTTAATGAAATTTATATAAAAAAGGTATTGATGCCCAAATACTGAATATATATATATATATATATATATATATATATATATATATATATATATATATAAAAGAATTAAATTACTGAAAAGTAATTGAAACTCACCTGAAGCGATCTGAATGTGTAATGCTCTTCATGCCAATGACATTTCCACCGAGCTTCTCTGCAGTATATGACTTAATTAAATTTCTTTTAAATTAATGTGTTCCTCTCAAATTCATTTTTAAACTGGGGTCATCAGGAGAGAATGTGCACCGTTTCGGGGCCTTCCTCTCAACGGTTTCACTTGCACACCAGCCCCCACTCACTAATGTGACACCATATTATAACGATATACAAGTGTGTTGTAGATCTACTAGCTCAAATGTCTAACGGTGAAATGAGATTTACGAAAAATTTCGAAAAAAAGGCAAACCTTGCGTTCTGAGAATGCAACATGAACCTCATTACGCATTTACGATCAGTCATGATATTTCTTTCTTCCCTGCTCTTTACGTAATGTTTTGCCAATGATGTTGTCTAGCATACACCACGCTTCCGATCCGGATGCTGGTGGAAATTTGATTCTTGGCAGTTCGGGTTGCGTCCCATCCTTTGATTCAACAGCTTGGATATCCTCAGCACTGTGGTATGCATATTGGCATTGGTTTTCCGATGTCTTATCTGCGTTGGCAGAGCGCTGCTCCTGAACCGTTTTCAGAGAAGCACAACCCGTTTTTGTAAGGTGAATCTTCGCTCCCTTTTGGGACCTGAATTTCCGACCACAAACACATAGGAAATCCGTGCACTTTCCTAAATTCATGGTTTGTTTTTTCATTCCGGGTGCGTTACCGATTGATCCGTTTGGATTCATCATCTTCCCTCCCTTTCGGTAAATTCTGAGGGCATTTCCTTATATTTTCTTTTTTAGCAATTGTTAATGAATTCTGCGTTGCTGAATCCGTGAGATCATCTAGTCTTTCCCAGCGTTCCCTGTCTTTCCAGGTGTCTGCTAGTCTGTTCCTAACTGCTATTCAGTCTATTCCTGAAAGCCAACGGATGAGCCATGAGTTTGAAGAAGTAAATGACTGAAAAGTAATTGAAACTCACCTGAAGCGAGCTGATTGTGTAATGTTCTTCATGCAAATAAGATTTTCACCGAGCTTCTCTACGGCATATGATTTCATTTAATTTCTTTTAAATTCTTTTTTTCTGAGATTTTACTTTGCAATTTCACGTTTAAATTTAATTCAGATTAAATGAAATTATATCATTTTTTAAAAATTTAAACTAGCACCCGACCATTATAATATATAACGACCCTGAACAATGCAAGAACCAAAGAACCAAAATTTCAAATCTCGGAATGGTCAGTTCATAATAAGCAACCGATGATTGCACTGTGCATGAAACTCTGAGTCGTGCTATAGACTGAGGATAATATATATATATATATATATATATATATATATATATATATTGGGTATATGGGCAGCATACCTATATATATACATATATATATATATATATATATATATAGAGAGAGAGAGAGAGAGAGAATTAGAATTAATGTGTAGAAGCTTGTCATTTACCTGAGCAGTGTTACTGTAATGTCTTCACTCTTCAGGATCGTTTGCTGTTGTTTTTTTTTAGTAACGCTCTATCCTTATCTTGATACCAAACACTTTATGACAAAAAATCTGCTTGTCTAAAATATCTTTCCAACAGTTAACTACGGAAAACAAAGAAATTTTGGAATTAAACATCATTACAATTCAACACTATATATATATATATATATGTATATAGTAAAATAGTTGCTGGTTGAACCAGCTGACGGTAGATAGAAAAAGTGATGAGCGCACAATCAAAACAAATGAACTGAATATACAGAGCTAGCAATATGTCAAAGAACCGAATATACACCACTTACTTGCTACGTAAGTTTCAATTACACCAGTCTCTTCAGGCATAGTAGTTCTACTGTGCCTAAAGAGACCGGCGTGGTCGAATCCTACGTAGCAATTAAGTGGTGTATATTCGGTTTATATATATATATATATATATATATATATGGAGGGGTGTAAAGTAATGGTGACTAATGGAAGTACATTCCACAGATATTTAGTTTTAAAAAGTACTCAATACAAAAGAAGAACATAGAGATATGGTAATTATTGTTATTATTTTTATTTTTATTATTATAGCACCTACTCAAGTTTGAGCATGCGTTAAAAATAACATTTAAGGTGATCCAATCTATCGGACAATCACAAATCTATTCTAATACACACACACACGCACGCACACACACGCACACACACACATGCACATACACACACACATATATATATGGTAATTATTATTATTATTATTATTATTATTATTATAGCATACTGTAACTTAATAGCCATAATGTTTAAGTGTTAAAACACCATCGTCAGGCAATAAAATATGGTTAATTTACTTGGTAAGATAGATAGATAGATAGATTTAAAAATAAAATTAAAATAGAAACGTACAAAAATAAATAATGATATAAAGAATGATGTGTGTAAGACTCATAGACAGTAGTGTTTCAATGTTTTGCCACAGAAAGCCAGACAAAAAATTTAAATGGGAAAAAAATTATTCCAATAACCTTGTAAAAGGGGTTATTTTGCTAAATTAGTCCAAAATTCTGAAAACTTAATTTGAAGGATGAGATGGAAAGCCTATTTCTTCCTTCACAAGAATAATTTTACGCTAGAACTTGACAATTATTATGGGTTCAAAAACTTGAACGCTGCTCCTTTCATTGAGAAATGATTACAGTTTCAATATAATGTGTTTCAAACTATTAACATCAAATTTTCCATTTAACATAAATCCAATTTTCAGAAACAACTTGACTCTATCGTTAAAGAAATTTACACATCTGACAAAATCTTTTTTACGTTCTGACAAAACAGATAATTACTATAAAACTACACCACAGTACTGCAACTCTTTATTTACTAATCTAACCAAGAAGTATAAAAAAAAGTTAATATCTGCACTAATAACATAGTTGACAATATCATACGTAGCAGCAAAATTATAACCAAGAAAAATTAGCGACAGAGTAAGCAAACTGAACCTTATAGAATCATACATTACTATCAAAGATCACAAACCCGACTTTGATAGTAACAGCACAACTAGAATGATTAATCTAACTAAACCAGAAATTAAAAGAATTAGTAAAGAAATTTTGGAAAGAAAATACGATACAAATCCTATATCATTCCAACAAATAACGAAAACAAAAAGTAGATTGCACATCCACAAAATCGGATCAAAATGACTGAAAACATTTTGGAAAAACCAAAGACAAAATTCACAAGGTGAAATTTAATTTTGACGAATAGGGAAAAAATTGATCTCATACTAAAAGAAAAAGACGAAGCCAAATTTCGCAATTCGATGTTAAATTAATTTTCTAACCAATGAAAAGAAGCGATGTGCAAAACTGAGAGAAAAGTTAACAAGCCTATGTGGAAAAAGTAAATCGCTATAAAAGAAGGAAGGAAAGTGAATTAATCAGAGAAAGAAATGGAAGCAGCGATATCACACAACAGCAACATGTGACAAAAACTTCAAAACACTGACCCGGACATAAGATCCCGTCACACATTCGTTTTCCTTCTTTTTCTTGTGCGTTATTTTCCTTTACCACTTCTTCTTTCTCACCATTCACGAAGTCAACAAATAAGAAAGTTTGGAGTTAGGACTTTGTTGTTTAATGCACGATGTCAGTGTCTAAACTTGGCAAAGTTTGATGTTGATTTTGTCACTTATGAAGGAGTTTAGAATCGGAAATGTGAGAAGTTCAAGTTAAATGAATTGACTTCATATTTACTTAAATCTAAACTGGAACATCAAATGAATCTTTGTCTGTGTGTGTGAGTGTCCGTTACCTATAGACTCCGAAACGGCTGAACCGATGTTTTGGAAAATTTACACAGTTGTACTATAAGCGTCTACGAGTGTTCTTAGCTAGGTTTTGTGTCGAGGTACCCCCGATAAATATCGAAAATCGATCATCGAAAAAATCGGGTTATAGAAGGAGTGGTCCGATTTTAATCAAATTTGATACACTCGTAGACAAAGACAGAAGAAACGATATTCAGAAGTTTCAAGGTTGCAGTTCTTACAATAGTGCAGAAAATCGATAATATATATATATATATATATATATATATAAAAGGCAAGATGTTTGTCTGTGTGTCTGTTTATCTGCCTGTATGTCTGTATTTATTTCAGCCAATTTTATTTTAGTTTTTGCTTCGGGTTTGGCTCCAAGTAGGTATAACTGTAGTTCTTAGTCTCAGCCATTTACTCAGAGGAGTTATTTAACCTTCAAAATTCAGTTTACCACGAAAAATCTTATTTAATATCGATACCAAGAAATCAAAATTTGACTTACATCCATTCATTTTTCTTTCAGTCTACGGTTTCGCTTTAACTGGAAACAACTATTGCTTTTTAGTCTTTCGTGCCAACGTCCAAAGTGTCTGAGCTCCAGGACCATGGATTAGTTTTAAAGCTTTCATTACACCCGAGCAACGTCGGGCTATACTGCTAGTGTCTCATATTCGTAAAGAGTTTAACTGCTAATAAGGACGCGGAAATAAGATCCAGGATACTTTTAAAATTATGAATGGATTCAAAATTAACTCTCCAGAAATAGCGGAAGGGTGTCAACGTACTGTGAACCTAAAACTAGATGCCGCAAGGATAAAGCAGATAGACATTTCGCGAGTGCATGGCGTCCGACCATCTAAGGGGAAAAAACTAACTTCTAACAAAACATTAAAAAAAGAACAAAAACCTCCCTCAGTACCTAATAATTGCCACGGTTGTGGAGGTAAGCATTTCAAGAGTGATTGTTTTTTCAAGCACAAAAAATGCTACGAATGTGAGAGGTTAGGACATAAAAGTACTTGTTGCAAATACAAAAAAAAAGTGAAGAAAAAATAAAATGCATGTAAACATGATTAATACATGGAATAACGACAAAAATCATAAAGTTAACAAAACTTCGAACAAAACATCGTAAAAAAGGAAATTTGTTTTCGTAGACATGAATTATTTAAAATTAAAGTTGCAACCAAATACAGGATCTGATCTCACTCTTATAAATGAACAGACATGGAGAAAAATGGGTAAACACAGTTTATTGGATTCTAATAAAGTTGTGCATGGAGTTTTAGGAATTAAATTAAACTTTTTGGGTGAATTCACCTGTAACATTTCTTTTGTTGGAAAAACAAAAACGAAGTGGTAGTGTTTGTATTAAAGAATACTGCTAATTTATTTGGAAACTCGCTGCTGACCTTGAACGGGATCTACACTCTGTGGTGAACTGGGGCAAGAAGTGGCTTGTCAACTTCAATTCATCTAAGATCAAGCTGTTGTTTGTCAACCATTACAGGCAACCTCTCCTGCCTCCCATAAGCATGGACCAAGCGATTCTCCCGGAGAGTAATACACTACGCCTCCTCGGACTTACCCTGTCCTCAGACCTGAAATGGAACCACTATATTGAATCCATAGCAAAATCTACTGCTAAGAAGGTTGGGTCACTATGTCGATTCAGGATGTTTTTTCCACCTGAATCCATCCTGCATATATACAAGTCAACCATCCGTCCGTGCATGGAGTACTGCTGCCATTTATGGTCAGGCGCCCCTGCCGTTCTCCTCAGTGTTCTTGACAGGCTCCAAAGGAGAGTCTGTAATGTGATAGGTACTGATCTGGCGGCTCGACTGCAGCCACTTCCCCGTCGTCGAAATGTGGCCTCCCTTTGTCTGTTCTATAAATACTTTCATGGCTTCTGCTCAGACGAACTTAAGTCACTGATGCCTCCTCAACAGGTGTTTACTCGTGCAACCAGACTGGCAACTGGGTCCCACCCATTCACAGTCAGGTTAGCCAAATGTAGACGACAATTCTACTCCTGCAGCTTCTTCTCTCGCACTTCCCGCCTGTGGAACTCGCTCCCGTATTCTTGCTTTCCTGACGGCTACAACCTCCAGAAAATGCAAAGTCAATACTCATCTACTAACCACTGGACTCTAGCTCTCTCCCCACACCCGTATAACCTACCCTTTCTCTCCACCTATGTATCTGTCATCACACCTGCTTTCTCAGCTTTCTATTGTTCCTTTCTCACTAGTTTGTATTCCTCACTCTTTTCTAATTAATCGTTTTATATTTATGTAGCCCCCGGCACATTAGTGGCGTTTCCGCCTTGCTCGGGGTGAAATGATTAAAAAAAAAAATTGAATTGCATTATTTACTCTTTGGAACTTTTCTATTAACTTCTTTTACAACAAAATAAATATTGCCTCCTGCGCTAATACGGAAGAAATTGAAAATGAGTTTTCCAGAAGTTTTCTCAGAAGGTCTAGAAACATACGTTAAAAACTAAAGCTAAACTCGAAGTAAAAAAAGAATGTAATACCGACATTTAAGCAAAAAAAATAATGTACCTTTTGCAGCGTTGAAACAAATTAATAAAAAAAATTGGACAGACTAGAACAGTTAGGTGTGATATCAAAAATAGACTCCTCTACTGATTTATCAACAGGACGAAATAAAAGTTTAAAAGAACATAATTACCCGTTACCGAGTCCAAAAGAAATTCTTGCCAAGTAAAATGGTGGTAAATTATTTTCTAAATTGGATTTGTCAGACACTTACCTACAAGTACTAATAGACGAAGAGTGCTCAAAACGTTTAACAGTAAACACTCATAGAGAACTACACAAATTTAACAGGCTTTCTTTTTGTATAAAGGTAACACCAAGCACATTCTAACAGGTTATGGATACGTTGTCTGACGGTTCGGATTGTGTACAAGCATATTTAGATGATGTACTTATTAAATTCCACTTGAATTCATTGTATTCACTTACGCGCAAATACCCTTGGGAAAGGTATTAATCCGTCTCTTCCTTCCAGTTATGGGCTAAATAACAGGACAGATTAGGTTCTATAGCCTTGGCTGGCAACCTGTCTACCGCAGAAAGCAATGGCAACCTACTGCGGGATAATTTTCTGCCCAGTCATTCATGTCTCTTAAGTGCCATACGCCCAAGCGTGTATCACGTATGGCACTTAACTGACTGACAGAATATAATAGTGGAAATCATGATTCAGGTTTCTACTGGGCATAAAGTGGGGGATCATTTTTATATTGTTATGAAGTAATAAACTGATCCCCACTAATTATACGTAATAATATAATACATCTTTTCCCCCTCTAGCTATAAGTCAAATAATAGGACAGACTGGGTTCTATAGCCTTGGTCGGCAACCTGTCTACCGCAGAAAGCAATGGCAACCTACTGCGGGATAATTTTCTGCCCAGTCAGTCATGTCTCTTTCGAGACATGATCGCCCAAGGCACTTAACTGACTGACTACGAGAACGTAAGGCGAGCGCATCAAGAAATAAGTAAATACAGTGGAACTGTCGTATGCGACCATCGTCAGAGACCACCTGTTTTTAACGACTGTTTTTATATGCAAGAACGATTTGCTAATGTTAATTAACCCTTAGTGAGTGACCACCTCCAGAACGCGACCAACGACTAACATCAACGAGTGAAAATCACAGATATGTAACCTCTTTTTTTTAAAAAAAATCCATTTAGGTCATACACTGCGAACTTCCGAATTAAGAGAAACTAAATGAGTAATCTATTTCATTTTGATTTGATCCAAGCCAGGAACACTTCCTCATTGTTTTGTTATTGTAGTGTTGTATCAAACGGTTATTTCTTGTTAAAATGTATATTGCCTGAGTTCACTTCACGGTCAAACATCGGCTGTTTTGTACAATTGCCTTTGACATGCCGAAGGGATTTTTATCGCAGTCTCTGTACTGATTGGGATAGATTCATGGATTGGGAAAATCACAATTATGTCCCTTTCTCAAATATCTATCTCTTTCGTTCCATTATTTTTTTGTGTATCTATCTACTCTATTTCTATCTAGGTATATCTATATCTATCTCTCTGTTTCTCTACCCCAACCCACGATCGCAGTCAGTTTTTTGTACTTTTTTTCATGTATTATTTGCTATCACTCACTTGTAAGAAAAAAAACTGAAACTGTTTTTAATAAATATTTTTGTGAATAAATATTTTAGTCTCTTGTTGACCGTTGTAAATACGTTTTTTAAAACTTTAAAATGAATTATGCTGAATAAATTTCTTTAAAATTAGGCCATTTTCTTATGCTTTCGTTTATTATTCCCAGATTACATGATAAAATGCTAATATGTACATTCTGATAACTGGAATATACGTTTCTGGCGTAAATAGGTCATGACTATGAGCTTTTAGTGAGCGACTACCTGCCGTAAGCGACCATTTTTTGATGGCAGTAAGGGTGGTGGCATACAACAGGTTATCTGTACTTCAAACCTAGAAATGAGCTATTTTAAAAAATGTTTCAACGGGAAAAAAGAATTCTAGGAAGAAGGCGTTATAAAAAATGACAGACAACGGTAGAGAGACAAAGGTGGGAAGATAAGCGACACCCTAATCAGTTAAAACGCAAATTCACTAATTTAAAAAGTCTCCAAAAACATAAAAATTTCCGTGTCGCAATGTAAACTATATTAATTTTAAATAAAATATATTTAATTATATTATGCTTTACAATATTTGTTGCATTGTGAGCTTATTTTAAACAAGTAAGTGGTGGAGAACTCGGTATTCTAAAACTGTTGGTTTTCTTCACCTGTATAGATAGATAGATAGATAGATAGATAGATAGATAGATAGATAGATAGATAAAAAGTATAGATAGATAGATAGATAGATAGATAGATAGATAGATAGATAGATATGAACAGACTGAGATAGATAGATAGATAGATAGATAGATAGATAGATAGATAGATAGATAGATAGATAGATCTGTCTGGCGCACTAGGTATTCTTTACTTATTCCTCTCTACCTAAGTATTGAGCGCTTTTCGTTAGTTTGATTACTCATTTCGAAGTTTTTCTTTGGGCTGGGTGCTGACTCGGTCCGAATCCTTTTGACTGATGTTCATGTACTTAGCTCTTTCTTTTTTAAAACAATTTTCCCTTCTTCGTAGATTATAATCTCATATATATATATATTTATATATATATATATATATATATATATATATATATATAGTTATCCGCAGACAGATTTGTTTTTACAGCTCATCAGTAAGGTTAGACATCCGATTGCTTCTAGCCAATTGACATCAGTCGGCGATTCTACCTCTGAGCTATGGGCGCCCGGTGGAGGAAGGCGGACTTTAGCATGTTATATACAATGTAAACACACGCCAGTAGACGAGTTTTTTTAATTCATATATATATATATATATATATATATATATATATATATATATATATATATCTTAGAAGTAGTACAAACTAATGGGTTGGCAGTCTACTGTTTATAGTGATTGATTTACTTTATTAAGGGTCTTCAATACTTAGTAGAGCATTATATATGGTAATATTTTCAGTAAAAGTTTATAAAAAAAAAACATAGTTTACTGCAACAGAAGAGCCGTTGTGTTTCAGTACTATCTTATTCGCACCTCGTCAGGCGTTGAAATATTTTTCTGTTACGAATTATCTAAACTTATTTATAAATGGAACTTTGTGTGTGAATGTGTGTGTGTGTGTGTGTGTGTGTGTGTGTGTGTGTGTCCGTTACCTATAGACTCCGAAACGGCTGAACCGATTTTCTTCAAAATTTACACAGTTGTACTATAAGCGTCTGAGAGTGTTATTAGCTAGGTTTTGTGTCGAGGTACCCCCGATAAATATCGAAAATCGATAATCGAAAAAATCGGGTTATAGAAGGAGTGGTTCGATTGTAATCTAATTTGATACACTCATAGACAAAGACATAAGAAACGATATTCAGAAATTTCAAGGCTGCAGTTCTTACAATAGTGCAGAAAATCGATAATATATATATATATATATATATATATATATTCGATATTTATCAGGGGTACCTCGACACAAAATCTAGCTAAGAACACTCGCAGACGCTAATAGTACAACTGTGTAAAATTTCAAGAAAATCGGTTCAGCTGTGTCGGAGTCTATAGGTAACGGACACACACAGACACACACACACATACACACACACACAGACAAAGTTCCATTTATAAATAAGTTTATATATATATATATATATATATATATAGGGGAAGCTGCCATTTGAACTGGCAACGTCTGTTAAAAAACAGAATATCTACTTAAATACGAGTTTCGATAAAAAATAATGTTCAAACAATTCATTTCAAATTGTCGGTTGTTTATAACCAAGTTCCGTTAAAATTCGTTAATTTCCGTAACACACACACACACACACACACACACACACACACATATATATATATATATATATATATATATATAAACTTTTGGGCAATATCGTAAAATTATTTACTAGAAAAAGGATGTTTTTAACGTATTTTGTTATTTCCTTAGCATCGTTTATAGATAAGTTCTATCGTTTTCTACAAGCCCAGGCAACTGTTGCACATTTTCAGCTTATATAAGAAACATGCTAACAAATAACTCCGCTCTAAGACTGAACACCGAGTATAAATAATATTCTCCTGACGAAGACTGGAGAATGAAATGACTGAAACACTGCCAGAGAAATAAACGCAACAAATATATAGACCGTAAAATATAGCTGAATATTAAATATATTAATTTAAAATTTCTTAAAAGAAATTAAAGTATCGTTTAATAAATACCAATCATTTTCATAAAATATTACTACAAACAGCGCATTAGGTCCTTGGAAACTCAGAATGATGGCAAACCTTAACAAATGAACCACCTAATAATTAGTGTTACGATATGTGTGGAAGCCGCACACACTTGATCATAAATGTACTTGAACAAGTTCAGTACTGAGACGTGTGGCGGGAGAGGAACAAAATCTAAGGTCAGTGAAGAAAAAAATCATTTCAAAAACTAAAACAAAAATCTCATCAGCTGATCCAATGCTGAAAATGTTTGCCAAGAAATTAATACAAAATTTAAAATCTTAACTCGCCATGGTTTTAATTTCAGTCAAAAACTATTGCCATAAAAATTCAGAAATAAATTACTTTTCAATAACATAAGTCATGGGTTATATCTCATTTTATATAACCCACCCACAGCGTGTTTAACCCAATGGTAAAAAAGTTGTTTTTTTACTGGAAATTAAGTGACAGTAAGCCTCTTCATCGGATGTGCGTTGTGGCGCAGTGGATATCGGCTCGGAACGAGAAATCGGGGAACCGATTTCGAATTCCAGTTGAATTCCTTGCATTCACTTACGCGCAAATATCCTTGGGAAAGGTATTAATCCGTCTCTTCCCTCCAGTTATGGGTTAAATAATAGGACAGATTGGGTTCGATAGCCTTGGTCGACAACCAGTCTACCGCAGAAAGCAATGACAACCTACTTCGGGATAATCTTCTGCCCAGTCAGTCATGTCTCTTTCGGGACATGATCGCCCAAAGCGTGTATCGCGTATGGCACTTAACTGACTGACTGAAGCCTCTTCAATACTTCAGCACCCTCCTCAGTATTCTATAATAATTATAGTTGTATTTTTAATATAATTCTGTCATCTTGATGTTTTCAAGTTTTACCTTGACTTTGATTTACTTCAGACTTTTATGCAAATACTTCGGAACCGATCTCTTCACTCTGATAACGACTGGTACGACTGTCAGCTTAATGTTCTATCGAATCTCTGGCACTTACTTTCTGATTAACTCCGCGTTCTAGTGTAACAGCGAAAGCCACAATATGACAGGTTCTTTGGGTCTCATTTTCAACTACCAGATCCAAAATACTGGCCTGGATTGGGCGACGACCTGTTTGAATATGAAAGTTTCAAATGATTTTATTTCTCTCTGATTCTGGACTTTGCATACACCACAGTGGTGAATCGTCAAAATGGTGTAATTTAAACAGTTCCCAGTGAATTCACATTCTCTCTCATTATTATTATTATTATTATTATTATTATTATTATTATTATTATTGTGTTACACACTGACGAAGTCAGTAGAAATTCTGTTCTTGAAGCATGGTGTCCACAAAACTCCTTACGACTCAAGAATCTCGCAGATTAAATGATGGCAGAATCTGTCTCTTCCTTCAAGTTATGGATTAAATAATAGAACAGATTGGGTTCTATAGCCTTGGTCGGCAACCAGTCTACTGCAGAAAGCAATGGTAACCTACTGCGGGATAACCTTCTGCCCAGTCAGTCATGTCTCTAAAGAGACATGAACGCCCAAAGCGTGTATCACGTATGGCACTTAACTGACTGACAATCCTGGTATCAATTTCAACTTTCTCTAAATGAACGTTTGAGTTTTTTGTTTTTGTTTTTATGGTGATGTTCCAAGTGCTCCCATTACTACAGGGATTACTTCAACAGTACTGTTTCCAGCTTATTTAACACACTAACCCGATTTTGGTACCTTTTAATCTTTTCGGATTTTGGGACTCCGATCTTGTTTGTATGGAAGAGCAAAATCAATAATTTTACACTTGGGACTTTTCTTATCGATAACAAAAAAAGTCAGGTTTTCATGTTTTAGTGATAATCCCATATCTTACGCCTGTCATTTTCTAATACTGCCTCTGGCTGGAATTCATACCATTTCTCTTTTAAGTGTACTTCCCATTGGATTCTCTTGCCAATCTAATCATGTCGTCCCTTGTACCCTTTCTGTGCTAATTCTAGATATTCACCTATTATGTGGTTAAATGTGCCGTCAGCTTTGCCCACACATTCTGCATTTGCTTTCTTCTTATGATTTGACTATACTGAACTTAATTGCATTTGTTCTCATGACCTGTTCCTCTATTGCTAACAAAGTGAATCTGTTCCTCTCTTTATAACCCCGTAGATGGACGTCAGTCAGTCAAGTGCCATAACGTGATACACGCTTTGGGCGATCATGTCTCAAAATAGACTGGAATGACTGAGCAGAAGATTCTCCCGCAGTAGGTTGCCATTGCTTTCTGCGGTAGACTGGTTGCCAGCCAAGGCTATAGAACCCAATCTATCCTGTTATTTGACTCATAGCTAGAAGGGGAAGAAATGTATTATATTATTCAGTTGTAATTAGTGGGGGATCATTTTATTATTTCATAACAATATAAAAATGATCCCCCACTTTATGTCTAGTAGAAGCCTTAATCATGTTTTCAACTATTATATTCAGTCAGTCATACGCGAAACACGCTTTGGGTGATCTGTCCTGTTATTTAACTCACAATTCTAACTCATTTTAACTGTAGGGAAAAGAGATAGATTATATTACATTATTATATTAAGTACAATTAGTGGGAGATCAGTTTATTACTTCATAACAATAGAAAACCGATCCCCAACTTTATGCCCAGTAGAAGTTTTGATTATGTTTCTAATTATTATATATTCATTTAGTCAGTTAAGTGCCAGAAGTGCCATACGTGATACACGCTTTAGGCGATCATTTCTCGAAAGAGACATGACTGACTGAGCAGAAGATTATCCCATTGCTTTCTGCGGTAGACTGGTTGCCAGCCAAGGCTATAAAACCCAATCTGTCCTATTATTTAACCCATAAGTGGAGGGAAGAGACGGATTAATAACTTTCGCAAGGGTTTTTGTGCGTAAGTGAATGCAAGGAATTCAACTGGAATTCGAACTCGGCACCCAGATTTGTCGTTCCGAGTCGATATCCACTGCACATCTAGATGGACGTATATATTTATAAAGATAAGAATTATTCAATCAATGTTTACATTTTTTAGCTGAAATCGAAACCGTAAACTTTATGTTAAAAGTTCATAATCGCTCACACAATAAATACGTTTGCTCAAGAATAGACGTGTGGGTTTGTAAAAATGTAAACAAATACAAGAGATACATTATAAAGTAATGAAAATTGATAACAATTATGGAAATAGATTTCAACCGATGTGGACAAAAACAGCAAAACCAAAAAAAAACTAATATTTTAAAAAGTGACAACAGATACCGTTTAACTCATTCAAAACAGACTCCGTCAAATGGAAGGAATTTATTGTGGTGGAAAGGAAATTAAAAATTAAAATCAACTTTCTTCTTACTTTTTACAAAAATTCACATTGACGTGTGAAATCCTGGTTTTGCCGAAATAGAAAAAGGATTGACCCTATGCTTAAAGAAAAAGTCGAAACCGGATTTCGCAAGTAGATGTTAAATTGATTTTCTGACCAATGGAAGCAATTTGCAAGACCCAAAAGTACTTCACGATCCAGTGCGAAAAACCTAAAGAATATATAAATGACTTCGGTCAGTGTCAGTCAGTCAGATGGAAGCAGCAGAGACGACGAGCTAAAATTTAACGGGAAAAACTTCAAGCCGACCTAGACATTTGTCCTCTTTCTCCTTCTTTCTTGTCTGCTGATTCCTTTTACTTCTTCTTCTCCACCCAAAGACATTCCTACCAAACAAACGCACAGACATATATGCATATACTCTTTCCAACAAATTACTACTCCGAACTCAACCCTTCACTTCTTAACAATGTTTCTAATTGCACATTAACTTCTACAACTTATGTCATTCTTTCCTTTTAATGACTTACTATTTTAACATGCAAAATATATTTTCTATTCTTACATTATTTCACACTTATTCACACATTCCAATTTACAGCCAACCGACAGAAAACCTTCTGATAATTCTGATAATGATGAATTCTGGATAAAAACTTGTAAGCTGTAGGGAGTTCGGTTAAGTCTGACACAAGGCCGAATCAAACAAAAATTAAACAGCTCCCCCAAACTTCAGTGGTGACTCCCGACACCACAAACAACACGCACCCCAAACGCTTCAAAGTCAACATAAACGATGGAGGATACTAAATGATGTATCTTAATGGCTAACAAACAAAAATGATTTTTGTGTATGAGGACCTTGAATAAGTTCTCGCTGACTTTTCATGAAAAGTAATATTTATTTACAAAATCTAGTAAGGAACATGTCACTAAAATTTTTCTTATATATATATATATATATATATATATATATATATATATATATATATATATATAAAACTAAAAGAAATATAGTTGTGAGTAATTTTAAAATTGATCAGAAATATACTTCAAGCTACCCCTGAAAGTTGTAGGGAATAAAAAATTAAAATCAACTTTCTTCTTCACTTTT
Source organism: Ascarosepion bandense (assembly GCA_037127315.1). Lineage (NCBI taxonomy): Eukaryota > Metazoa > Mollusca > Cephalopoda > Sepiida > Sepiidae > Ascarosepion > Ascarosepion bandense. Next base: position 617,602 of record JBBBDQ010000673.1, on the reverse strand, counting down.
ATAAAAATTCACAATGATTTTTTAAATACTAGGTTGTCTTAAACTGAAAAAGGATTGACCATGTGTTTAAAGAAAAAGTCGAAACTAGATTTAATTACTTAAAGACATTCTGTGACCGGTCAACGGTGATAAGGTCAGGTCGCACATTGTTCTCTTTCTCCTTATCTCTTTCAACAATTACTACTACGAACATTTTCTACAAATCTTGATACCCTTAACTTCAGCATTGAACACGAAATCTACCCTTAACTTCTTAATAATGTTTCTAATTGCACATTAACTTTTACAACTTAACGTAATTTCCTTTTAATGAATTTCTGTTTTAACATGCAAAATGTATATTCTATTCTTACACTATTTCACACTTATTCACACATTCCAATTTACAGCCAACCGACAGAAAACCTTCTGATAATGATGAATTCTGGATAAAAACTTGTAAGCTGTAGGGAGTTCGGTTAAGTCTGACACAAGGCCGAATTAATAAACATTAACCATTTCCCCTACCGCCAAAGGTTAACATGCTAAACAAACACATCTTCAATCTTCCTCTTTGAAAGACCATGAACTGATTAACAAGCTATTCTCGCAAACGATTATTACTAAAATGAGTTCGATTTTCACATATTAGCCCAGACTTGATTGGTTAATCGATTAATTTTGCATATCAGTATTTGTTAGGGTGTTCAATCTCGAAATCAGTCATTTTGTGTGTTATTTGAAGGTATTTTCTTTTCTTTTTTTTTTAATCATTCCCCCACCCACCCAGGCAAGACGGGAGCGTTACAAGTCTGTTGAGATTGCAGTGAAAGAAAATACTGGGTACAGAGGGTATTGAAAAAAGTCTAAAAGATGAATGAGATTCAAGAAGACAGAAGATGGCAATTGTCGTTGCATTTAGATTTTGGGAGATTTTGGAAGCAAGTAAACAGAAGAGAGTTCCGCAAGGGAGAATTACGAGAAAAGAAAATGTCGGAATCTATACGCTTTTATTTCGTTCAGTTATAGGTAAATATTGGTCGTTTGTATTTAGAGCTGCAAGCATTTACTTGGTAATTAGTCCCTCGGGAGGAAGGGGCTTATATCATTTTAGGGGATGAAGTCGGGGCATTCCAGACTCTACTGACAGGAAATAATACTCTAAAGATCAAAGACATATTCTGAAGGACGGTTAAGCCTGTTTTCATTCTTATTCATTTGTCGTATGTTCTGTCCATTCTTATCTTCTCGTTATTACTCCATCTCGTCCGCTTCAAGTTTTTATTATTCATCTATTGTCTGACATTCATTGCCATAGGAAGTTAAGATTGCTTTATTATTTTAACTCTTTGTTGCATATTGGTTACAATTCTAAACTTTCTCTAACCTTTGCTGCATATTGGTTACTGTTGTGGTTCCCGGCAATGGGAACTGCACAAAATAAAGGAAAAACAACCAGAATTTGAGATAGAAAAATAAGTATATTAACGTAAAGGATTCAAACCTGAACGAAGGTTAGTGTTGTGGATTCCTGGAATGGAAACTGCACAAAATAAAGGAACAACAACCAGAATTGGAGATAGAAAAATAAGTATATTAAACGTAAAGGATACAAACTTGAACGAAGGTTAGTGTTGTGGATTCCTGGAATGGAAACTGCACAAAATAAAGGAACAACAACCAGAATTGGAGATAGAAAAATAAGTATATTAACGTAAAGGATACAAACCTGAACGAAGGTTAGTGCTGTTGATTCCTGACTGAGTGGAGCTCAGAGCTACTATGAACTACTGACGCTGTATTCTCCGTGAAACATCGGTATCGTTCGGTATCTCACGGTATCTCCCTGTGGCAGGGGTATATGTATACTTTAGACGAGTCTATGTTCCTGAAAAAGGGGAGACCCCATAACAATTACAATTGTAACCAATATGCAACATAGGGTTAAGTATTTCACTCAAAGCAAAGAAATGAATCCACCAAAATGCAAGGGATTCCTGGGTGTGAAAGAATAGGAGAAAAACTATTAAAGAGAGAAAACAATAAAAAAAACAGTAGCAATTAAGAAGACAGAAGATAACGATTAACATTGCATTTACATTTTTGAGGATCAAAGTTGATCGGAAGCAAAAGAACGGGAGAGAGCTTCACAATCGAGAAGTGCGAGAAAGCAATCGTTTAACATATGACTTATGGTTACATCTAGCCATTTCATCTCTAAGGTGATGGGACCTTGCCGCCATTCTAGTACTGCGCTTAAATTCATAAAGTCTAGGCACTAAAAAATGAAAGCTCGTTAGAACAACTACAATGAAAGTATTTATAGAAAAGGCACAGGGAAAATACATTACAGTGGGTAATTGACTGGAGCCGAGGTTTTATCAGGGATCTCTAAATTTATTGCATAAACGCCATACCGGATGTGTTAGCAATATTCAATGCACAGATGAATTATAGACTTCCATAGAAATTACAACAAATACAAGTTGGGATTTCTTTCTGACGTATAACAATGAATCGGTACTCTGTCTGCCCTAACCGCCAATCTAGTACTGCGCTTAAATTCATAAAGTCTAGGTAGCAAAGATGAAAGCTTGTCAGAACAATTGCCATGAAAGTATCTATAGAAAAAAAAAACAAGAGACGGCAGTGGATCATTTTCGTTCTGTTCTTTATGTTTCTAATGTTTTTTTGTTTGTTTTTTTTTATCCATTAATGCTTTAGTCAATTTTATCAACGACCTTCTCGATGTCGTCAATTCTCGACAACGTATTTATGCTGATAACAATACTATAAGGTTTGATGAAGTCAAATTTTTAAAAAAAATATATTGTCTGTTGTTAACTGGGGCAAGAAATGGCTTGTTAATTTTAACGCCTCCAAAACTACTTTTTTTAAACGCCTTAAAAGAACTTTTTTGTCTTCCATCGGTATAGCTGAGTCTAACCTCCAGACGAGTGAATCATAGCAGCGTCTCAGGCTAACGCTTTTTTACTAATATAAAGGGGAACAATTATATTGAATTTATTTATACTAAATCTGTTACTAGAAACGTTGACAATTTTCATCTCTGACGTTTTACAAGTACTTTTGTTTTACACAATTGAAATTTGAAAATACTTTTGTAAGTACAGAATCTAATTATAGAAATAAAAGTGTGTATCTTGATGTTACACATTGTGAAATGATATTAAAAAGCGAGGCAAACGGTTTCGCTCCCGCTCTTCAGGCCTCTACGGGAGATTTTAATCAGAATTAAAATAAAATAAAGTGTGTCATGAAAATGAGGAGGATAAAAAACATGAATGCAAGAAGCTAGAGGCTAATAATATCGAGCCCCAACAACCCATGCTGCACTGTGCAAACAGTTGGGGCTCGATATTATTAGCCTCTATATATATATGTGTGTGTGTGTGTGTGTGTGTGTGTGTGTGTGTGTGTGTGTGTGTGTGTGTGTTGGCTAACGAAATTAACATTGACCATTAACAGTGTATATATATATATAAATAGAAAGAGAGAGAGAGAGAGAGAGAGAGAAAGAGAGAGTCATCCACAGACAGATCTGTTTCGCTGTATCACAGCTCATCAGTAGATCGCTTTTTTGGCCAGGATTGAAACCCGACCGAAATGACGTCAGCCGGCGATTCTACCTCTGAGTTATGGGCGCTCGGCAGACTTAGAGTGTTATGTACAGTTTACACACACCAGGATAAGATTGGAAAATAATCCGAAGGGATCCTAGTAATATCGTTTAAATATTAAAACTGATCCGACACAACAGATATTTATTTATTTATCTGTAAATTCAAATCATTTTACCCACCAAATACGATCTAAAGTTATGCATATATATAACATCTCGTGACTTTTCACTACACATGAAGGAATTCTAAAACTAAAATATTCTGGTAATCTTTATGAATGATTTGTGGGCGTTTTTATAGTTGCCAACACTATTTGTTTATAGATACGTAATTTAGAATAAAGCTCATTTCGTTTTTTGCCTTGTTAAAGTCCAACACAGGACGAAACGCGTAGGCGATTTAAATACCGTCTTCTTCTTTTTATTTAACCATATATATATATATATATATATATATATATATATATAATGTGGAGAAGTTAGTCACTTAGCAGTCTTGTTTCACTCATACCTACTTTGAAGTTTTCTGCAGCAGAAAAATTAAAGTGACCCTGAAGAGTGAAGAAATCACAATAATGCCTTCACGAAACTTCGAAGTCGGCATAACAGAAATAACGCTGCTCAACTAACTGATAAACTTCTCTACATTAATTCTATTAACGATCTATCCGGATCTTGATATCGAGAACTTTATGCCAAAAAAAAAACCTGCTTGGATAAAATTCATTTTTTACTCGTGCACTACTTTAAAAAACAATAAAAACAGTAATTTTGACTCAAAGCATAATGACAATTTAACACACACACACACACACACACATATATATATATATATATATATATATATATATATATATATATATGAGAAAAATTAAAGCAGACACGTTTTTATTTAATGATAAATCGGAGGTAGGGCCTACTTCAGACGAACCATCATCAGCTTCCGTCTTTATTGTACAGAAGATTTTACATGAATCTTCTGTACAATAAAGACGGAAGCTGATGATGGTTTACCTGAAACAGGCCTAAACTTCCAATTTGCCATGAAATAACGTGTCTGTCTTAATTTTTTCTCATATTTACTCTATATGTATTTATATACATATATATTTAGAGCTCTCTTAGAGAGTTATTCTAGCACTTTATGTACAGGATACTACTTTGAATTCTTCTATATCTACACCACATGCTTATATATATATATGTGGTGTATATATATATATATATATATATATAAGCATATGGTGTGTGTGTGTTGATTTCACTCTAAGGAGTTGAATGATTTCTGCTTGTCTTTTGAGATGTAAAGATATGTTAGATTTTCTTTAACCAGGCCATCTAGTAATTAAGGTTCAGTTAATTGCTTTTTCGTCAGTAGAGAATTCAAAATTATGTAAATGTTTAGCGTAAATTAGGATTTCTCTTCAAGACGATCACATACACCTGTTACGAAATGCAGAGAAAGTTCTACGAATGACATCATTGGATTCTAGCCAAAATGGTCTCCAAAAAATAGGCTTTGTGTACGAAGTACACTCAACACAAATACTGTTTACCATTAAGGTGAGCGTTATATAAATACGAAATAAGACAGTGAAGAGTAATTCCATTCTGAGTTAGTTTACTGGTTTCCGCACACGTCACAAAGAATTGGTGAAACCGCTAGGTAACCTTGACATATTTGGGAAGAAATATGAGAATAACCCAAATCTTATACTGGCAATCAAACTGATTGCATATAGAAAATGAATTCAGTAAATATACTAAAACTAGCAATATAGCCAGGTGGTGCTCGGGTGTAATGAAAGCTTTAAAACTAATCCATGGTCCTGGAGCTCAGACTCTTTGGACGTTAGCACGAAAGACTAAAAGGCAATAGTCGTTTCAGGTTAAAACGAAGCCATAGACTTAAAGAAAAATGAAAGGATGTAAGTTAAATTTTAATTTCCTGGTATCGATATCAAATAAGTCTTTTTCGTCGTAAACAGAATTTTGAAGACTAAATAAGTCCTCCGAGTAAATGGTATCATGGCTGAGACTAAGAACTACAATTATACCTACTTAGAGCCAAACCCGAAGCAAAAACTAAAAGAAATGACTGAAAAAATACAGACATACAGGCAGATAAACAGACACACATACAAACATCTTGCCTTTTATATATATATATATATATATATATATATATATATATATATATATATTATCGATTTTCTGCACTATTGTAAGAACTGCAACATTGAAACTTCTGAATAACGTTTCTTATGTCTTTGTCTATGAGTGTATGAAATTTGATTAAAATCGGACCACCCCTTCTATATCCCGATTTTTTCGATTATTGATTTCGAGGTACCCCCGATTATTTATCGGGGGTACGTCGGCACAAAACCTAGCTAAGAACACTCGCAGACGCCTATAGTACAGCTGTGTAAATTTTCAAGAAAATCGGTTCAGCCGTTTTGGAGTCTATAGGTAACGGGCACACACAGACACACACACACACAGACAAAGTTCCATTTATAAATAAATTTAGATAGAAAGGATTGTAACAGGATACTGACTCTGTTTAAATGTTTAATTGTATTAAATTATAATTTAAAGGTGATTTGGAGGAATTAGTAATTGGATAATAACTCAGTTCCACAATGATTTTCGACAGAGACAAAAATGCAGTTTTCTATGAATTGTTTTTTCAATAGAACCAGAAAATAAATTCCATTTTTCACAAAATACTATAGAACTTCTGCTCCGATGAACTTAGATCACTGGTGCCCCCTAGGTATGAATTTACACGAGCTACTAGATTAGCAACTAGGTCCCACCCTTTTACAGTGAAACCGATAAGGTGTAACCGCAATTTCTACTCTAACAGCTTCTTTTAACGCACTTCCCACTTGTGGAATTCCCTTCCATATACTTGCTTCCCCGACATCTACAATCTCCAGAAATTTAAATGTAAGGTCAATATCTCCTATCACACTAACTCGCATCCATTCTCTCAAGGTCTTTTTTCATCTACTCCACCCCCCATCCTCGGTATCCTCATCCGTCTATTACCCTCCTCCTGACATTTCCTATAACTAACCCCCTCTTTCTCACCACTTTCCCCTATGTAACCCCCTGCGCAACAGTGGCAGTAGAATGCCTTGCTTGGAGTGATATGATTAAAAAAAATGGGCCTGTTGATAAAAGCGTTGGTTAGATCCAGTGATTTGACCCAAAGAGTTGTGAGTTCAATCTCTGGCTACAGAAAAGGTAAACAAAAACTTAGAGATTTGAATTAAAAGGGGATAACTAAGACATCCGGAAGTAGCATGACTCATGCAACGAGAACAATCTGCAGCTGCGATCGAAATAAAGGGTTCGGTTCAAAATTATAAACACCTGAAGAAGGTCGAAACCCACAACGTCCGAAACGTCATGAATGTAGTAATAAATATAAAGACAACAGTTCGAATAATGTAAATCTATTTTTTTTTTTTTTTAGTTTTTTTCTCGACAAAACGTTAAATTTTGTTTGGTAGTGTTATTATTACACTACCAAACAAAATTTAACGTTTTCCCAGGAGAGCAGGTTAAATGGCTGGGGAAAAAAATGAAAAAAAAAAAAAAAAACACGAGTAAAAATTATGTTTCAAAACGATAAAATAAGAACGATTCCAAGGAGAAACGAACCAAGAATTTATTAGGCAAGATATGATCAATTGAGCAAAACTAGACTACCTCGCCTAATCCACTTCCCGCCTTAGTTGAAGCTAGTAAAGGAAAGCGAAAAGAACGGACTAAATATAATTTGCAAGAAGACAGAATGCATGGTTGTAAGTAACAAGAAGAGACCAAGATGCAAATTACAAATTAGAGACACCAAAAAACTAAAGAAGTACAACAATTTAAATACCTTGGAAGTGTTTTATCAGAGGGCAGAAAGTGCGACACTGAAATCCGAAGAGGTATCATGATAGCGAAAGATGCCTTCAAAAATCTAAGAAAAGTATTAAGAAATACAAAAAGGTATAAGCACAGCAAATAGTACTGAACCGCTACGTAATTTCTTCTTCTTCTTCTTCTTCTTCTTCTTCTTCTTTGTGCCTTGTCCCTTCAGGACGTAGGCAATCATGGCCTTCCACGTTTCCCTATTCCTGGTGGCACTGAGCACACTTTCTCCTGTAACACCACGCAACCCCCGTTCTGTCATCCACCTGATCAGGCCCTTCAAATATGTTATCCGCTGCTTTCTTCTGTCTTTTTTTCCCCCTCTATCTGGCCTGTTAGTATCAGGTTCTCTAGAAAATCTCAGTGATGAAGAAGAAACTTGAAGCATTCGATAAATCTCACTAAAGGCAATATAGAGGGATGAAGGTTCGATCCCTGCAAGGGAGCACAATTTTTTTTCTGGAATGCGCAATCAAACATAAGATACACTACTTAAAATGTAAAGAATAAACAAAAAGTGGGACGTTCGATTATTTCCTATAATAGCGTTTGTAATTTGTGTACATACACGTGGATTTGATTTGTGCCGGTAATTTGTTGGTATACATTAAAAACAAACATAAAAAATATTCATTAAACTCATACAGAAACACTTCCACCTATTAATCACTCTCCATAAAATATTTAACAAAATCACAGTAAAAATCAGCTACATTTGCACCGATCTCATGACGAAAAATACTAAAAAACGCATCAGGAAAACAGCCAACAAGCCACCTGAACATATCAAATCCACGTGTAACTGCAGAACAAAGGACGAATGTCTTTTAAACGGAAATTCTTTGCAGAACAATGTAAAATACCAAGCCACTGTAAAAAAAATATACATAGGAGTAACTGAAGGACCCTGGAAACAAAGAAACTACACACAAGAAACATCCTTTACAAATAGTAAATACACAAAAAATATAATGCTTTTTATACATAAATGTGTTATCATCATTTATTTAATTCTGCGATTTAAACCAAAAACAAAATCACACTAAAATATCATGAAAAATTAGAAGCACATCATCAACCTACAATAATAAATTCCAAAACTGTAAATTCTGTCTGGAGAAGAAAATACAATTAATTACCTTCCCATACCAAAACAAACTTTTTAAATAAACGAACAGAACACCTCACAAAATGGAGACACGAAAATAAATGTTACTTAAAAATCATAAGCTAAAAACGAATAAAGAAAATAAATAAGCACAACATATTAATCCAAACCAATAAATAAGTAAATAAATTAAGTAAATAATAAACAAACTAAGAAGAGCATACATGTAATAACAACTAACAATAAAATAGTCAATAATAAATAATTTTTTTTAAAATTAACAAATAACACTATAAACAGCCAGAAACAACACTCGTGTCCACAATTATTTCCACTCATTAGTTCCTAGGATAATTCTAAACAAAACAGTTACTACCCATCAAAATAACTATAAAAACAAAACAAAATACAACCCACAATGCATAATTGACCTGCATATATATAACGCATATTGGTCTGACTTTGGCACGAAACAGACTTTTGCATCAATGCGTTGACTCCGATCTCCAACTTTATATTTTGATACATTGATACATTATGTCATTGATATTGAACCCATAAATATAACATACCTAAAAACTATATTTTATAATATCATATATATATGTGTGTGTGTGTGTGTGTGTGTGTGTGTGTGTGTGTGTGTGTGTGTGTGTGTAAAATAGATATCAGAAGGTAAAATAAAATATAAAAATAAAATTACGCCAAAGAAATATATGTAAATATACAAACACTTAAGTATCAAAGTTAGAAAATAATATACAATGCACGTCTGCAAATCACCTGATAACACCACATTGGAGAAACCTAGGTCGCGTAATAACTCGTTTAAAAATTAAAGATATTAAAAAGTTCTACAATATAATTGAACACTTTTTAATACAAATGTGTACTGGTCTAATTTTTTATGACCAAAAACTAAGTAATTAAACAACACACACACACACACACACACACACACACACACATATATATATATATATATATATTTTAAACATATACTGCTAAAAATGAAAGACAATGAATATCTATTATGTTTAATCATGAGCCGTTCTAAACATCGTATTTTGGCTTTAATTTCAGTTGAAAATAAAAACAAAAATTCTCCAACAATTAGGTAATTTTTTATTAAGTTGGTTCTAAGCTTTCGGTTCACATAAGCCATCTTCAGAGAGGTTACAAGGACATTAACATAAAAACATCCACCATCAGCGATAATTTTATCTTGTGTTGACATAAAACCCCTATGAGCAACGGCAACAGTTACCAAAAATAGCAAATGCAGTCCGCAAATTCGTAATGCGGTTCTATGACGTCACACCGCGTGAGAGCTCGAAATGATAACAGAACCATATACTTAAATGCAATGTACAATTAAACAACATTTCTCAGAAAAACATAACCATGTAGGTAATATCAGACAGATTTTAGTCAACAATACAATAATCCTCACTCATACACATGGTAAAAAAAAACTTCAGATAGTGGAGGCATTCTACATTAAATCCAAACCCACACTTAATAAAATCACGTTTAAATCTGATCATAACACATTACATTGCATTTAAATCTTTGGTTCTGTTATCATTTCGAGCTCTCACGCGGTGTGACGTCATAGAACAGCATTGCAAATTTGCGGACTGCGTTTGCTATTTTTGATAACTGTTATCGCTGCTTAGCAAAGGTTTATTTCAACACAAGATAAAATCGTCGCTGATGGTGGATGTTTTTGTGTTAACGTCCTTGTAACCTCTCTGAAGTTGGCTCATGTGAGCCGAAAGCTTAGAATCAACTTAATAAAAAATTATCCAAATGTTCGAGATTTTTTTTCTTTATTCTCAACTGAAATTAAAGCCAAAATACGATGTGATTAAACATAATAGATATTTATTGTCTCTTATATTTAAGAGTACATGTTTAGAAAATTATCTGCTGCCTCGATACACTATGTGTGTGTGTGTGTGTGTGTGTGTGTGTGTGTGTGTGTGTGTCTAGATGCACATGGTAGAAACCTAGATCGCGTAATAACTAGTTTACAAATGAATATATATATATATATATATATATATATACTCTTCTTAATTATATGTATTTGAATAAATATTTATACACGCAAAATATATACACTTATATACATGTTTAAATAAATATCTCCATATAAACTTATAAGTACATACACATGTACACGCATACATATACATACATAACACTCAATATAATTTCCTAATTTTCTCCCTTCTTTTTGTTTTTAATATCATTTATGCACAGTTTACAAATATACATTCAATGTGTATATAAAGGAAACCTATGCGATACGCATAAATACATGTATAAGCATATCTTCATGCCAGTAATAGCAAAAACATGGCTAAAATTATCTAAATACATGCAAATTAAATGATATGTAATTTACCTAGATACATGTATTTCCTACATGTCAATGAACTACTCCACTATCTTGCCAATAAGCACAAAGAGCTAATACAACGCACGGTTTTATATTTTGCCTGAAAATTGCTACGTGCATGAAACTCGAACTGTTAGGAACAAATGTATGTTTATTTTCAGTACGTACGTGCACTCACGTACACACGTACACACACACACATATGCTATATATCTAGTGATCGTTGATGAAATAAAAAGAAGTATCAGCAATATTACAGGTCCTGATCTGGGGTCTCGGCTTTAGTTCTGTTCCCACCGCCGTAAGGTTGCCTCTCTAGGTAATAAGGGTGGCTTTTGCATAAATACTCTCACGATAATTGTTCAAATGACCCCATCGCTATAATGCCTAGAACTTTAGGAATAAGCGCGGTACTAGACTGGTGACGTGGTCTCATCAATTTATAATTGAATTGGCGAGATGAAACAGTAACTGTTTTTTCCCCTCACACTTCTCAATTGTGGAACTCTCTTCCGACTCCAGTCAATTTTAATCTTCAAAAATTTAAATGTCAACCGTTATTCTTTCTATGCTTAGGATGAACTCGATTAATATATATATAACAAATTTTACGAAATCCGTAACGAAATGTATTAACTCCGACATATTTATTTGTTTAAACATTATTTTTAATGGATGTTCATATTTGAGTAGATACTCTGTTTTTTAAACAATATATTTACTTAGATCTATTGGCCTGAATAATCAAGAATTCTTGTTCGGAAAATATGCATCCTCCGGCAGGATTCGAAGTTGCGTCTCCCAGGCAAAAACTGTCAATATCTGACGTGTCTTGACCGTTCGACCACGACAGACTTACGTAATCAAGAAGAGTTTATCGAATTAATATCAATCAGATAAAAATAGAGCTCAATGGATATTATCCAGAGATCCAGAGCAAATATATTGAGGAGAAAACTCAGCACATAATTAAACCGTTCATGTGATGAGTTTTCCTTTCAATATATATATATATATATATATATGTCATCCATATACAAGCCTGTTACATTGTATTACAGCTCATCAGTGTGGCTAGACATGTACTTGCCTTTGGCCGAGATCGAAACTCCACCCATTTTTTTATCAATCGGAGTCTCTACTCCCCAAAGCCATAGGCGCATATTGTGAGAGTGGGGAAATTTTAGCGTGTTATGTATAAGCGGTGTATACACACGCCAGTCACCGGTAGAACTCAATCCATTGCTGAAGAACATATATATATATATATATATATATATATATATATCCGAGTGAATAAGGAATGAAGAAAAGAAATTTTTTTACAACGTACAAATATAGAGCTGTGAATATTTATTATGAATGTTCTAAAATATAATAATTTATTATGAATATTCTAAAATATAATTTATAATATATATATATATATATATATATATATATATATGACTGAAGATTAAAAATTTGATCTCTGGATGAATTTCAGATTCATTGATTTTGCTATTTCTGCAGTTAACTGCCTGACGGGAAATCGAAAAAAAAAGAACTAATCGCTTGAAAGTCTTTCTCATTCATGCTTACTTAACAGCAGACAAATTTAATCTCACAAAAAAGAAGAAAAAAAAGGACTGAGAACAGAAGATTAAAAGGATTTTTTTTTCGTATTCAGTTTTACGTATCAATTACATATCAACATTACTTAAGAATTTTCAATTTAGATGTACGAGTATTGAATGACTAGCAGTATAGCCCGTTGCTCGGGTGTAATGAAAGCTTTAAAACTAATTCATGGTCATGGAGCTCAGACTCTTTGGATGTTGGCATGAAAGATTAAAAAGCAATAGTTGTTTCCAGTTAAAGCGAAACCGTAGACTGAAAGAAAAATGAATGGATGTAAGTCAAATTTTGATTTCCTGCAATCGATATCAAATAAGTTTTTTTCGTCGTAAACTGAATTCTGAAGGCTAAATAAGTCCTCTGAGTAAATGGTATCATGGCTGAGACTAAGAACTACAATTATACCTACTTAGAGCCAAACCCGAAGCAAAAACGAAAATAAAATTCCTGAAAAAAATACAGACATACAGGCAGATAAACAGACACACACACAAACATCTTGCCTTATATATATATATATATATATATATATATATATATATATTATCGATTTTCTGCACTATTGTAAGAACTGCAACCTTGAAACTTCTGAATATCGTTTCTTATGTCTTTGTCTATGAGTGTATCAAATCTGAATAAAATCGGACCACTCCTTGTATAACCCGATTTTTTCGATTTGTTGGTATACATTAAAAACAAACATAAAATATTTACCAAAATCACAGTAAAAATCAGCTACATTTGCACCGATCTCATGACAAAAATTAATAAAATCTCATCAGGAAAACAACCAACAAACCACCTGAACAAATCAAATCTACGTGTAACTGCAGAACAAAGGACGAATGTCTTTTAAACGGCAATTGTTTGCAGTAACTGAGGGACCCTGGAAACAAAGAAACTACACACATATTTATCGGGGGTACCTCGACACAAAATTTAGCTAAGAACACTCGCAGACGCTTATAGTAGAACTGTGTAAATTTTCAAGAAAATTTGTTCAGCTGTTTCGGAGTCTATAGGTAACGGGCACAGACACACACACACACACACACACACACACACACAGAGTTTCATTTATAAATAAGTTTAGATATTAACTGAGTATGACACAAGGACAAAAGAAAAATAGAATTTAGTCGTTTTGAAAAGTAGCATTTTTATTTGGAAAGTAGTATTTTTTATTTCGAACATTAACAGCGAGCATTTCAATTAATACCATACACCAACGTCTAAGTGACAGAAATAGATGGGCAGATTGTTAGATGTTTTCTCAGTATATATATATATATATATATCGAGAGAGAGAGAGAGAGAGAGAGAGAGAGAGAGATTTAAGGAAAGAGCGTATGTAAATATAAAAGTCTACATCGAAGACAACAACCAGAGGCGACTGTCTGTTCCATGCTAAACGTAATCACTTGAATTCAATATCAACTTATATATATATATATATATATATATATATATATATATATATATATATATATATATCACGCTCTCACACCCTGATTGAGCACTCTGGAAGAATGGTAGACTTTGAAAAACAGTAGTTACTCTATCACTTACGCATCGCTCATTCAGTAATGAATTAGAACACTCTAACTACTGGCGTATGATACATCATACGCTAAAAGTCTGTCTCCTTCTACCAAGCATCCATAGAGGTAGAATCGCCGACTGACACCTATTCGGTCGGGTTTCAATTCTGGGTAAAAGCAATCGGATGTCAAACCGTACTGATGAGCTGTGATACAGCAAAACAGAACTGTCGACAGATGACTATATATATAATGTCTCCACCTAACCTCAGAAATGTTATTTAGTATTAATTTATTTATATATCAATGTTAGTGTTAATATGTGTATATATATATATATATATATAGAGAGAGAGAGAGAGATACTTTTCATCCATGGTTGTATGAACCTAATAGGTATTTTTTGGTATAGTTACACTTGGTCATAATTTCTGTTCTTTCATTCAATAATTCATTTTTGTTTGGGAATAGCATAATCGCTAGCTTACATTTCTAGCACAGTCTACATATTGTGCCACTATTGAAAGGCTTGGCTGTTTTCACTATACTCCACGTTATGTCTGGGTCTTCCATATTTTTATTTTAATTTCCGGACGTGGCTAACCAATTTTGTACAATTTTTTAAGTTTTCTATTTTAAATGTAAATTTGTGATTGAACCACCTGGTCTTAAAAATGTCTTTGGTTGATCCCCAAAACAGGAAAATCAGTTATTGCGAATCGTCTGAAGACACCACATGGCTGAAACCTAGGTCGCGTAATAACTCGCTTTCAAATGAAGAATATATATATATATATATATATGTTGATATCCTCTGCCGATTAGATGGAATGATTGCTAGAGAGTACGTTTACAAAATTCTGGATTCGGAATAATAAAGGTAACACCAAGTGACAAACTGTATATATATTGTGTGTGCGTGTTTTTTTATTATTTTTTTTCGTGTGTGTGTGTGTGTGTGTATGTGTGTGTGTGTGTGTGTGTGTGTGTGTGTGTGTGTGTGTGTTCGTATGAGTTCAATATCTAGTTACGGCTAAGGGAAACAAAACTACGAGATTTGAATTAAAGGGAAATAACTGATACTGAGAGATCTGGAAGAGACAATGCTCGTGTAACTAGAACAATCTACCCCGGTGAACAAAATAAAGGGTTCAGTAAAAAATTCTAATTACCTGAAGAAGGCGGGAGCTCACAACGGTCGAAACGTTGTAAGTATGGCAAAAAAGATGAGGACAACATGCCAAACATTGTTAATAGTGTAAATATATTCGTATATATAAAATCTCTGTGTGTGTGTGTGTGTGTATGTGTATGTGTGTGTGTTATAGCATCCAATGAAGAAAAAGAAAATTCCAGCCAATCGTCATTCATACTGTTTTACTTAGTATCTTTTACTTGCGAAAAGTGATTCCTTTTCGCTTAGCAACAAAACTGACAGGTTTTAGGCAAGTAAATTCGTGGTGGGGAGGGAGTAATTCTAATTTTAATTCAAAGCAAAACTTTATCAAAAATCTACAATTTTTGTGCAACAAATTGATTTCCATGCGATTTTTCTTTTTGTTATTTGGATTTTCTTTCATAGGAAATAAAAAATAGGCATTAATGCACACACACACACTCATGTATATGTGTGTTTTCGTGTCGGTATATATATATATATATATATATATATATATATACCGAAGAGTGGTAGACTTTGTAAACAGTAGCTACTCCGGCATTTACGCACCGCTCATTCGATAATGAATTGGAGCACGCTAGCTATAAAGCCTGCCTTCTTCTACTGGACGCTCGTGGCCTAGGGGTAGAATCGCCGATTGACACCAATTAGGTTGGGTTTCAATCCTGGGTTAGGAGGCGACCGGAGTCTAAGCCATACTGATGAGCTGTAATACAGCGAAACAGATCTGTCTGCAGATGACTATACGAATAAATATAGTTTAAGGTGTGCTATATCTATAGGATAAAGTGCTCGATATCAGATATAGAGCGTATGTAAATATAAAAGAGTGAACATTGAAGTCAACACTCAGGGGCGACAGACTGTTTCATGTTAAGGCCAATGTGGCCTGATGATTGCGTATAGCATGAAACATCACCCCTGAGTGATGACTTCAATGTTCACTCTTTTATATTTATATATATATACGGTTAGCATATAGTTATGTCTGGGCGGGCACGCGTGTGTCTGTCTTTGCGCACGTCAATGGGTGTACAAATGTGTATATATGTCAGCGTCTGTCACGACAACAAATTTTCCTCCAACTTCCACAAAAATACACCAATATACGCAGCCCTACATATAGCCAATTTAAAAAACAAATTAATCAGTTTGTCTGACGATCGCAAGAGCGTGAAACCCAGGGTCACAAACTCACACCTATCTATATGAATATGTCAGCTCTATCACTGATATTGAACGCTTTCAAATAAGTACCACGCATATCTAATATATAAATGATATAATATATATAACAAATTGTATATATATAAACAGACTTTCTCTACGGACGTGCCGCATGTTGTGAACAAACACACCACGTGATGTAAACACAAAAAAATATTCGGACGCTATCGTGAAATACGTTTCTAATTCAAATTTAAAAATCACTCGTTTCTGATGAAGGACCGAGGGCGGTCTGAAATATAAAATACAATAATAAAAATAAACAAATACTGTCTAAAAAAAGTACATTTTTAAATTCAAAACTTTTTATTAATATTCTTTCCTATATATATATATATATATATATATATATATATATATATATTCGTCATCCACATGCAAATCTGTTTCGCTGTACCACAACTAAACTTCCGGGAGCTCGACCGATTTGGAGTCAGTCTGAGTGCCTACTCCCTAAGCTATCGGCGCATGGATCGAGAGAAAAGGAAACTTTAGCGCCAGTCACTGGGAGAACTCAGTTCATTACTGAAGAGTAATGCTTAAATGGCTGAATTGGTAACTGTTTTTTAAATTTTTTTCCTCTCTAGAGAGCCCAATATATATAAGAAGAGAATGGCAAACCCGTAAAAACTGAGAAAATAATGCACAATATTTTATCTAACTAATATGAAATATTAAATTGATAAAAATAGAGAGCTTAATGAATATTATCTAGAGTAATATATATATATATATATATATATATATATATATATATATATATATATATATCGAATAAAGAAATAGGGTTGTTCTAACGAGAGTAATTAGTATAGAATAAAAAGTGTGAGAAGCCGTGAACGTTTTCTTTAAAGTATATATGTTTCGAGTCTAAAATTGACTCTCAATTTTAGACTCGAAACACGTGTAGCCTCATGGACAATTAATGTTTCATAACATGTATTATTACAAAAGCAATAAATATACACTTTAAAGAAAACGTTCATGGCTTCTCACACTTTTTATTATATATATATATATATATATATATATATATATATATATTCAACTTTCAATTTTTTCGTTGCTCAGTCTCTGAACCTAATCGTAGATTACCTTACTTGTTTCTCTAATAAATCTGATCAACATTCTTTCTTTACATGATTTGTTCATTGCCCCCCCTCTCGTAGCTCTCGTCGAGACTCTCACAACTCTGTCCTCTTGGCAATTCGCATTATGCAGTTATATCTACTCATATTACTTTTGAGTTGTCTCGAAAGCAACCTCCTATTCACAAGACATTCCTCTGCTACCAGCATACTAACCAAGATTCATTTAGTGACTTTGGTCGGTTTATTTTACCGTTCCAGAAAATACTAAATTTTGAAGCCACGCACTAGATTTACAAGAATCAGATCCGACCAAGAATGGAGTATTGTCATATATGGGTTGGTACTGCCTGATCCCCAAATGTTCAAAAGTGCTTACGCGGTCTTGGGGATGATACGAGGTCTTGGGGATGATACGCGGTCTTGGGGATGACTCTCCATCCTTATCCCACAGACGAAACGTTCATACTCTCTCTCTCTCTCTCTCTCTCTCTCTCTATATATATATATATATATATATATATTACTATGGTAAATTTTTAAACAAGCTACATTCCTGAGTTCCACCAGCTGAAACCTTCAAAACTAGAAGCTACCATGCTTCGATCACGGTTGGAAACCATTCTTCATGTTCCTTGAATAAGAAGCAAGCTTGACTCAGATAGATTCTAACCCAGAATTGTAAATTTGAGAAACAAACTCCTGAGGGGGTGCATCTCGACAACTAAAATCTTCGGTAATTGTCTATATTTCTTAGATGAGGTAGTATTTACAGTATTTACATTATTTGGACCTTTGTCCTCATCTTTTTTTGCTATTTGTACGACGTTTCGGCCGTTGTACGCTTCAGCCTTCTTCAAGTGCTAGAAATTTCGAACCGAGGGGAGATAGAAAAATCAGGTATAACTGACCACATATGGAGAGAGAAAAGGGGTTACCGCCCCCTATGGGATGAAGTTGAAATAATAGACAGAGAACGTTACTGAAAACTACGTAAACTTAAGGAATCAGCACATAGGCTAGGCATCAAAAATCTCCTAAGCCAACCAAGCATAGAGATGAACACAATATGGGAATCAGTAACACGGATTGCCAAAGAAAATAATTAGTGTCAAAGATTGCAATATGAGCTCTGGTAAAAAAATACTAGAGAAAATCATTAACATAAAAAAAATTGCAATATGAACTCAGATAAAAAAAAAGGATACTGGACATTAGGTTTATAAGTCCCAAAAATTCAGTTGTTCTTATCCTTAAGGACACATGGCCCAGTGGATATAGACTTGACTCTTCGAGTTGTGAGTTCAATACCAGGCTACAGCAGTGGTGAACAAATAACTTGCAGGGTTACAGAGAGATAATTCATGACCTTCAATCGAGGCTTTTAGCAAAGAAATGAGGATGATATACCCCAGTAATTATAATAAAGGGTTCGGTTCGAAACATCGTACAAATGACAACAAAGATGAGGACAATAGTCCCAATAATGTAAATACAGTAAAATCTTCGGCTCCTCTAATCCAGGGTCAACCGGTATCTGTTGTATACGTCATCATAATATGTATTTCTTATTTTCTGTTTCTCCCTTGCAATAATATCTCTGTAATGATCTACCTTGAGTGACTCTTGGGCTTTGTAATGGATAAACTAAGTGAAAAAAAAGACTCCTAAATATTAGCTTTTATTTGAGTCCGAAATTATCAGCAAATAAATCTAAACTTATTTATAAATGGAACTGTGTGTGTGTGTGTGTCCGTTACCTATAGACTCCGAAACAGCTGGACCGATTTTCTTGAAAATTTTCACAGTTGTACTATAAGCGTCTGCGAGTGTTCTCAGCTATTTTTGTGTCGTGGTACCCCCAGTAAATATCGAAAATCAATAATCGAATAAATCAGGTTAGAGAATGAGTGGTCCGATTTTAATTTGATACACTCATAGACAAAGACACAAGAAACGATATTCAGAAGTTTCAAGGTTGCAGTTCTTGCAATAGTGCAGAAAATCGATAATATATATATAAAATATATATATAAAAGGCAAGATGTGTGTGTGTGTGTGTGTGTGTGTGTGTGTGTGTGTGTGTGTGTGTGTGTGTGTTTATCTGTCTGTATGTCCTTTATACAAATCCACAATTTTTATCCGATTCTCACCAAACTTCACACAAATATTATCTGGGCTGAGTCTGAGCTCCAGGACCATGAATTAGTGTTAAAGCTTTCATTATACCTGAGCAACGCCGGGCTATACTGCTAGTAAATAAATAACTAAATAAATAAGAGCCTGTTTTTATCTTCTGTTATGTTGGGACAATAACCTTTAACCAAAGTGTTCTTTTGAATTATAGCTTCAACAGTATGTTCGCATTGGCGTGGCTTTTGTATAGATAACGAAAGCAGATGTCTTTTGTAAGAATTGGAAGCGGCGTACCTATCCATTAAATCAGGAATCGGAGAGATAGAGGCAGTGATACTTAATCTTTCTACCTTAGGTTGGTAAATCCTGGGTTAAGATTTTATGTTCCAATCTCTATCTTACCTTTGTCAATTATTTTGGCATAATGGAACAATATAACGTTTAAAACACGCGCGCGCTCAAATACACACACACTTACATATATGTGTCTGTGCGTGTATGTGTGTCTGTGTGTGTGTGTGTGTGTGTGTGTGTGTGTGTGTCTTTAAACATTATACATTTCCATTATGCCAAAATGATTTAACAGAGGCA
The DNA here is from genome assembly GCA_037127315.1 of Ascarosepion bandense. Classification (NCBI taxonomy): domain Eukaryota; kingdom Metazoa; phylum Mollusca; class Cephalopoda; order Sepiida; family Sepiidae; genus Ascarosepion; species Ascarosepion bandense. The sequence continues at coordinate 597,152 of JBBBDQ010000673.1, read as the reverse complement.
AGATAGAGATTCGAACATAAAGTCTTAACCCAGGATTATATACATACACATATATATATATATATATATATATATACACACACATATATAGTCATCAGCAGGCAAATCTGTTTCGCTGTAACACCGCTCATCAGCACCGTTAGATTGCTTTATAGCCAGGATTGAAACCCGACCGAATTGACATCAGCCGGCGATTCTACCTCTGAGCTAAGAGTAGATTTTTATATATATATATATATATATATATATATATATATATATATATATATATATATATATATATATATATATATATATATATATATATATATATATATATATATATATATATATATATATATATATATATATATATATATATATATATATATATATGCATGAAACTCTGAGTAAGATAATATGTATATTTATTAATATATACTTAATATTTCTATGGTGTTATACTGAACTCTGTTTTATTAACACCAGAAATATATTTACGTATTTGCATGCGTGTATATATATATATATATATATATATATAATATTATATTTTATTTGTCCCTCGCTAATTATTTACACGTGAATTCCCCACCTCATCATAAGTATATATGTTTATTTTTATGCATATTTATTTCATTGTTTCCCTCATTTTTTTTGTTTGTTTTTTTGCTCTTCACTTTCGTCGTCACTGTTCTTTTCTTTTAATTCATTTTCCAACGATTTTTCTCCTGATGTGATGTTGGACGAAAGAGCTTTGAGACTAATAATAAATTCCTTGTTTTAAAATAATATATATATATATATATGTGTGTGTGTGTGTGTGTGTGAATAAAGATCGGTACCCACAGAAACCACAAATTGCTCTAAAAAGAAAAGACGTCATACTTATCCCAAAACCCGAGGAACCTTTCGGCCAACACTTTTTCAAGGGCTTCGAGAGTGATTTAAAAAAGAAAAAGTTTCACTCACAGACTCTCCAGTAACTGCAAGGAGCGAAGGAAATGCTCTTTCTGTCTGCACAGGCTCGGTCGCTGGATTTTCAGGCAAATAGCCTCTAGGACCCGTAGATGATATGTTGAGCGAGCGCTGTGCAAGACAGAAAACCAACTGTCCTCGTACGAGGATGCACATGCAGGATTGTCCAGCAAGTGTTGGCCGATCGCTGAATCCAAAACAGCTTGGGTTGTTCTTATAGAACTGATAGGGCTGCCAGAACGTATGTTCGCAGGGACGTGTTGCGAGACCCGCGTCTCCAACCTAAGACTGGTTCGTCCTATGTATGCCGCATCACAACAGCATTCAAAGTATTAAGCACTCAGTGAAGATTTCACTCTCGTGGAATCAAATTTACAACCCCCCTCACATTTTAATGTATTTTTCATTAAAGTTTATTTTTAAACGTATTCCACTTTCTCCCAGTACTGTGAGTAATTTCCCTATTGAAATTGTCTTCGTTCAGCCCTTTTCATAATTTTTGCCAACGAAGCCCTTGAAAAAGTGTTGGCCGAAAGGTTCCTCAGGTTTTGGGATAAGTATGACGTCTTTTCTTTTTAGAGCAATATATATATATATATATATATATATATATATATATATATATATATATATAATGTGGAGAGGTTTTTCGATTTACTGAGTCGTGTTGTTTCAGTTATGCCGATTTGAAGTTTCGTAAAGACATTATTGCGATGTTTTCACTCTTCGGCGATTTTCTTTTTAATAAAACTGTCTCATCAGGGCAGAAAAAAATTGATTTTTCTAGTTTGGTAAGACAGTTGTGTTTTATACAATTGCCGAAATAAATTCTGGATTGTTAACCGTGTAATCAGGTGTTGAGTTTTCTTCTCGATATATCATATTGCTCTGGATAATATCCATTTAGCTCTCTCTTTTTCTCTATTTAATATTTTATATTAATTAGATTTTTTTTTAATTATCCTCTCCGTTTTTACGTAATTGTTATTATTTCCCCTCCCCCCCCATATATATATATATATATATATATATATATGAGAAGTCAATGTTAAATTCATTTATTTAATTTAACAGAGTAATGTAATTTATAAAAGATTTTAGATTATTGCAATAGATAAAACATAATTCACCGCGTCCTTTTTTAGGTGGGGATATTTTGAGGGCCAACTGTTGTACATTTGGGTCTGACGAGTCGCGATAATAACATCAGGACGCGGTGAAATATGTATTACCAATTGTAATAATCTAAAATCTTTTATAATATATATATATATATATATATATATATATATATATACTAACTGGCCTAATAATTATGGCCGGTAGTATATATATATATATATATATATAAATGGCCTAATAATTATGGCCGGTAGTATATATATATATATATATATATATATATATATACTACCGGCCATAATTATTAGGCCATTCCAGTTTTTTAAAAGAAGTGATGAATTTCATATAAGTTTTATTATAGGAAAGTGTTGCAATTTGCTTGGATAATTCAAAATAAAAATAGAATGGTTCCTTTGTTATTATTACGTTGCAAAATTTTACGAGGCAAGGAAGCAAAGATGACCTTATCCGATATAATTATGGCCAATAGTGTGTGTATATATATATATATATAGAGAGAGAGAGAGAGAGAGAGAGAGAGAGAGAGAGGGAGAGAGAGAGAGAGAGAGAGAGAGAGAGTTAGTCCGTTATTCCGTAGCCTGACACAGTTCTTAGCTGAAATTTGATATGAAACGAATTTAATCCTACCAGGTATCAATTTACCCTCTTCCCTAGAAAAACCCAGTGGGGAAAACGGTTTAGTGGCTGATAAGCCGACCAAGCGCCAGTTATTAATGAATACCAGTAGCCCTCGTACTCAGAGTTGATTTTCTAGGGGCCTCTCAAATGCGACACAAGGCCGACAGTATTAGGCACTCAGTGAAGATCAAGCTCACTACTCAGTTGTTTTAGGTTCTAGCGAGAAAAGCTTGCTAATCATTACACCACACCCAGATGCCCCAACCTTTTACGTTGGCCTATTATGAATCACGTGTACCCAATCACATGAATCACGTGTCTGCTGATTAAAGGACAAGTCTTTTCTTCGAGGCATGTTTTGATTGGCTAATTTGATATGGAAAATATTTCTTTCAAATTTTAACTTATTCGAAACTGGCGAACCACTATGAGGTGTAAAACAAACTTTATTTCGTTTTATAATCCTTTTTTTTTATTTAATCAAATCCTTACATTTGTTGTCAAATATATATATATATATATATGTGTGTGTGTGTGTGTGTGTGTGTGTGTGTGTGTGTGTGTGTGTGTGATAGATAGATAGATAGATAGATAGATAGATTTTTTAAAATTGTTTCACCCTAAGCAAGTCGGTACCGCCACTGCACTGATGCGCAGGGGGCTACATAAGAGAGTAAAATTTTAGGCAAGAGGTGAGTGAAAAGAAAGAAGAACTGGTTACAGTGGGTGTCAGAGAAAGGGCAAGAGAAGGATGTGAACACAGGAGTGAAGACAGTTGCGAAGGTAGGGAGAAAGGAAAAGAACAATATACACGGGGTGATGTAGAAAGAACTGGATAAGAGATGGGAACTAACTTTGCACTTAAATTCCTTATAGATAGATAGATCTTTTTTGTCGTCAGAATCCATTGTGTACGTTTATATATCTACCATTCGTACGTCTAGTATATATATATATATATATATATATATATATATATATATATATTATCATTTAGAACATGTACAAATTACAAATATAGTTCTAAACTATAAATTATAATAAATATTTACAGCTCTATATTGTATATCAAGAACTGTTTTAAATTAATGTTTTGAACGTTGTCAATTTTTTCGTTCCTTTTTCACTTATATATATATGCGTTATGCTGCAATTTGCACCAGCTCTCGCCCCACATATGTCGCACTTGATACCCGTCTGCTATTACTACACTAGGCCTTTCCTTACCAAAATAGCCTAAACATGACAATACACAATCAAAGATATAAAACTGAATCAGCCAAAGAATATCACTTAAACCCCTCAGCATTTCTTTCTCCAGAATTCGTGGTATACGTACCAACATTTGTAGCGTGAAATCGTGTCTCTACAAAAAATCTCCTAGTTTTCTGTGAAATCAACCTTAACCCTACAATCCTATCTTCAGATTTCTTGATTCCTAGTCATGTTCCTCTCTTTAGGAAGGACTCTAATGTTTACATGTATGGCTTGGGAGTTTATTTCCGTGAACATCTGCCTCTGGCTAGGATGATTTCTACTGAACCTCAAGTCTACTCTCATATATCTCCGTCTCTCTCTACAAAACTCTGCTATCTTTTCTTTCTCTACCGATCCTCTTACTCCCCTGACTGTTCCGTGATCGATAGTATTTCAGATAATAAGACAAGGATATATCCTCTCTTCCGTTCGGTGACTTTAATGCCCACGATGTCAAGTGGCTGAAAAAAATTCACTAGTTCTGTTGGCGTTCATACCCTGAATTTCTCAATCACTTAGTCTCTCACGCAAGGGATGGATTTCTCCACGCGTTTCTCCAGAAACCCTGAAAGACACGCCTACCTTCTAGAGATCTGCCTTGCTTCTCTTCCTAACTCTTAACATACTATGCAACTCTACCCTGATTGGTTTCTGTTAATGTCTCTTTCTACCCCACCTCTTTCCAGGAGCCTCCTACCAGCAGAATATCTTACTGCTTGTGACTTGTTCCACGATTTCTTTTGTGATGTTCATTAGAACAAAGTTTTTAGTTTTCCTGTTAAAGACTGTGCCTCTAGGGTCTCCTCTTGGGTGAAGTGCTTCATCTCAGCTAAGAAATTCCGACTTTCGTCTCCTTGGTTCTCTCCTGCTTGCTCAGCCGCCATGGTCCACAGGAAACACTTTTTTCTACTTCACTAGTGCAACCCGGATTTGCATTGTGGTGCAGTGGATATCGACTCGGAACGACAAATCGGGGTGCCGAGTTTAAATTCTAGTTGAATCCCTTGCATTCACTTACGCACAAATACCCTTGGGATAGATATTAATCCATCTTTTCCCTCTATTTATGGATTAAATAATAAAACAGATTAGGTTCTATAGCCTTGACTGGCAACCAGTCTACCGCAGAAAGCAATGGCAACCTGCTGCGGGATAATCTTCTGCCCAGTCAGTCATGTCTCTTTCGTGACATGATCGCCCAAGCGTGTATCACGTATGGCACTTAACTGACTGACTGAATATAATAGTTGAAAACATGATTAAGGCTTCTACTAGAGATAAAGTGGGGGATCATTTTTATATTGTTATGAAATAATAAAATGATCCCCCACTAATTGCTACATAATAATATAATACATTTCTTCCCCTTCTAGCTATGAGTCAAATAACAGGACAGATTGGGTTCTATTGCCTTGACTGGCAAACAATCTACCACAGAAAGCAATGGTAACCTACTGCGGGATAATCTTCTGCTCAGTCAGTTATGTCTCTTTCGTGACATGATAGCTCAAAGCGTTTATCACGTATGACTGACTGGGTGCAACACGGCTGTCTACTGTAGGCGTCTTTTTGTCTCTGCTTGTAATGAAGGCAAGCGTTTTCTAAATGATGCAAAGCTGATAGAATGAAGCAACGTATAGCATCAATCAAGTTTGGTTCCAAAGACTACTAGCGGCTTTGCAAAAGAGTGCTAAGCAACAGGGAACCCTCAGTACCTCCTCTTTTCAATCAACTTGTGGTCCTCACAGAGGACAAGGTTGAGTGCTTTGCTCGTAAATTCTCTTCCAACTCCGCAGTTGACTCTTCTAGAGTATCCCAACACGATTTCCTACCAAGAACTGAGGCTTAACTGTGTGATGCTTTTATAACCCTACCTCTAGTCTCTAACATAATTTCTAAGCTAGACTCCCATAAGGCACTCACCGTCCTGAAGAAATATGTTCCTCTTCTGTCCTCTCCAAACTCTATAGCTATTGCTTCGCTAATTCCTGTTTGTTGAAAGACTCCCTTTGCAGCAGCTGTTTTTAAAAACTCTGGGTAGCATTCAAAGTGTTCGATGCTATTATCCATGCTGAAATAGTTCATCATCTCACATCTCACAACTGCTCTGACAAGCAGTATAACTCCCGCTTCGCAAGGTCTACTGCTGATGTCCTAACGGCCATCACCGAATATATATACCAGGCCCTTGATAAAAACGACAAAACCCTAGCATTTTAGACATCTCGAAAGTATTTGAGTGGATTTGGCTTGCTGGCCTTTTGTGCAAGACACAAGTCTACAGTATTTCGGACGATTGTTCGATTTAATCTACTCGATCCAATCAAATCGTGAAATGTAGCTTGTTTTGGACGGACATGCTTCCAGATACTTTCATCCAAACCCAGGTGTTCCTCAAGGCTTTATCCTAGGCCCTACACTTTTTCTGATCTTCATCAATGATCTTCTTGGTGTAATCAGTTCCTAAGTAGGCATCTATGCGAATGATATCACCATTTATTCTCGTCTCAATAATTGAATCCCTCAAGGCTCTGTTCCAGGTGCTGCATTTTTTCTGATCTTCAATAATCTTTCTGTTGTAATCAATTCCCAAGTAGGCATTTATGCAAATAGCACCACCATTTACTCTCGCCTCACATAAGAAATCTACCAAGTATGACAGAGTAAACTTCGCTGCTGCCCTTAAAAAGGACATCTAATCGGTGGTAAATTCGGGTGAGAAATTGCTCGTAAATTTTAATGCTTTTAAAATAAAGCTGCTCTCCTTTAACCACCATAAAGAAACTTTCCGATTTTCCATCATTATGGATGACGCATGTTTCCTAGAAAGAAACACAGTGCGCCTCCTTGGCCTCACTATCTCAACCAACCTCAAGTCGAACGATTACATCGAATAAATAATTACATCTACCATTAAGAAGGCTGAGTCACTGTCAAGCCAGGTAGTTTTTTTCTCGTCAGTATCCATCTTCCACATTTATAAATCTACCATTTGTCCGTGCATTAAATACTGTTGCCATATCTGCCCGGGTGCTTATGCTATTCATCTTGAGATTCTCGACAAAATCCAAAGGAAGATCTGCAACGTAATCGATCCTAATTTAGCAGATCGACTTCAGTCACTTTCTCACTGACGGCATGTGGCTTCCCTCCATCTTTTCTACAAATATTTTCTCGGATTCTGCTCTGCTTCTTTCACCTCGTGGTCCGTCCATATGAACTTATTCGTGCTACTAGATTGGCCTCTAGGTCCCCCACTAATTTTACCATCAAAATAGTCAATATAATCGCTATTACTACTCTAACAGTTTCATTTGTCGCACTTTCTGTCTGTGGAACACCCTTCTGTATACCTGTTTCCCTGATCGCTACAGACGAAGGTTAAATGCAGCGTCAGTTGCCATCTCCTACCTCCCTAAATCTTATCCCTCATTTAAATCCTATCCACCTCTTATACTTACTTAGGCATCAATTATCGCCTGTATTTTTTGTTTTGTTTTGTTTCTCACTGTAATCCACTCTGTGCCAGTTTTGATCCTGCCTTGTTTGGGATGAATTGATGATGAAAATTAATTAAAAAAATAAAAAAATAAAAATACCTCGCCTGTGACACTCACCTGCCTTTTTTGCCAACTACATTCTTCAAAAGTTTAAATGCGACGTCAATCTGCATCTTCTGTTTTCTTGACTCCTGGTCTGCTATTGTCCTTTCCCCTCACTTTCTCTTCAACTCCCAGCAACTCCTTGCGCCTTACTTAGGGTGAAATGAAAAATAGATGAAGAGCAAGAAAGAGAAGGAGAGAGAAAGAAATAGAATGAAACAGTGGTAAAAACAAGAGATAGATAGATAGATAGATAGATAGATAGATAGATAGATAGATAGATAGATAGATAGATAGATATGAACAGACTGAAATAGAGAGATGGATAGATAGATATAAACAGACTGAAATAGATAGATGGATAGATAGATATAAACAGACTGAAATAGATAGATAGATAGATAGATAGATAGATAGATAGATAGATAGATAGATAGATAGATAGATTTGTTTCAATTGATCCTTACTTACGTCAATTCTCACGGCCCTAAAATCTTTAAGCCAACAGAATAGACACCAACCCATATTTTATGAGAGAGAACTGCACACCCAAGAATACCTGACCTTGAAGCTGGGCCAAACACTTTACCGACATATTTACCAAGAGAAATGCCGAGCAACGCGAGACAAGAAGATCGGATTCCGTATTCTCGCCACCCACCTTCAACAACTCGACCGAGTATCGGCATTTTATCAATGCGAATTCAACCACGAACGGTGAAACACGTTGAAAGGTGCGCTTCTATCAAACACATTGGTAAGGGGTGATGGGTGGGGCGAAGATGGCAAACTCTTTTGCAGGAAGAAGCGTTTCACTCTCATGTGATATTTTCTGATGACAATTCATGTTTAAAACTTTGCAGCTTATTCATCAAGAACCATCGCTTTCAAGAGTTTGCCTCCTTCCCGAAACGGATACGTATTTTACACAGGTTTCTCAGGTCTGTGTTCGATCCCAGATGAACGCCTAGACTGTATTTTTTGGTATTTTTCTTGGTATTTTTTCTTGGTATTATAATTATTATGTTGTCATTTTTCATCATATTTTGATTCTGCTATGGTCGCACGACCTACCAAGTCTAAGGCAGGTCTTGGCGTGTTGTTATGGCTCCATTTCATATTTTTTCTATCTCCCCTATCATCCCTAGCGTTACATAGACAAAGTTCTCCTTAGTGTGTGGGCCGTACTTAATGAGACAATTTTTGGTATATCTCTTCAGCTGGGATTTCCAGGGATTCTTTCAATGTGTTGTTTTGTTCCATTTTTTATCATTCCAAGTGCACCTACTATCACTGGCACGATTCTTGTTTTCAATTTCCGCATTTTTTCGATTTCAATTTATAGGTTCTTATACTTTGACAGTTTTTCAAATTCCTTGGTTGCTATGGTACCATCCGCAAGACAATCCATATCAATTATTAAGCAAGTTTTTTCCCTTTGGTTTTTAACAATAATGTCCGGCCTATTTGCTTCAATTTTTCTGTCTGTATAGATGGTGTACTATTTTCTTTTAATCATTTCATCCCAAACAAGCATTAAAATTTACGAGCCATTTCTTACTCCAGTCCACTGCCACTATTGCGCAGGGGGTTACATAGGGGAAAGTGATTGGAAAGAGTGGTTAGATACAGGAAATGTCAGAAGGAGGGTGATAGACAGGTAAGGATACTGAGTATGAGGGTTGGGTAGATGGGAAGTGTGTTTGAGAGAATGGATGCGAGTTAGTGTGTTAGGAGGTGTCTATTGATCTTACATTTATACTCCTTGAGATTGTAGCTGTCGGGGAAGCAAGTATGTGGAAGGGAATTCCACAGGCGGGAAGTGCGAGAAAAGAAGCTGTTGGAGTAGAAATTGCGGTTACATTTTATCGGTTTCACTGTAAAAGAGTGGGATCTAGTTGTTAATCTAGTATCTCGTGCAAATTCGTACCTAGGGGGCACCAGTGATCTAAGTTCATCGGAGCTAAAGCCGTGAAAGTATTTATAGAAGAGGCACAGGGAAGCCACGTCATACCGGTGAGAGAGTGATTGCAGCCGGTCTGCCAAGTCGGTATCGATCACATTGCAGATTCTCCGTTGTATTTTGTCAGGAACCCCGAGGAGAATAGCAGGGGCACCCGACCAGATGTGGCAGCAGTATTAAATACACGAGCGGATGGCAGATATATATATATATGTGCAGGATAGATTCAGACGGGAAAAACATCCGGGCCCTGCACAGAGAACCGACTTTCATAGCAGCGAATTTAGCAATGGATTCGATATAGTCATTCCACTTGATGTCCACTAAGGTTGTGCGGCCAAGGAGGCGTCGTGTTTTACTCTCTGGGAGGCAAGCCTGTTCCATGCTAATGGGAGGTAGGTTCGATTGTCTATGATGGTTAATTGATAGCAGCTTCGTTTTGGAAGCATTAAAATTTACGAGCCATTTCTTACTCCAGTCCACTACGGATGGGAGGTCCTTTTCAATCTCGGCAGCGAGGTTCGCTTTGTTGCCTACACCAGATATTTGATCGAGGCGAGAGTAAACTGTGGTGTCATTGGCGTACATGCCTACTTGGGATCTTATGGCATCGGGGAGATCATTAATGTAGATCAGAAAGAGCGTAGGACCTAGGATAGAGCCTTGAGGGACACCCGCGTTCGTATGGTAGTTTTGTGAGGCATGTCCGTTTAATACCTCCTTCAATGTGTGGTTAGAGAGGAACGACTGGATTAGGTTAAACAAATGTCCAGTTATATCATAGCTCCACAGTTTGCGTAGGAGGCCAACATGCCAGAATCTGTCGAACGCTTTAGAGATATCCAAGGCAACGGTTCGGGCTTCGCCATTCTTGTCGAGAGTCTGGTATATATACTCAGTGATGGTCGTTAGTATATCAGCAGTAGACCTGGTGAAGCAGAAACCATACTATTTGTCCGAGAGGAGCCTGTGAGCGGTGAGGTGCTGAACCTCCTCGTCGTTGATAATGGCTTCGAACACTTTGCCAAATTTTAACATAAAAATAAAAATTATTTATTTTGTTTTACTGAAATTAGAAATATAAAAACTATGACGCTCTCAGTTCAGAAATTTTCGAAGAATATTTAAAAATGTAGAAATATAAAAACTATTACACTCTCAGTTCAGAAATTTTCGAAGAATATTTAAAAATGTATACATTTAATTTTAGAGGAAAAAAAAAATAAATATAAAGGCTCATTTTTTTTTAATTTTAGTCGTCTTTGACACGTGTGATTTGATTTCTGTGACGTAATTCAGCAACCATCTTAGATGTTAGATGTTTTACGGAGCAAATGTAAACAATCTGCTCCATTGTCCAAAAAGTGCGAAAGGGAAAATTGCTGAACTTAAACTCAAAAAGTATGTGTCGACCTGGCTTCCCTGTAGAAATGTGTCCCTAGAAAATTTGAATGGCGTAGCTTAAAAAATGTAGGTGTGTATAGGGAACAGTCACACACAGACTTACAGATTGCTTTTTATATATAGAGATGACATATACTGAATTTTACGAATATACAAGTATCTACATGTGGAGAATTACATATCACATATATATACCGCAAAGCAAACTATAAGAAGGAACAAAAGGAAAGGGCTTACAAATAGGAAAGGTCTTATTTCTGCTCTGAAAAAGTTGTTCTGATTTCAGAACTAGATTGAACGGATTCGTTTATATCCCCTCGGGATAAGGCGTGATTTATTTATATCTCAGTGGGATACGCCTGAAAGCTGTAGAGAAAGTGAGATTTAGCCTTAGCCTGCCTTGAAGAACCCAGACAGTTTGAGAACAACCTTCTAGTTCAGTTGCTGTTCGTTGAATGTCTGATGACTAGCGCTTGGGTTACTTTTTTTTTTTTAATCATTTCACCCCGAGCAAGGCGGAAACGCCACTGATGTGCAGGGGGTTACATAAATGTAAAAAGATTAATTAGAAAAGAGTGAGGAGTACAAACTAGTTAGAAAGGAACAATAGAAAGCTGAGAAAGCAGGTGCGATGACAGATACATAGGTGGAGAGAAATAGAAGGTTATACATGGGAGGAGAGAGAGCTAGAGGCCAGTGGTTAGTAGATGAGTATTGACTTTGCATTTAAATTTCTGGAGGTTGTAGCCGTCAGGAAAGCAAGAATACGGGAGTGAGTTCCACAGGCGGGAAGTGCGAGAGAAGAAGCTGCAGGAGTAGAATTGTCGTCTGCATTTGGCTAACCTGACTGTGAATGGGTGGGACCCAGTTGCCAGTCTGGTTGCACGGGTAAACACCTGTTGAGGAGGCATCAGTGACTTATGCTCATCCGAGCAGAAGCCATGAAAGTATTTATAGAAGAGACAAAGGGAGGCCACATTTCGACGATGGGGAAGTGGCTGCAGTCGAGTCGCCAGATCAGTACCTATCACATTACAGACTCTCCTTTGGAGCTTGTCAAGAACACTGAGGAGAACGGCAGGGGCACCTGACCATAAATGGCAACAGTACTCCATGTACGGACGGATGGTTGACTTATCTGGAATGACGTCACGAAGCGGCTTTCATGTGACCTCGTGACTTACCTTGACCAATAGAAGAAAAGCGCCTTTTGTATTCTTGAAACACATTGCAAGGAATGCCATGTCAATAAAAAAAAAAAAAAAAAAACTATTCTGTTCTTTTGGACTTTTATCACGATGTTTGGGCGATTAGCTTTGATTGCTCTGTCTAGGTGTATTGTAAAGTTCCATAAAATTGTTACAGGTCATATGTCTATAACCGGGTCTGGGTGATTTTCCTACCAGTTCCTTGCAGTTTCCCTCGAGCAAGAGTTTCATATTTTGCAGTGCAGATATTGGCTAAGTGCAGATATTGCCGAGTTTTATATTGTTATTATTATTTATTTATTTATTTATTCATCATTTAGTATTCTCAACGATACCTGAAATCCGCGTTCAAACCTAAATAAAAACAGGAATTCGAATGGTGAATTTCAAGGCCGGATCTCCCCAAACCTTTGAAAGATTAGTACCACAAAATCATACTAGGCTTTGTTTTTCCTATTTACACTTGTACTATACAATTTTCATTACTAAATTTTAATATTAATGTTCCTGGCCTCGTTTCTAAAATAATTGGTTATTTCAAACTAATGTTACTGATAAGTGTGATCTTGCCGCAACACAGTCTTTATAATCCTACCATTTGTTCTTATGTGACGTTATGACATATTAATCTACAGTTAACAAATATTGGGTGTTTCTTTTTAACAAGTAAACATCTACATTCCACGAGGATTCGTCTTGTAGGATTCCGTCTTGGCTATGCTTGCGAAATGTTCTAGTGCCAAAGATAAGCGAGCCCACCATATTTGAACGAATTAAAACATAAAAGGGTCTCGTTTTAGTAATAAGTGTAAATGTATTTAACAAGAAGAATTTTATTGTTTTGAAACAACATTTATGTTTGAAAGTTCTGCGTAAAGTTTTTCTTTTGAATGTGCGTTTAAGAGTTCAGTTTTCTTAAAGTCAGACGAAATGTAAAGAAATGACAAATTTGGTGTCGTTGTCAGTGCGTACAATTGTAGTAGGTGAACAAGTTCATATTGAGTATAAACGAAATCAGAAATTTTTGTTTTTTTTTGTTGTTTTTTTTGTTGTTTTTTTTTTGTGTTACCTACATGTAATGAAGAAACAAAGGAATTAATTAGTGCGGTGTGAAAAAGAGAGTGAGAGAGTGCAAAAATGTAGGTCGTCAAGACTTGGCGTCAGTCAGACGACTAGTAGCGATCTGCTCTTTCTTTCTTTCTTTCTTTGTTGACAGTACATGAGGAAGAAGAAGAATCAGTGACTGCAGCGAGAAAGAGAACGTGAGAGAGTAAAAAAATGCATTTCGCCTGGACTTGGCGTCCCGTTAGACGACCCGTGGCTCGCTTAAGGGAAAGGCAAAAATCACGCGTATTTATACGTTTGTGAAAAACAGAATCGGATCAATTTTTAGATTTTTTAAACTCCAGACTGACTAATAAATAAGAGGTTGTATCCATTTTGTTTTCGACGTCGTCAGTACATGATAAAATTCGGTGAACCAACTGTCTTATAAAAGGAGCTCTTTTATTGGTGAATGTATAAACGTATGTGGTTATTTTATTAATTCATGAAAAAATATAGTTGTGTGTAAGCTCGGATTTTCTTTGCAATCAAATCTTACGATATCTGACAGTCTTCTTTTTTTTTTTTTTAATCATCTCACCCCAAGCAAGGCATTCCACTGCTACTATTGCGCATGGGGCTACATAGGGGAAGGTAAAGAGAAGGAGTGGTTAGACATAGGGAATGTCAGGAGGAAGGTGACAGATGAGTAAGGATACCGAGGATGAGGGTTGGGCAGATGGGAAGAGTGTTTGATAGAATGGGAGCAGGTTAGTGTGTTAGGAGGTGTCTACTGACCTTACATTTAAACACCTGGAGATTGTAGCCGTCGGGGAAGCAATCGTGTGGAAGGGAATTCCACAGTCGGGAAGTGCGAGGAAAGAAACTGTTGGAGTAGAAGTTACGGCTGCATTTTATCGGTTTCACTGTAAAAGGGTGGGATCTAGTTGCTAATCTAGTATCTCGTTCAAATACGTATTTAGGGGGCACCAGTGATCTAAGTTCATCGGAGCAGAAGCCGTGGAAGATAAGTCTGAAAATAAGGTTAACGTCTTTTGAGATAATGCATGCCACACATTCTACAGATCAGATAATTCTATTTTTCCAATTGGAGTAGATAGACTAAACTCTCGCCCGGTTCACACTCCACCCTCGTCTATTGCACAGGTTAAGAGGCTCATCCCTTGTTTCCTGTTTAGGATGCGATTTCCGGTTTTCTCTTTTCCAATTTTCTCACTTTTTTTTCAATTGGAGTAGATAGACTAAACTATCGCCCGGTTCACACTCCACCCTCGTCTATTGAACAGGTTAAGAGGCTCATCCCTTGTTTCCTGTTTAGGATGCGATTTCCGGTTTTCTCTTTTCCATTTTTCTCACTTTTTTTTCAATTGGAGTAGATAGACTAAACTATCGCCCGGTTCACACTCCACCCTCGAACAGGTTAAGACGCTCATCACTTTTTTCCTGTTTAGGGTGTGGTTTCCGGCTTTCTCTTTTCCAATCTTTTCACTCCTATGTAGCCCCCTGCACATCAGTGGCGTTACCATCTTACTCGGGTGATATGATTAAAAAAAAAGAAAAAAAAAAGATCAATAAAAATAAATTTAAAACTTTAAGAAATTGATGGGAAAGTGAAAAAAATCGGGGAAAATTTTAATTTTGTTGTCTCTATATTTGTTATGACTTCATACCTTTGAACTTGAATTTTATTTTAGATATACCATTGTCAAACATTCATTTTTGAATAGCATTTATGTTATTTCAATTTCACTGAATTTATTTCTACCGGTAATATTATAGTAGTAATATCTGCCCATGCATTGAGTATTGCTGCCATATCTGGTCGGGTGCTCCTGCTATCCACTTAGGTGTCCTCGACCGAATCCAACGGAGAATCTGTAATGTGATCGATCCCGACTTGGCAGCTACGATACAATCGCTTTCTCACCGACGCAGAGTGGCTCCCCTGTGTCTCTTCTACAAATACTTTCACGCCTTCTGCTCCGATGAACTTAGTTCGCTGGTACCCCCTATATACGAATTTCCTCAAGCCACAACATTAGCAACTAGGTCCCACCCTTTTACTGTGAAACCAATAAATTGTAAACGCAAATTCTACTCCCAAAGCTTCTTTTTTCGCACTTTCCGTCTGTGGAATTCTCTTCCGCATACTTGCTTTCCCGACAATTACAATCTCTAAGAATTTAAATGTAAAGTCAATAGTCATCTCCTGTCTCATTAACTTACATCCTCTCTCTCTCTCTCTCTCTTTCTCTCTCTCTCTCTTTTCTTCGTCCACCCAACTGTCATTAGTAATCTCTTCCTTCTCCTACTCTCTTCCTGACACCTCCTGCAACCTCTCAATCCTCAACATTCCTCCTATGTAACCCCTGCACAACAGTGGCAGTAAAATGCCTTGCTTGAGGCGACACGATTAGAAAAAAAATATTATCTAGAATTTTATTAAATGAAGCATTGTCAACCATTATGTTTTTTAACTAACAATTCTTTCCACTTAACTTAATGAGTTTTGTTTCCATAAGAAGTATTAATTACAGAATGAATAATAGTTGACAATGCATCATGTAATCAAAATTCCAGATAATATTACGACTACAAATGTTACCAATGGAAATGAATGAAGTCACATAAACTTGAAAGAAATTCTAGTCAACGGTCAACATTTTTGACTAGGATTTCTTTCATTTTCATTTCCTTAGCTTTGTTTCGACTAATAATATTAGTAGTATGATATCGAGAAATCGGAGTGTCGTGTTCGAATTCCAGTTGAATTCGTTGCATTCACTTACGCACAAATATTAATCCCTCTCTTCTCCTTCCAGCTGTGGGTTAAATAGAAGGCCAGACTAAGTTCTATAGTCTTGAATGGCATCCAGTCTACTGCAGAAAGTAATTTCAACCTACCGCTGGAAAATATTCTGCCAGTCAGTTCGTCAGTCATGTCTTAAAAGAGACATGATCGTCCAAGCGTATATCATGTATAGCACTTAACTGACTGAATATTAGTAGTCATATCATCTGAATGCTTTTTTTTTTTCAGTTGCTTTTCATCCTAATTAAAAATGGCGGATAAGAAATTAAGAATTAAAAGCATTTCGGAAAAATCCAATTAAAACATTCAAAGTAAAATTGCGCACAAAAGTGGATTCAAACTACTAAAATATTTTGGGCAAAAACCAAACCATAGCAAATTTCACAAGTCAGTTTAAAAAGCAAATTATGGATCCTATTGGATACGAAATAAAGAAATGAACGGTGACGTCAGTCAAACGTTTTTCACGCCTAAAGCAATAATGCCCTCTGAAGCCGGTCATATGACCAGATTTAATTACTTAAGGACGATCTGTGACCGATGAACAGAATCTGATGGGAGCAGCGAGAGGAAACAACTAAAATGTGACTAGAGAACTTCAACCGACCCGGACATAAGGTCGCGTCGCACGCTGTCCTCCTCCTTCTTCCTCGTGTGCTGATTTCTTTTACTTCTTCTTCTCCATCGAAAGATATTCCAACTGAATATATATATGCATACGTACATACGCATATACACTTTCAACAAATTTCTACTACGAACATTTGTACGAACTCTTGATACCTTAATTCAATGCTTGTTTCTAATTGAGCATTAATTTCTACAAATTATTGTTATTCATTTCTTTTAAAAAAATTATTCTTTTGCCATGAAAAATGTTAATTTTATTTTTACACTATTCCACACAATTCCATACATTCCAAACTGCAACCAACCTTTTGAGGAAAATCCTTTGGATGATATTTCTGATGACCTTAATAACGGATAAAACTTGTAAGTTGTAGGGAGTTCAGTTATGTATGACACAAGGTCGAATTAAATAAATATTAAACAGCTCCCTATCGCTTCATATTAAAACCGTCTTTTTCCCGCTTGAAAAAAAACTCTTCCGCCTCATTCGGTTAGAAAATTTATCACGATAAAAAATAAATTTAACAAAAGACAAACGAGTTAAAAAAAAAAAAAAAAAGCAGAAATGACCTCTGAAGCCGGTCACATGACCAGATTTAATTACTTAAGGACATTCTGTGGCCGATGAACAGAATCTGATGGGAGCAGCGAGAGGAAACAACTAAAATGTGACGAGAGAACTTCAACCGACCCGGACATAAGGTCGCGTCGCACGCTGTCCTCCTCCTTCTTTCTCGTGTGCTAATTTCTTTTACTTCTTCTTCTCCATCGAAAGACATTCCAACTGAATATATATATGCATTCGTACGTACGCATATACTCTTTCAACAAATTACAACTATGAATATTTGTACGAACTCTTGATACCTTAACTCAATGCTGGTTTCTAATTGAACATTAATTTCTACGAATTCTTGTTATTCATTTTTAATAAATGTCATATTTTAACATGAAAAATGTATATTTTATTCTTAAAATATTCCACACAATTCCACACATTCCAACCTGCCGGCAACCAACCTTCTGATGAAAACCTTCTGATAATTCTGATGATAGTAATTCTGCATAAAATTTGTAAACCTGTAGGGAGTTCGGTTATGTATGACACAAGGTCGAATTAAATAAATATTAACCAGCTCCCTATAGCTTCATATTAAAACCGTCTTTTTCCCGCTTGAAAAAACTCTTCCGCCTCATTCAGTTAGTAAATTTATCACGATAAAAGAGAACTTTAACAAAAGAGAAACGAGTTCAATTATTCGTTAATTCTATCATTTTATTAACCATCCAGTTGAATTTCCAATTCTTCTAACCTCTTTATAGCATTCTTCAGCAGTGTTTTCAAGTCCGTAACATATAATAGTCAGTTTAGTGCCATACGTGATACACGCTTTGGGCGATCATGTCTCGAAGAAGACATGACTGAGTGAGCAGAAGATTATCCCGCAGTAGGTTGCCATTGTTTTCTGCGGTAGACCGGTTGCCAGCCAAGGCTATAGAACCCAATCTGTCCTGTTATTTGACTCATAGAGGGGTGGGAAGATATGTATTATATTATATGGTAGTAATTAGTGAGGGATCAGTTTATTACTTTATAACAATATAAAACTGATATCACACTTTATGCCCAGTAACAGTTTTAGTTATGTTTCCAACTATCATATATTTAGTCAGTCAGTTAAGTGCCATATGTGATACACGCTTTGGGCGATCATGTCTCAAAAAAGACACGACTGACTGGGCAGAAGATTATCCGCAGTAGGTTGCTATTACTTTCTGCGGTAGACTGGTTGCCAGCCAAGGCTATAGAACCCAATCTGTCCTGTTATTTAACCCATAACTAGAGGAAAGAGACGGATTAATACCTTTCCCAAGGGTATTTGTACGTAAGTGAATGCAAGGAATTCAACTGGTATTCGAACTCGGCTCCCCGAGTTGTCGTTCCGAGTCGATATCCACTGCAGTGGATATCGACTACCGCAGAAAGCAATGGCAACCTACTGCGGGATAATCTTCTGCCTAGTCATTCGTGTCTCTTTCGAGACATGATCGCCCAAAGCGTGAATCACGTATGGCACTTAACTGACTGACTTAATATATGATAGTTGGAAGCATAATTAAAACTTCTACTGGCATAAAGTTGGTAATCAGTTTTCTATTGTTATGAAGTAATAAACCGATCCCCCACTAATTATACTTAATATAATAATGTCATATAATCTATCTTCTCTCCCTACAGCTATGAGTTAAATAACAGGACAGATTGGGTTCTATAGCCTCGGAGTTTCGTGTTCGAATTCCAGTTGAATTCGTTGCATTCACTTACGCGCAAATATTAATCCCTCTCTTCTCCTTCCAGCTGTGGGTTAAATAAAAGACCAGACTAAGTTCTATATAATCTTGAATGGCATCCAGTCTACTGCAGAAAGTAATGGCAACCTACTGCGAGGTAATCTTCTGCCCAGTCATTCATGTATCTTCCGAGACATGATCGCCCAAAGCGTGAATATTGACTGACTGAACATATAATATACTTTCTTTTTTTTTTTTTCCTATTAATAATTTTTCAGACAATAAACACTTTTTGGGTTTCTCTTTTCAGCTTTTATTGTTCGGTATTTAACGCGAAGATTCATAGGCGAATATGATCCGAACCTCGGTAAGTAAGAAAAATCTTTCTTTCTTTTCCACTTAAAAATATAAGACACCAAAAAAACTATTATTAACCAAAAGAAATTCATGCGAAGGACGAAATGCGTAACATGGGAGTTATTTTTCAATTGCTTGCATTTATTTTGATTTTTTGACTTGGGCATCAGTTTCTAGACGAAGGGAAACAAATCAAGATTTTGAATAAGATTAATTTTGAGTTATTTCCCTTAGATCCATAATAGATTCCTTTAATAAATGCAATTCAGTTTAATGCTAATTTTGTCGTGCCATGATAATAATAGGAAATTTATGTTATTTGTCTTTCATGATTAACTAGCAGT